>CM024765.1:87939107-88421379 GCA_014218235.1 Colocasia esculenta | reverse complement strand
GTGGAGGTATGTACTCCTCCCTTGCTGTTGCTTGCTCTTTTAGTAAATGCTTTAATTTGTCGCTGAAGTGAGACTAGGACCCTAGCTCGAGATTTCAATCACTCTTCGAGTTTGTAAGTGAGAGCCCTATCCTTGGAGGTTTTGTCTGAAGCTAGTCGGTGGATGTGATCTACCCTAGACATCGATAGTTCCTCAACTGCTGCGGTCCCACATTTCCGTTGGCTAGGGATGCCTGTGGATTGTGCTTCTTGTTCGGACACGGTTATTCTCTTGGTACTACATTATAACGGTTCGATTGTTACTCCTTTTGGTGCTCATCGCTGATCTCATTTTTGAGTCAATAGGAGTCTCCCATTCCACCTGTTGTCTTGCATCATTTACACATGGAACAAGGAGAGATTAAACTACTAGACTAGCCCTGCAATTGCATATCACAAGAGTTGCGAATGAATTTATGAAGATTCTTCTCAATTTTTTTATATAAATATATCAAGTGAATTCTGCAAAAACGTATCTTGTTGAAACTTGAAACAAGGTTTAAAAATGTGCCTTTTCCAAGCTAATGAGTATCATTAAAGACTAAAGTAACAAAATTCAGAAGACTAAGAGTGGCAGTCCGGCTGTTTTTATGGCTTCTTTTGGGTCTTAACGATGTAATATTTCTCTACCAGTACCTGGTGAATAGGAACATTTTAACAGTATATCTATTTATCTATATACATACATATATATGTAAGGGATTGAAAAATGAAAGGGAACAACATGAGAATGAAAATTGATAAGTAAAACAAATATGTAGGATCCAAATCCAGATTTCGAATAAACAAATGCAGACTTAAAAGGTCTTTCTTGTCGCGAAGGATGAAGGGAAAAGGGATTGATTGAGAGAGAACTCTAGCTCTTATTAAAAATTATTTATCCTAATATTATGTATATATATTATGTGCCTGTGCAGTTGAACTGCTACATTTATGGACTAATGATTTTTTTTCTTTCTTTCAGTACTGATTATCGAATGAGATCTCACGCCCAGCCACTCGGCTAGTGGTTTCATGGTTTGGTTGGTTTGGTTTAGAGAAGATTTTTGAGAAACCAAACCAAACCAAATCCTAAGCCAACCCGAACCAAGCCAAACCAAAGTCTCTTGAAACCAAACCAAATCAAACCGAAATAATTCGGTTTGGTTTTACCTGAAAATAAATGAGCCTTTTAGAGCCCATTAGTCTCAAATAGGACTTTACCACTGTTTCCCTAATATCAAATCAGATCGGAAATGAAGCCTTAAATATTGATGACCATATTACTCTCCATATACATATACTTATGCATATATATTGAAAATTTTTGATAGATATATACAAATTAAAAATCTATTATTGTAATTCGGTTTAATTGGTTTGGTTTGGTTTACAGAGCACCGAACCAAACCGAACAGGTCGGGTTTTTCGGTTTGAACCGAATAGTGAACAACCCTAGCCACTCCCCTCCCTCTATGTTACTAGCGACCAGAGACAAGCTTTAAACTATTGTTTGCATCTTTAGTGTTTTTCTTAAAATACGAGTGCACCTGCACCTGCATCTATATAGCAAACAATTGAAAGCATATATTCCTGTGTACTGGTGTTAAATGAATTACGTATTTCTGTACAGTGGAGTGGGTTTATTGAAAAATGACCTCCTGTGTCCAGGGGATGATGTGACAATCCATGTGTTTATGCTTACCACGTTTTGCTGACGATAACTGATTGATGTCTCTGGGCTGGACTGAGTTGGTTGAGCCTGCCAAGCTGGATGGCAACTTTGGTGCTTATTAGTTCTCTGTGTCTGTCTCCTACATGTTTACTATTACCTTGGACACACAGTTATTCATTTTGTTTGTTTGCTTGCTTGCACTAATGGTCACCATCCAGTAGTATGAATATGAATGTTGAGGGAAATTGTTTTCCTGTTATAGGTGGAAAGATGGGAAAAGCAGTATCTTGCTTCAACTGGTGAAGATAAACCTGAGAGGAACCCTAAGATGCTAGATTTGGCTGGCTGGTTAAAGCAACATATTCCTCTTGAAGATTCCTCTAGAGCTTCTGGAACTGGTCTTGTTCATGGTGACTTTCGTATTGATAATTTAGTTTTCCATCCAATAGAGGTTAGTGATTCTCATATCCTCATTGTTTCAGCTTATATACTTTTATGTTGAAACCTTTGTTGGAATTTAAGAATATGGTACCATTATTATATAACAGATAACTTTCTTTCTTTGTTTCTTCACCAAGTTTTTGAAGAATCTTTGTTCTTGAAGAAGAGTTTTGTAAATGGGAGAATACTTATTTTCTGAACCTTTTGTCTACCCTTTCTACAAGTTTGTGGGCATTTGCTTGCTTCATCGTACACCTTTTATCAATATCGTGATATTGATGTCTCTAGGGACTAGGGAGTGCTTGCTTGTACTCTCATTTTAACACTGTTATATCAAAGAGTATTGTGCTCTATGAAATTTAATGCAGGTCTGAATCTGCATGCAAAATGGTACAGTCCTTTGATTTCCATCGTTGGTACTCCATATCAATACTGAAGGTGGTCATTGGGTCATTCAAATCTGACATGGACTGGGTTGGGTTTTCTGAGTCCGATGCAGACTGGGTCGGCTTTTCCAGTTTGGTTCAGACTGGGGGGCCAGGAGCCCCGCTTTAGGCTGGTGGCTGGCTTTCCCTGTTTAGGAGGTTTATGTTCATTATTAAGAAGTTTCTTGATAGGGCGATTCACTCCCTTGTATTATTGTCTAATTATGTTAATTCAGCTGAATATATAGATGAGTAAGGGTGGCGGCTAGTTCAAGGTCGACTCCCTGTTTTCTCTTCTCCCTTCCTTTACACTTCCTCTCTCTCTTCCTCTTCGTGTCTGCAGGACCTCTTTCCATCTTCTTCTTGTACTGATCACCTCTACATCATGTAACATGTTTTTTTCTGCATGGTATCATAGCCACAACATTCCTGCTTGCTCAAGTTTGTATGTTGACTAGTGCTACAACCACATGTAGTTCTAGGCGCCTCTGTCTTGATGCATTATCACTACTGGAATTCCTTCGAGTTCTAGTGTACTGCTTCTTCTCATCAACACCATTGTCTTCGTGATGGTGTTAGCTGTGCAGCTGTCTTTTGTCTACATTCTATCTATGTCTACCTCATATACAAGGTATGTTCCCGTAGTAGAAAGTTTTGTTGTGAGGGGGGAGTCTCCCCTATAGGTGCCATGGTGGAATCTACTACATCAGAGACTACGTCATCCAAGGCTACAGACATGTGTTGTGTTATGATGGGCAATGGCAACATGTCCCTTCAAGTTGTCTGAACACAGCTATATAATCTGGTATACCGCCATGGAAATTTATTTTGCTGGATGTGGTTAGATTATATATCTACTACTCTAAGAAGCTTGATGCAAATGACTCTAGTTATGCCCGTTGGCATCTGGAAAATAGTGTTGTGATGTCATGGTTGCTCAACTCTGTTGGACTAGAAATTCAACCTTTGATTCGGAAAAAGAGGTTGTTGAGATGTGGGAACTTTTGAAAGATATGTTTGGTCAGCATCAAGATGTCATCTGAATCTATTAACTTACTCCAGATGTTCATCCTCTACAATAAGG
Organism: Colocasia esculenta; assembly: GCA_014218235.1. NCBI lineage: Eukaryota > Viridiplantae > Streptophyta > Magnoliopsida > Alismatales > Araceae > Colocasia > Colocasia esculenta. Next base: position 88,417,737 of record CM024765.1, on the reverse strand, counting down.
TAGTATGTCTGTCACTACCTATGTTTCTACTTTGTGACATTGATGGGAGGAACTTGATTTATTATGCCATCAATGACTGGGGAGTTCTCGCGATAAGAAGAAACATCTTCATTTTTCAGTATGTTTTTCGAAATCATAATTTTCAATTTATAGTTCATCTAACTCCAGGTTGAGAATCATCATTCTCAGGTTCTTAGTCTTGATCCACTCCAAACTCCAAAGTTGTTAAGGTGACCAAGGCAACTAAGGTGGTGGACCACCATCTTACTGGTTAGGCACCAAGGCGAGGCACTAGTTTTATGTAACAAAGTACCAGAACTCTATATTTTGTATGTGTTCTCTATTTATTAATACAAAGTGCTACCCACAAATATTAGAACATGGTGTAAGAGGTCATATAATAGAAGAAATAACAAATGTTAATAAAATAATTGATAATAATAAGGCAATCAATTGGAATATGAGCATATATCTGTCAAGTGTCACAAGTCAAAAAGTTTTATTTAACCTGAAATATTGCTAGGCAATTAATAATGGGGGGAGGGAGAGAGAAAAATGACAGAACTATATGTATAGTTAAGGCATTCAGCTATAGAAAACACCAGGGCTGCTGCAGTTCATGAATCATGCAGCTGTTTAGTCTTATAGGACTGCTCACCTAGGCGACAACTCGCCTTGGCGGTTGGACAACACCTTACCGCCTTGGTGGCTCTTTAAAACAATGATACACTCCTATCCCTGGAGCAAGTTTACTTTAAAGTTCTCAATGAAGAATGACGACAGAAGGTGATGAGGGTACTGTAGGGATATGTGCTTAAGCATCTAATGCGTAGCGGAATAAAGTTTAAAATAAAAACATATTCCCCACAAGAACTTATCGGAACGGGTGATGTCGGTACATGACTCTCATGCAAACTGTACAAGGGTGAGACTTCCTCACCTATGGGGGCTCGTATATCCCCTGAAGCGCAGAGTTGGTTCCGCGGATGAAGGAGCTCACGCGACCTCCCTCTAATGGTGTCCACACGGTGTCTCCGTGATGACGACTCATCTTCTCGTCGCGTCTCCTCCCTCATGCACCTCCAAGGCACACTAGCAGCAAGGCCGCAGCAGCAGCAAGCATCAGCAAAAACTGCAGCAACCACAGTAAGAAGCAACAACAAGAAGAAGAGGGAGAGCTCTCTCTCTTCTTATTGGGAAGAGAACAAGAGCAGCAGGGAGAGAGGAAGAGAGTGAGAAGGGTGTGTGAAGAGCTCAACTTTTAGCTCTTTACACACCCTCTCTACTAAGTTGAGGCAAGACCCCACCACCGCATAGTCTGCACGTCGTGCGGCCATGTTATGTACGAATCGAAGGACGACCAGTCATGCTGCCTTGACGACAAGACAAGATGTCGCCAATCAGAGTTGGCGACATACCTCACTGTCTTGGCGACAGTCGATTATATCGCTAGGAGTCCTGGCAACAATTGACTATATCGCCAGGACCATCCTAGCGATAGTCGTTTATGTCGCCATGACCATCCTGGCGACAGTGTATCCTGTCGCCAGGACCATCCTAGCGACTGACTGTCATTGTCTCCGTCCTTGGTTGGAAAAAAGCCTATTGGATAACACTTATCCATCCTCTATCATCGTTATGTCAACCACTTTTTGTGTGTGACCCTCTACCAAATACTGAACTGGCTGTGAGTTGCACCGTCACTCCGTCAGAACCCTTCTGACTAAGTGAATTATGTACGACCCGACCTCCCGGACCCCCGCTAGGGACCCCGAAGTTTGCGCTGCCATCACGGATCAAAGACCTGGAAGGGCTAGAAGAATAGTCTAATGAGATATATACTGAATTTAATAACTATAATAAGATATACAGCTGTACAATATGTCCCAAATAAAAGCATAGGTATAAGAAGAAGATGTAGTCCTTAAGGGGCATATCCCGACAACTTGCAAAGCACAACTCTCAACTCACTTAGGTACAAGAGCTCACAACACTCACTCTCACTGCTGCTGACAGCACACGCGCCACAACCGTCTCCGCAAACCATCCGACACTAAGCTCCCGCTATGACGAGCCCCTAGTTGAAGAGAGTGGGGGGGGGGGGGTGAGCCTCGCGAACAAGGCCCAGTAGGGATTACCAGTCCCTCACCGGCCAGAGCAACATGAGCTCCGAAAATAGGAAACTACACTAGAAAGCTGTAAAGCGAGGAACACCTACAGCAGGGTACTACAACGCAGCGGAACAGAACAATGCAATGCCACGACCACCAACTAAGGTCGTGACACACACCCGCAGAAATCAACGGAGTCAGGCACAACACGGAAACAAGCCTCGGCATGACTGCCGAGACAGGGGCCTTATGGAGACCCAGAGCAACCATGTGAGAAGGGCGTCTCACCACAAGCACGGCTACCTCAGATCTCCAAAAGGTCGAGGGCCTAGAAGCCGAACTACCCCAGACCCCGGACACACTTTAGGTCAGGAAACCACACACGCCGGTGCCACCACGGATTGGCACCAAGGAACAGGACACAGATACAACGGTCGGGGCCCACAGTAGGCATACCGAGAGAACACGCAACGCCGAAACCACCAGAAGTACGAGCCAACAAGGCTAGACCATCAACGCCCACGGAAGCTAGACACGGCCAGACTACAACCACCATGCAGGCTAGGGCAATGTTGAACCCGAAAAATATCGGGATTTAAATAAGTCCCGGGTGGCAAAGTCGTCCGGAAATCCACAAAGTCTGGGAATAAACCCCGGCCTCCCCACTCGAACACCGGAGGATAAACGGATTCGAGTCTGTGTGTCAACCCGGAGTGTGGCGTTCGTTGACGGAAATGCGCACCCCGGATAGCCAAAAATTGATGTCCAGACTCGCGCTAAAGATCGCGTACGACTCGGATGGGTCCGAAAAGGTGAAATGCACACGCCCTCCGAAATGGGGTCAAACGCACGTGAAACGGGCAAAAAAGCACGTCAAATGCACGTCAAATACATGCGGGCATGTGTGTGCACGTGTGCGGCCGTGCCATGAAAAAAACCAGCAAACTCCCAGAAATCCTCTGGAAATGGCCAAGGAAGAAGAGGTTCGGCCCCCCGCCAGGCAGGGAGGGGCGCCAGTCCGCCCCCCGCCAGGCAGGGAGGGGCGCCAGTTCGCCCCCCCGCCAGGCAGGGAGGGGCGCCGGTCCGCCCCCCGCCAGGCAGGGAGGGGCGCCGGTCCGCCCCCCGCCAGGCAAGGGGGCGCCGGTTCGGCCCCCGCCAGACAGGGAGGGGCGCCGGTTCGGCCCCCCGCCAAGTAGGAGGGGGCGCCGGTCAGGGGCCCTGACCGGCGGGCACCCCTGCCAGTCGGGCTTCTTGCGCACTCGTCTCCGCCAGTTCGACGCGCCTCGACGCTCGTGCCGCCAACTCCCGCCGGGCGAGTACCCCCGCCAGTATGCCCCCCCCCCCCCCCCAAATCCTATAATAGGGGGGCATACCCCCATTGCAAACGCGCGCCAATAGAGGTCGGGCACCACGACGAACAAATCGCATGCCACTCAAGGTCTCGCTGAGAGCCTTACGTGCGCGAGCTTAAATAGGTCGCACGTGTTGGGGAGAAAGTCCTTGGCGTCTGTCGGTGTTCTGTCCTCTGCGTCCGGGCCCTCCTGCGCTCGTCCGTGAGAAGACACCACAGGTTGTCATATGACCCTGACGTTTTCATTTAAGTCCTCCGTTGTCACCAAATGACGTACGTAGAGGTAATGCTGTTCGACGGTGGCACAAACACCCTGTCGTGAACTTCAAGAAGTGAATTATCGGCGTATGCCTGGCGGAGGCACAAACACCCCGCCGCGGGCATTAAGCGCCAACACGCCGCTAGGCCCATACGCTCACCAGCCCACTGTTAAGAGAGCTGTCCGTGCGTGTTGAACCCGAAAAATATCGGGATTTAAACAAGTCCGGGTGGCCAACTCGTCCGGAAATCCATGAAAAAGTCTGGGAAAGAACCACGGCCTCCCCACTCGAACACCTGAGATAAATGGGTTTGAGTTCGGATGTTCACCAAGAACGAGCCGGAGGATGACGCTTAAAAAGGCCTGTCAACGGTAGAGATACACGCCGGATAGCCGAAAATCGATGTCCGGCTCGCGCGCTAAAGATCGTGTACGACTCGGATGGGTCCGAAAAGGTGAAATGCACACGCCCTCCAAAAATGGGGTCAAACGCACGTGAAACGGGCAAAAACGCACGTCGAATGCACGTCAAATACATGCGGCAAGTGTGTGCACGTGTGCCGCACGTGCCATGACAAACCAACAAAACTCCAGAAATCCTCTTGGAAATGACCAAGGACGAAGAGGGGCGCCGGTCTGTGCCTCCGCCAGACAGGGAGGGGGCGGTCTGCCCCCCCGCCTGGCAGGGAGGGGCGCCGGTCTGCCCCCCCCCCCGCCAGGCAGGGAGGGGCGCCGGTTGGCCCCCTCCGCCAGTTGGAGGGGCGCCGGTCAGGCCCCCCTGACGGCGGACCCCCCTCCGCCAGCAGGAGGGGCTCGGTCAGGCCCCCTGACGGCGGACCCCCCTCCGCCAGCCAGGAGGGGCGCCGGTCAGGCCCCCCTGACCGGCGGACCCCCCTCCGCCGCAGGAGGGGCGCCGGTTAGGCCCCCTGACCGGAGGACCCCCTCCGCCAGCCAAGAGGGGCGCCGGTCAGGGCCCTGACCGGCGGCCCCCTTCCGCCAGCCAGAGAGGGCCGCCGGTTAGGCCCCTAACCGGCGCCCCCCTCCGCCAGTCAGGAGGGGCCGCCGGTCAGGCCCCCTGACTGACGGCCTCCTCCGCCAGTCAGCCCTCTCGCGTGGGCACCTCTGCCGGTTCGCCATCGGCCTCGACGCTCGCGCTCTGCCTCGACGCCAGTGCCGCCGAAGACCTCCGCCGGGGAGGGTACCCCCGCCGGTATGCCCCCCACAAATCCTATAAATAGGGGGGCATACCCCCATTGCAAACGCGCCAAGAGAGAGGCCGGGCACCAGAGCGAACAAATCGCATGCCCTCAAGGTCGCCGAGAGTCTTCGTGCGCGAGCTTAAATAGGCCGCACGGGCTGGGGAGAAAGTCCTTGACGTCTGTCGTGTGTTCTGTCCTCTGCGTTCGGGCCCTCCTGCGCTCGTCCGTGAGAAGACACCACAGGTTGTCATAAGACCCCGGCGTTTTCATTTAAGTCCTCCGGTGTCAAAAACGACACAGTCGAGGCCATGTTTAAGTTCTCGGTGTCATAAAACGACACACGTCGAGGCCATGTTTAACCTCCGGTGTAATAAAACGACACTCGTTGAGGTACATGTTTAAGTCCTCCGTCGTCATCTAACAACGTACGTAGAGGCAATGCTGCTCGGTGGAGGCATAAACACCCCGCCCCGAGTATCGAGGACCCGACGAGTTTGTAAACGTCCGATGGAGGCACAAACACCTTGTCGTGCACGTAAATACAAGCCGCACATCCTGCAGATACCGGACGAAGGCACAAACACCCTGTCACGGACATTGATGTATTCCCCATAGCGTGTAGCGTCCGCCGGAGGCATAAACACCCTGTCGTCGACACTCATGTACACGAAATACTTGTAATCGCCCAGTGGAGGAACAAAACCCCACTAAAAGCACCAATGTAAATGTCATGGATATAAATGACATAAGCTTGAATAAAATTGTGGAAATTTACTGTCATCTGTCTTTTTTCTTTAAATTTCGGCATACGGTCTTTTAACAAACATTACGCATTCGAAGGTATTCGAGTGTTATACTCGATGTAAACGAAACATCGACTTCGGTCGATGGGGAACGGTCCAGTACACGACCACTCCAATCGCCCTGAACGCGCGAGCGCACGCGGAAATAAATGAAATGAAATTCGAGGGTATCAGGGTTCGCACCCAATATCCCTCGCAAAATAAATCTTGTCTGTTTCCGTTAAACAGTCTGGCACGCCCAAATTCATCATTTCAGAAAAGAAATGAAGAAGAATAAAATCGAAAGAAAAGAAAGAGAAAATCCGCGTTCCAACAATCTGGCACGCCTGGTGGGACTGTTCCTGCCTTCTACGCATATATAAAAAGACCGTATGTCGATATAGCAAATAAAGATGACTAATTTCCACACTACAGGTACAAGGAGCGAAAGTCAGCGAGAAGAAGCCGCTTCCACCTGCAAGTTCAAGTCTGCTCAATGGCCGCCGTCACCTACGGTCCGATGGTCGTTGCATGCCACGCCAAGTGTGGCTACTTGATGACGCCGATTGTATTCGGCGACTTTCCTGCTGTGGTGGGATCCCCCTACTTCCTAGGGGTGGTCCCTGCCGTCCAAGCGACTCCAAAGGCGGCGACCCCAAAGGCAGCAGCTAGGGGCACCAAACCCCGTCCAAGCCAAGGCCGAGTTTTCTCGGTAAACACAATCTCCTGCATCGCAGTCCCTAGAAAACGGGGACAGTGCCAGGGGCGCAGGGGCACCAAGCCCCACGCAGTCGTCTCCAACTCCGGCAAGACTGTGCTTGTGGGAGACATCCGCGTCAGGCTCGATGGAGGCGAGCCGATATGTCCCGGGATAGAAGCGTCCCTACGGTGGCAACCTCCAACCAGTTCGCTCCCCTCCAAGGGATGCGTCAAGAAGATCGGGACTCCCCAAGAGGAGCCCGACAGGGGCAGGCATCAAGCTCGACGCCCCAGCCGCCTCGCAAAATGAGGCAAATGTGGGTGACCAAGCAGGAAGCCTGCCAAATCAAGCAAGCCAGAGCGGGCCAACCTGCCGAGGACTCCAAGAAGGCAACGGTACCTGGGCGAGAAAAAGCTCAGGACTCCGAGCCTCCTCGTCCCCGCGGACACAAACGCAGGGGCATTTATAGGAGGCCCAACTTCGTTCCCGCCCAAGCGGAAACTGTTGAAGGGGGAGACGCGAGTCAAGTCGGAGCTTCCGCACCTCGAGTCTCAGCCTTTGAAAGGCTGAGCGCTTCAGTCTTCACCAGGCTGGGAGCCGCAATTCGTCCAAGCACTCAGAAGCCCAAGAAGCGAAGGGTGCAACAGACGTCTGAAGAAGGTGGAGGCATGAAAATCTTCACCTGCTATGCTTCCGGAAGGGAAGCAGCTGGGCCATCCGGCATCCCTGCTGGAGCGCTCAGGATAAACGAACCCGGACAGGACGACGAAACCGTCCTCCGGTACACCCAGGAACGCTGCCAGAAGGCCTCTCCAAGGGCAGCAAGGCGGTCAAGCTGGGCCCCTAAACCAGGGGCAAGTTCTCGAGCCCCCGCTCGAGCGATCAAAGACCCTTCCGGGACAGGTCCAGCTGGACCTCGAAGGAGGGGAACAAGACGAAGTCGCCAGCCTCCACCTCGGAGATCAACAACTGCCGGCCGACGGGGAGCAAGTTGAAGTGTTCCTCATGCCTCCAACCAGGGCCGCCTTCCAAGCAATGACGGACGACGCCAAGTATGATTTCATACAGCGTTGGCAGGCTGAAATGGCCAATCTCCTGACCGAGCGAGGACAACAGGCAGGGGCAAATGCGCCACGCCGCCAAGTGCCGACGGCAAACCAAAATGCTCGGGCAAGGCATCAACAAGGCGAGTTGCCCGATGTCAACCCGCGCATAGCCGTGGTCAACGACTATACCGTCGACCTGGTCCAACAGCCGCGCAGGGGCATAAACTCCCAAGCCTTCGCGGCTGAAGATATCGTCGCCCAGCGGCGAATGATTGAAAAGATCGTGGACGACCGCTTCACTCAGCGGGGCGAGGGAACTGCCACAGTAGATCTCTACAGCGTGCCATACCCCGTCCACCATCAATTCAAGAAGCTGCCACCGGACTTCCCCAAGGCGCCGAAGTTGCAGAAGTTCGATGGACAGGGCTCGCCAAACGAACACCTGGCCTACTATATAACGGCCATGGGAGAGTTGGCATTCGATGAATCCTACCTCCTCCGCTACTTCGCAACATCCCTGACAGGCACCGCCTTCCAGTGGTACTCCAGGTTGAGGCCAATTCCATAGTCGACTGGGCCGACCTCCCAAAAAGTTCATCGACCGTTTCCAACGGCCGAGAGAAAGGTGTTGCTTGCAGAGCTGTGCTCCCTCAGGCAAAGAAAAGGAGAAACGGCACTCGACTTCATCAAGCGGTGGCGTGACTTCAGCATGAGGTGCGACAACCTCCCGACGCAAGAAGATGCCATAACCATCTGTCGACGGGGCCTGGCGGCGCAAATAAGTGAAAAGCTGCTGGAACAAACATCAAGGGTTTTGACCAGCTCAATGCGGTCGTGGCAGAGATCGAAATGTCTTCGCCGATAACCCGATGCAAGCTCCTCCGAGAATCAAGCGGGCAAGGAGCGCGCTATGGGCAAGGAAGCCAATGCTGTGGACTTCGCCCCGCAAAGTAGGGGAAGAAGGTCATGACCTCGGGCGCTCCAAGCAAGAAGGTGGAAGAAAAACCGCCTCCAACTTCACTGCCACAGCGTATGAGCACGCCGTATTCCTTCAAAAGAGACCATACGAAGATGCTCTTCAAGCTGTGCATGAAGAATGACTTGCTCAAGCTTCCGGCATTGAGAAGACCAAGTGAAGCGGATAGAGTGGAGGAGCCAATTACTGTCTCTACCACCGCATGCTGGGGCACTCCATTGAAGACTGCTACGTCTTCAAGAATGAAATACATAAACTGATCCAGAATCGCCTCATCACCATGCACGAACACTTGGTCGATCCCCCACAGCCCCATGCTTGGGATCAATCGAGGCAGTCGTCCAATGTCATCCATAATGCGCCGCCTCCGAGCCAGAAGACCCCGAGGCAAATCCTTGGGACGCTCATTCCACAAACGGATGGGAGGGGGATCATCCCTCAGCCTCGGAGCACAGGGACATGGTCAGAGACAGTGCAAAACCTGGAAAGACAGGTTCAATCGCTGCGACACGGCCAGCGTCAAACGCTGATGTACCTGAGGACCATGCAAGAAAGTCTGACGACCCTCCAGCAAGGACTCCAGGGGCCTGTGGGCATACTTGCGCCCCGGACGCGCCCCCCCTGCGGGGGGGTGGATCTCGGAGGAGTCTTCAAATCCGTCTGATGATGAAATCGCCGGAAGATTGTATTCCTTCCCGCGCCATCGGACACGGCACTCTATCGTACTGCCTGCGAGCAGACTATTAGGCTGCCAGCCGCCGACAAGCGTCCCGCCAAACTACTGCATATACCATCAAGATGCAGGGCACGCGTTAGAGGACTGCCACGTCTTTAAAGACAAGGTTGAAGCATGGATCAACCAAGGGATTATCGACTTGGGCAACGCTCGTGTTAACCCGCCACAGCCTCACGTTCGCGAATGGACAGACCATTTAGCTGACGTTGTCACGCACACAGTCAACGTCATCGACCCACCGGAAATTTATACACCGGTGGCCTTCACTTTCCCGGACCCGGATATGACAGAAGGCGGCTCATCTGGTGAAGCCCCTACCTGGTGGTGCCGGGAGGGAGAATTCCCCACGCGGTCACTTGGCGACCGGAAATGTTGGGGAAATCTTCGAAAAGCTCCTGCAACGAGGTGTCGTGATGGCCCACACACCGCCATCGACGTACACTGAAAGGGAGTTGAATCATCCCATGTACTGTCGATATCACGCCATGCTGCTGCACCCTACAGACATGTGCCCTGATGTCCTGGATTGGATCGAGTCCCTCATCCAAAAAGGGGAAAATCGATCGGAAGGCAACTCCATGGTCCTGATGAGAGCCAGGGAAGCAGCCCATTGGGAGTTTGAAGAGGGCGACTATATGCGCTTCAAGAACCTCCAAGCCCCCGAAGCTGATGAACGAGGATGGCTCGTACCGCCGTGTCGTCCATAGCTGACACATGAAGGCGCGAGCTTGGGGCAACAATTCAGAATATATCCCTGAAAGAGCAGCCCACCTCAAGATACAATCAAGAGGATCCGGATATGACAGAAGCGGCTCATCTGACGAGGCCCCTGCCTGTGGATGGTCCGGGTGGCGAATCTCCCCGAACCCCTTTGCGACCGCAAAGACCGGGGAGATCTTCGAAAGACTCTTGCAGCAAGGCTATGTAAAGGCGCACAGGCCGCCACTAACATACACGGAGAGGGAAACAAACCACCCCATGTATTGCAAATACCATGCCATGCTGCTGCACCCTACGGACATGTGTCCGATTGTCCGAGATTGGGTCAAATCCCTCATCCAGAAGGGAAAGATCGACTCGGAAGGCAACCCGACAATTCAGTCCGAGGCCAGGCAAGAAGCCCAACAACAACCTCCTCGGCGAAAAAAAGGGGTCTCAACGACACAAGTCTCCCCTCCCCGCGAGCAAGCTTCGGAGACGGGAGCATGGGCAGCGCCCGGAAAATCACCCTAAGCTCAGCACGCCTCAAGGGAGCGGCAGCCCGCCAGGGCCAATACGGCTACTTAGGCGGCAAGATGAAGACCGCAGGGGCAAGAAGCCGGTGACAGAGCCAGCCGCCCCAGAGCCAAGCCCCTGTTGGGCCGAATTTCAACAACTGCCGCCCGAGATAATCGAGGAGGCAATTGACTCCACTTTCCAGCATCAGCAAGATGAAGCTGGTTAGACGACGGTGGCGTCTAGAATGCGCACTCTGTTAGTATTTCCTAAGAGGGGAAGGTCGCACAGTCGCCTCGGCCGAGAAACACCTCTCAAACAACAAGGCAGCTAAGCCGCTGACGCCGCTCGAAATGGCGCGCGCAGTGCTGCGCAAGAAAAGAACCGGCGCAAGAACATGAAAAGGCACCTAAAGAAGCGAGCTGAGCAAGAGGAGGCCGCGGCAGCCCCGGCGGAGCTGACTCCACTCCAAAAGTTGCAGAAGCTTATTGATGAATTGGAGGAGTATATCCCCTCCAAACCCACTTGGGGAGCCCCTTTGGACATATACATCCCGTGGGAAGAAATGGAGCGCAAAACAAGGCTTAAAGCTGGCTCCACCAAATGCTACAAAGGGCTCAAGAAGGCGAGAAGCTGCCTCTGCTCGAAGAATTGTCCATCTTCTATAAGGAAGATGAAATCACCATCGAGAAGCTGGAAGAAATGCTGAAAGACTTCTCGTGCAACATGGTGTCGATACCGCCGCCAGCAAGCTTGCAATCACCGGCTGTACGCCTCTTGTGGCGACATACCGACGCCGCAACCGAGGCAAAGGAAAGGGCCGCGGACGAGGAAAGAAATCCGCCCGTCCCTCAGCGAGAAAGCCAACTCGCCGACCTGGGCAGACTATCGTCTTCCGAGGAGAAGAGCCTCAGCCTGCCCCGGAAATAGAGGTGCGGGCGAACTCCTTCATCTTCGACCCATCTGATGAGGAAGAAGAAGAGAGCAGGATATCGCTAGTGGGCTTTCCGACCGGAGGGCCACCCAGCCAGTCTTCTTCGTCCCCTCCGACGAAGAAGAGTATGGGGGATGGGCGATCCCCAACAAGCCCTCCAACTGGAAAACTCCTGAATCGGCCGCTCGGCCCACTCCGTCCAGAAGCGGCAAAGAAGAAACTGCCGCCCCGGAGGAGGATAGCCTGGGCTCGTTGTTCGAGAAAAACTGGACGAGCAGCCAGTGGCAAGACGGGTCAACAATTCGGGCAACCGATAAAGGCCCTGGAGGATACTGTCCCGCCATTGGATCAAATCTGTGCCGGGCTGACCGCAAAATCATACAGCATATGAAGCGGTTCCAACCAACATCACCATATGGGACGCCATTGCCTGGAGCAAAGATTTGAGAACGGCGCTCGTCATAATCTTGCAAGAGCCCGAGGTCTACGAAGCTGACGTGACCGAACTCCAGGCACAAGCCTTAGAAGCACTGGTGGCGGAGGTGACCTTCTCCGACAAGGATATGCTGTTGCCAACGCTATACCACAACCGTCCGTTGTACATGCAAGGAAAAGTCAATGGGCACGAGCTCAACCGGATCCTGGTTGACCCGGGGCGTCGATCAATATCATGCCTCTGAAGACTTTCAAGTCTCTGTATCTTACGCCCTATTTGCAAAGGGTAAATGACATCAGAATCGCTGGATTCAACCAGAATTCTGAAAACGCCTGGGAAAGTGGAAGTAAAGCTGGCCATGGACGGCCTCACTACTAAGGTCGTTTTTACATCATCAATGCAAACACGTCCTACAAAGCCCTTCTGGGAAGACCCTGGCTCCATGAAAACCGGGTCGTCCCTCGACTCTCCACCAATGTATAAAATACATCAAAGAAGGAGAGCAGCATACGGTCTTTGCCGACCGGGCCCGTTCCGCCCAATGAATGTAACTTGGCGGACGCCCAGCTATACTTCGGCGAACCTCTCGGCAAGCCAGCAACTGCGTCAAAAGGCAAGGAAAAACAAAATGCCGACGCAAATCAAGCAAGCCAGGATCAAGAGGAGGAGGAGCTCTTCACGGTCAACAAAGACCTCCTTGAAGCTCACCGGCTCAGCCGCCTCGCCGAATCCACCACGCCCGGGCCAAGTTGCCCAGAAAGGCGTGAGATCAACTACGAAGCAAACGCCATCGGCGAGATCATCAACCGAAGCATCTCCTTGCCGCCGGCGTACATGCAGCTGCCCTTCCATAGGGAGGAGCAATGGGTGGAACGACTAAAGACATTCATTGTCACCCATTACAGAAATGATAGTCTCGAGAAAGGCGAGACGCCGAAGCCGATCATCTTCTACAAAGGAGACCCGCTTCTATATGGGCCCTCCGAAGACGACTTCGGCTGGAGTCAAACGACTCAGGTCGCCCCAGAGCCCGTCCAAGAAATGGACGACATGCCCGAGCACATCAAGAAATTGTGCCAAAGGCAAAAGATTGCACAAACGCAAGATCCCTCTCGACGGGAGTACTTCCATCAGCTGTGGTACCCGAAGCAACTCCGAGGGCAACCCCCCTATTATGCAAAAGACACTCGGGGGTTGGGCTATGGTCAGACGGCGGAATGCGAGGCCTACTATACGGTCAACACCGTCGGGCCCGCGCCCTCATCTAATCTTTGCCCTTCCGATGGACAATCTCCTACCCCCGCTACAAAGCCGCAGCAAGGGGAGGCCGCCCTCGTCCTATCAAATGGGGCGTCGTGTCAAGAAGCGCCTCAAAGCGAAGAGGGTTACTTCTGGCCGATCACAGAAGAAGGCTTCAAATACTATGACGTCCACGTCGCTGACTCTGATGAAGAAATGATTTCATCGACCTACAGCCGGCGCCCTGTGAACTCGAAGACGACGGACAAGCTACTGTCGACGAACTGGTCGAACTCGACTCGGGGAACCAAAAGAACCCCGACCAATCTTCCTCAGCGCCCTCTTGAACGGGAGAAAGACAGTCATACCGGCATCTCTTGCTGGAATTCAAAGATTGTTTTGCGTGGAATACAAAGAAATGCCAGGCCTGGACCCCTCCGTGGCTGAGCATGAGTTGTCCATACTCCCCGCAGCGAAGCCGGTCAAGCAGCCCAACGGCGTATGCGCCATGAGCTGGAGCTAAAAGTAAATGCCGAGGTGGACAGACTTCTCCAGGTCAATTCACCGAGCCGTGCATCTATCCAACTTGGCTGGCCAATATAGTGCCGGTGAAGAAGAAGAATGGCGAAGTCCGGATCTGTATCGACTACAGGGACTTGAACAAGGCCTGCCCAAACGACGACTTCCTGGTCCCGCACACGGAAACAATGATCGACATGACTACAGGGCATGAAGCACTATCCTTCATGGATGGATCGTCAGGCTACAATCAGATCCGCATGGCTCCCAAAGACAAGGGTCATACCGCCTTCAGGTCCCCCAAAGGGATCTACAACTACAAAGAATGCCCTTCGGCTTGAAGAACGCCGGAGCCACCTATCAACGAGCCATGACCAAGATTTTCGAAGAAATGCTCCATCACTCGGTCGAGTGCTACGTTGATGATCTGGTCGTCAAGACCAAAAGGCGGGAAGACCACCTAAGCGACCTACGCCAGGTCTTCGAAAGACTCCGCCAGCATCAGCTGAAAATGAACCCGATGAAGTGCGCCTTCGGCGTCTCGAGCGGCAAATTCCTCGGCTTCGTTGTCAAATACCGCGGGATAGAAATTGATCCCGTCGAAATCAAAGCTATCAGAGAGCTGCCGCCGCCAAAAACCTTAACGGAGCTGAAATCTCTCCAGGGAAGGCTGGCCTACATAAGGCGGTTCATTTCCAACCTCGCGGGCAGGTGCGCCCCCTTCAGCAAATTAATGAAGAAAGGAGCCCCATTCGTATGAGACCAAGAGTGCAAGATACCTTTGAAGAAATCAAAGAGTATCTCCTTACTCCCCCTGTCTGGGAGCCCCGGTGAAAGAGAAGCCGCTCATCCTCTACATCGCAGCCATGGAAACGTCGCTGGGAGCGCTTCTGGCACAACTAAATGAGGAAGCAAAGAGCGACCGCTCTACTACCTCATCAGGATGCTGGTGGGTCCGGGCACCGATATCCCCCAGTGGAGAAAGTGTGCCTGGCATTGATATTCGCCGTCAAGAAATTACGGCACTATCTGCTAGCCCATCAAGTCAGCCTCATCTCGAGGATAGACACGTTAAAAGCGCTCCTCACCCAACCTGTGTTGTCAGGAAGGATGGGGAAATGGGCCCTTATTCTTATGGAGTTCGATATCACCTTCGTTCCGAGGAAAGCAATCAAAGGGCAAGGTATGACGGATTTCCTGGCGGGCATATGCGCATCCGCTCCCAGCAGGCTCTCCCTCGAGTTCAAGCTCTTGGAAGAGGAAACGCTCTCATCCCCCCACGGGGAGGGGACCCAACAAGAAGAAGTCCCCATTCAAGAAAATGGGAATACACTCGCCATAGAGTTACCACATTGGGAACTCTACTTTGATGGCGCTTCCGGGGTGCTCAAGCAAGCTGACGGCACCACAACTTATACCTCCGGAGCAGGCGTTGTCTTGGTGACTCCACAAGGGGGAATACTGCACAACTCATGTGCACTCATGAAGCCGTTGACCAACAATCAAGCTGAATATGAAGCGCTGATTGTGGGACTTCAACTCGCTGCCGAAATGGGCATCAAATGCATAAAAGTCTACGGAGACTCGCAGCTGGTCATCCGTCAAGTGCGGGGGATTACGACGTTCGAAAAAAGGAACTGATCCCCTATCATGCCAAAGTAATGAAGCTCGCGAGAGGTTCTACTTGTTCGAAATCGGACATGTTCCTAGAGGGCAAAACTCTCAGGCAAATGCGCTAGCCAAACTGGCGTCCGCCCTAAAGCTCCCTCCTGAAGGGGAATTGGGCATAACTGTCCGACATAGGAGGCTGATGCCCAGTGTTCCGAGGACGACTCCGACTCAGAAAACAGAGGTCAACGCCCTCGAAGAAGAAGCCAGTCAAGAAGAAGACTGGCTGTTGAACCCGAAAATATCGGGATTTAAACAAGTCTCGGGTGGCAAACTCGTCCGGAAATCCACGAAGGCTGGAAGAAACTCCGGTCTCCCCCACTCGAACACCGGAGGATAAAGGATCCGAGTCCGTGTGTCAACCCGGAATATGGCGTTCGAAAGTCCGCCGACAACGGAAATACACACACCCGGATAGCCGAAAATTGATGTCCGGACTCGCGCCAAAGGTCGCGTACGACTCGGATGGGCCCGAAAAGGTAAAATGCACGTGCCCTCCGAAAATGGAGTCAAACGCACGTGAAACGGGCAAAAACGCACGTCAAATGCGCGTGGGTGCGCGTGTGTGCACGTGCAGGGGCGTGGCACCGCCGGTTCGCGCAGGGGCGCAGCCCCGCCGGTCCGCGCGGGGGCGCCCCCCGCCGGTTCGCGCGGGGGGGGGGGGTGCACCCCCGCCAGTCCGCGCAGGGGCGCACCCCCGCCGGTCCGAGCGGGGCACCCCCGCCGGTCTGCGCGGGGGCGCACCCCCGCCGGTCTGCGCGGGGGCGCACCCCCGCCGGTCCCGCGGGGGCGCACCCCCGCCGGTCCGCGCAGGGGCGCACCCCCGCCGGTCTGCGCGGGGGGTGCACCCCCGCCGGTCCGCGCAGGGGCGCAGCCCCGCCGGTCCGGGCGGGGGCCCACTCTCGCCCCCCGCCGGTGCGGAGTCCCGCCAGGCAGGACCCCCGCCGGTCCGGCCCCGTTTCGGGTCCTGTGCGCGCGTACCCCCGCCGGTTCAGGCGCACACCCCCGCCAGTCGCTGCCTCTCCCGCGCTGCCTCGACGCGCGTGCTACACCGACGCCCGTGCCCGCACACCCCCGCCGGGTTGCACACCCCCGCCGGCCATGTACCCCGGACGCCTATAAATAGAAGGGCAAGGCCTTCATTCTTCGGCCTGGGAAAACTGGCGTAAGGAGCTTCCAGCGCTCCCCCCGGGCTTCGAGAGGGGCGAGGCTCTCCGCCTGAGAGATTTTTCCTCCCCCACACCGGCGAGATGCTTTCGCGTCCCGGCGAAACCTGAGGCAGCCTGGCGCTCGAGACTTCTCTCGCGCAGGCCCTCAGGGGATGTCCCCCTCCTTTGGGAGGAAGAGGACCGTTTGTTCTCCGTATGAAGACCCAGTGCGGGACCCTGCTTGTGTAAAATTACACAAAGGCCCCCGGGGGAGGAGAAGACTTGTGCATGCATGTGAAATTGCACATATGTCCCGACACGGCTCAAGCTTCTGTGAAAATGCACAAAGCTCCGGGGATAGAAAATTTGTGTATGTGTACATCAAAAGTACACGTATACCCCTGTCAGCCAGAAATTTGCAGGAATACCTCTGCTTCTGAGAAAATTGCAGAAATGTCCTGCTTCGGAGAAAATTACAGAAATATCTCCATGAAGGATAAAATTGCAGAAGTACCCTTGCTGCCAGAAATTACAGATACATCTTACGGCACGGAAAATGGCAGAGATAGCCGAGGGTTCGCGCCTCTTGTCCAATTCGGTGGAGCGGGACCACGTCGCTTCTATGAAGTGGCGTGCGCTCTTCTGTGTGTGACTTGAAGCCGGACTCGAGGGGAGTTCCCGAGAAAGCCAGAAATCGACCAGGACGTCCGGAAAAGCCAGAAATCGGCCGGGACGTCCGAGAAAGCCAGAAAACGGCCAGCAATGTCCCAGAAAGCCAAAAAACGGCAGGGATGCCCAACCATAGACGCCATTCGGCCCCTCCCGCATGCCATTCGGCCTTACGAGTCCACCAGACGCCCTCTAGCCCAAGGACGCCTCCCGTGCGCGAGCTTACGTAGGCCGCACGTGTCGACACCCGTCGGAGCTCTGCCTTCGTGGTCAAGCCCTTCTGCGCTTGCTCGTACAGAGACGCTACAGGTGGTTACGAATCCTTGTTGGCATATCTTAAGTCCTCGGTGTCATAAAACGACGCACGTCGAGGCATGTACTTAAGTCCTCCGGCGTCATAAAACGGCGCACGTCGAGGCATGTACTTAAGTCCTCCGGCGTCATAAAACGACGCACGTCGAGGCATGTACTTAAGTCCTCCGGCGTCATAAAACGACGCACGTCGAGGCATGTACTTAAGTCCTCCGGCGTCATAAAACGACGCACGTCGAGGCATGTACTTAAGTCCTCCGGCGTCATAAAACGACGCACGGCGAGGCATGTACTTAAGTCCTCCGGCGTCATAAAACGACGCACGTCGAGGCATGTACTTAAGTCCTCCGGCGTCATAAAACGACACACGTTGAGGCATGTACTTAAGTCCTCCGGTGTCTTAAAACGACACACGTTGAGGCCAATATATTTAAGTCTCCTGGTGTCGTAAAAGGGCACACGTTGAGGCATGTTAACCTATGGAGGCACAAACACCCCACTGGTAAACATATGTGCCCACTATCGTGTAAACGTCCGACGGAGGCAACATACACCCTGTCGTCGACGTCCATGTACTTGACTTGTTATATACACGCCCAGTGGAGGTACAAAACCCCATTAAAGGCGTACATGTAAATGTAAACGTCATGTCATAAATATAAATGACATGAGCATGCTTGAATAAAATTGTGGAAATTCATTTGTCATCTGCCTTTTCTTCTTTGAATTTCGGCATACGGTCTTTTACAAACATTACGCATTCGAAGGTATTCGAGTGTTATACTCGATGTAAATGAAACATCGACTTCGGTCGGTGGGGAACGGTCCAGTACACGACCACTCCAATCGCCCTGAACGCGAGCGCACGCGGAAAATAAATTCGAGGGTATCAGGGTTCGCACCCAATACTCCTCATAAAATAATCTGTCTGTTTCTCGCAAACAGTCTGGCACGCCCACGCAAAGATCCATCTCGAAGATAGAAGAGATGGATCGAAAGAAAGAAAATTCCGCGTTCCAACACTGCGCCAGCCGATTATCCAAATAAAAAATGGTTGGCTGCCTTCAGATGGGCTGCTGAAAGAGAAGAGTCCAGCTCTGCGGCGGGCCACGTCATATCAAATGATCGGGGACCAACTGTACTGGCTTGTCCATGAAAAAGACAAGTCTGTCCTCCTCCGATGTCTCTCCCCCAGAGAAGCCAAAGTCATCATGCACGAAGTCCACTCTGGACTGTGCGGAGAGCCCATCAAGCGGGAGACAAGATGAAAATCAACATCAAGCTAAAAGGCTTTTTTTGGCCGACCATGTATACGGATTGCGCCCAGTACGCCCGTACGTGTCATCAATGCCAGGTTTTCAGTTTGGTGCCAAGAAAGCCGCCGAGCGAATTACATCCGACTGCCCCCACATGGCCCTTTGCCGAATGGGGAATGGACGTCGTGGGACCATTCCCACCATCCTCTGGCGGCCACAAGTTTATCCTGGCAGCCACTGACTATTTCTCCCGATGGGCAGAAGCAATCCCTCTCCGGGAAGTCACCGGGCTAGCCGTTGCAAAATTTGTCAAGCAACACCTGATCTACAGGTTTGGCACCCCTCATCGGATCGTATCAGATAACGGTACGCCCTTTAGAAACAAGACGATATATGCGTTGGCGGCCAAATTCCAGATAGATTGGAGGACGTCAACGGTTTACAACCCTCAAGCCAATGGTCTGGCGGAAGCCTTCAACAAGACCCTTTGCAAACTGCTGGCCAAGATAGTCGGCAATCGCAAACGTGATTGGGAGGAAAAAGTGCACGAAGCGCTCTGGGCATACCGGACGGTCTACAAGACCCCAACGGGGTGTTCTCCCTTCTCTCTGGTGTACGGAGCCGAAGCTATGCTCCCCATCGAAATTGAAATGTCATCCTACAGGGTGGCCGTCTACACCGGTCTTCAGCCCGAGGAACAACAAGAAATTGAAAGAAGGTTGGAGGAATTGTCCGACCTAGAGGGCAAAAGGTTGGAAGCGTACAAACACCTCCAGTCCTATCAAGCCCGTATGACTCGGGCCTACGACAAGCTGGTCAGGCCCCGTGTCTTCAAGAAAGGTGACCTCATCATGGTCAAGCAAAGGGAAGTCATGGCAGGCAAATCAAGTGGCAAACTCCAGCCAAACTGGCGCGGACCGTACGTGGTCACCGGAGTGTATGAAGGCGGAGGATACACGCTGGCAACACATGCTGGCGACCGCCCCTTTCTACCACTAAATGGCAAGCATTTGAAAATGTACTTTGCCCCTGAGCATGAATTCCCCGGGCAATCGCCCTCTGATCCCCTTATAGCCGAATCAGGCTAGGGTTGGGCGTATGTGCCCATGTCAGAAAAAAAAAAACAACAAGGGAAGGGACTGAAAAAGAAAAAAATAATGGCGTCCCGGCAGACTTGGTTGCTCCCCAAAAGGGAGTGCCCAAGGGCAAAAGAGCCTAAGAAAAAAAAAAGAGGGGATGATGACAAATTTTTTCTTATGTTAAAACTCTTTCTGGTCAGCAAACCATCGTGGTCGACCAAGTCAAATCCTTTAGTCGATAAACCCAAAAAGGTCGGCTAAAACTCTCCTTGGTCAGCAAACCGTCCAAGTCGACCAAGTCAAATCCTTTAGCCAATAAACCCCCAGAAGGTCGGCTAAAACTCCTCCTTGGTCAGCAAACTGTCCAGGTCGACCAAGTCAAATCCTTTAGCCAATAAACCTCCAGAAGGTCGGCTAAAACTCTTTCTTGGTCAGCAAACCGTCCTGGTCGACCGAGTCAAACCCTTTAGCCAATAAACCCCCAGAAGGTCGGCTAAAACTCTTTCTTGGTCAGCAAACCGTCCTGGTCGACCGAGTCAAACCCTATAGCCACAAACCCCACGAAGGTCGGCTAAAACTCCTTCTTGGTCAGCAAACCATCCTGGTCGGCCAAGTCAAATCCTTTAGCCAATAAACCCCCAAAAGGTCGGCTAAGCGATGCCCCCCCCAGCCAGTAAACCTCCATGGTAGGCTGTGCCGTCTTCGGCCCACTAATCATAATGGTGGGCTAAAGCTAAACGGTGAATCCCCTGGCCAAGGTTCTGCAACCTTGCTTCGGATTCCAAGCTCAAAAAAAAAAAAGAAGAAAAGGGACTAAAAACAGAGATGTCCCAGCGGACTTGGTCACTCCCCAAAAGGGGGTGGCCAAGGGCAAAAAGGCTTAAAATCCAGCTGAGGTGAAAACCCGAAAGGGCGCCTCAGGCAAAAATGGATGACCCTCAACGTGAAAACCCGAAAGGGCGCGTTGGAAAAAGCTAGAGGGGGCTGGCTTCTGTGAAAACCCAAAAGGGCACAGGAGGCAGTAATAAAAAAAAAAGAAAGAAAAAAAAATCAAAATCAATCGTTACTTATCAAGACATGTTCCGTGCAGCCAGTAAACAAAATGCTAGGCTGGCCCCTATTCTACTTGATAAGTAAATCAAAATGGGGATCAAGCCATCCCTTTGACCATAAACCTCTGTGGTCGGTCAAAACCTAAACCTTAGCCAGCAAACCCCAAGAAGGTAGGCTATCCCCTCTGACCAGCAAACCTCCGTGGTCGGTCAAACCAAAATCCTTAGCCAGCAAACTCCGAGAAGGTAGGCTATCCTTTTGACCAGCAAACCTCCATGGTCGGTCAAACCCTAAACCCTTACCCAGAAGAAAAACCAAGAAGATAGGCTATCCCCTGTTTGACCAATAACCTCTGTGGTCGGTCAAGCCAAAATCCTTAGCCAGTAAACCGGAGTGGTAGGCTAGCCAAAATTTCTTTAGCCGAAAAACCGCAACGGTAGGCTAAATTCAAATGGCAGATCCCATGATCAATTGCCCCAGGGTCCGGCCTCGGGTCCTAAAACAAAAAAAAGAGAAGAAGAAAAGAAAAGAAAAAGGGACTAAAAATAGAGATGTCCCGACGGACTTGACCATCCCCCAGTAAGGGATGTTCGAGGGCAAAAAGGTCTTAACCCAGCTGAGGTGAAAACCCGAAAGGGCGCCTTAGACAAAATGGGCAACCCCTCGGTGTGAAAACCCGAAAGGGCGCACTGGAAAAAGCTAGAGGGGGCCATCCCCGGCGAAAACCCGAAAGGGCGCTTGGGATGGTAATAAAAAAAGAAAGAAAGAAACATGAAAAAAAAATCAAATAAAAAAAAAAATCAATCAAATCAAAGTTGGGTTGCTGGACAAAGCCGAAAAGAGCCGTCCCCAGCACCCAAAATGTGGCATCAGATCTTGAGGAATGCCACAAATGCAAAATTCAAGCAAAAGATGCCGAGAGCAAGCCTGGGAAAAGCCAATGAGGCAAATCCCAGGAAGAAGAAATACAAAATCAAAGTCGAGGAGCAAAGCCAGGAAAGGCAAGCCTTCCCGACTAAGGATCAAACTCAGGTTGCCGGACAAAGCCCCGAGAAGGCCAACCCCAGCGCCTGAAATGTTGCACCAGATCTGGAGGAATGCCACAAATGCAAAATTCAAGCAGAAGATGCCAAGCGCAAGCCTGGGAAAAGCCAATAAGGTAAATCTCAGGAAGAAGAAATACAAAATCAAGGTCGAGGAGCAAAGCCAGAAAAGGCAAGCCTTCCCGACTAAGGATCAAACTCGTTGCCGGACAAAGCCCCGAGAAAGCCAGCCCCAGCACCCGAAATGTTGCATCAGATCTGGAGGAATGCCAGAAATGCAATGTCCAAAAAAAACATCGCTCGAACTTACCGGTCCAAGAAACCGGGTAGAGGGCGGGAAAAGGCAATACTCGGATGAAGACAGCAAAGTCAGCTCCAAGCAAAGTCAAGGAGCAGCTCTTCGATGAAACTCACCCCTAGAGTTGACCTGGTGGAGCGGGTC
Organism: Colocasia esculenta; assembly: GCA_014218235.1. NCBI lineage: Eukaryota > Viridiplantae > Streptophyta > Magnoliopsida > Alismatales > Araceae > Colocasia > Colocasia esculenta. The sequence continues at coordinate 88,395,564 of CM024765.1, read as the reverse complement.
CATGTTACTTCCCTGAAGTGATGTGCGCTCTCCTGGGTCCTCTCATGGGAACTCTTGAGTTGGAAACAAATCTGAAAAAATATGCGAGCGAGGAGAGCTGATGGCTCAGCGCGAGAAGCATAGCAAGTTTGATCGCCGGCTCAACCGGCAACAACAGATTGTTGTCCTAGGTTGCTAGCGACACTACACAAATATTGAAGCGCATCGCTGTGGTTGTCAACCCAACTCCTCGCCGAGTCATTAAGACCATGGGTAGAGTTTGAAAATCGCCACGGGACACCCGCCTTCGTCTTCGTCTCTGACGGATATCCCATAGGGGGCATTTATTGAACCCGAAAAATATCGGGATTTAAACAAGTCCCGGGTGGCCAACTCGTCCGGAAATCCATGAAAAAGTCTGAGAAAGAACCACGGCCTCCCCACTCGAACACCTGAGATAAATGGGTTTGAATTCGGATGTTCACCAAGAACGAGCCGGAGGATGACGCTTAAAAAGCCTGTCAACGGTAGAGATACACGCCCCGGATAGCCGAAAATCGATGTCCGGACTCGCGCTAAAGACCACGTACGACTCGGATGGGTCCGAAAAGGTGAAATGCACACGCCCTCCAAAAATGGGGTCAAACGCACGTGAAACGGGCAAAAATGCACGTCGAATGCACGTCAAATACATGCGGGCATGTGTGTGCACGTGTGCCGCACGTGCCATGACAAACCAGCAAATTCCCAGGAATAGAAATCCTCTTAGAAATGACCAAGGACGGGGAGGGGCGCCGGTCTGCCCCCCCCCCGCTAGGCAGGGAGGGGCGCTGGTTTGCCCCCCTCGCCAGGCAGGGAGGGGCGCCGGTCTGCCCCCCCCCCCCCCCCCCGCCAGGCAGGGAGGGGCGCCGGTTGGCCCCCTCTGCCAGTTGGAGGGGGGCCGGTCAGGCCCCCCTGACCGGCGGACCCCCCTCCGCCAGCAGGTGGGGCACGGTCAGGCCCCCTGACTAGCGGACCCCCCTCCGCCAGCAGGTGGGGCGCCGGTCAGGCCCCCCTGACCGGCGGACCCCCCTCCGCCAGCAAGAGGGGCGCCGGTCAGGGCCCCTGACCGCGGACCCCCCTCCGCCAGTCAGGAGGGGCCGCCGGTCAGGCCCCCTGACTGGCGGCCCCCTCCGCTAGTTAGCCCTCTCACGCGGCACCTCCGCCGGTTCGCCATCGGCCTCGACGCTCGCGCTCTGCCTCGACGCCCATGCCACCAAAGACCTCCGCCGGGCGCCGGGGAGGGTACCCCCGCCGGTATGCCCCCCACAAAACCTATAAATAGGGGGGCATACCCCCATTCAAACACATGCCATTCGGCCCAAAAAAAAGGCACGCGAAGAAAGAGGCCGAGCACCGCAGCGAACGTCTCGCCGAGAGTCGCCGAGAGCCGTACGTGCGTGAGCTTAAATAGGCCGCACGTACGGGGGAGAAGGTCTTTGGCGTCTGTCGGTGTTCTGTCCTCCACGATCGGGCCCTCCTACGCTCGTCCGTGAGAAGACACCACAGGTTGTCATATGACCCCCGGTGTTTGTATTTAAAGTCCTCCGTCGTCATCAAACGACGTACGTAGAGACGTAGAGGCAATGCTGCTCGACGGTGGCACAAACACCCTGTCGGGAACTTCAAGAAATGAATTGTCAGCATATGCCTGGCGGAGGTATAAACACCCCGCCGCGGGCATTAAGCAGACAAGGGCATACCCCCATTGCAAACACACCAAGAAGGAGGCCGAGCACCGCAGCGAACGTCTCGCCGAGAGTCGCCGAGAGCCCTACGTGCGCGAGCTTAAATAGGCCGCATGTGCTGGGGAGAAAGTCCTTGGCGTCTGTCGGTGTTCTGTCCTCCACGATCGGGCCCTCCTGCGCTCGTCCGTGAGAAGACACCACAGGTTGTCATATGACCCCGGCGCTTTCATTTAAGTCCTCCGATGTCATAAAACGACACACGTCGAGGCCCATATTTAAGTCCTCCGGTGTCATAAAACGACACTCGTTGAGGCACATGTTTAAGTCCTCCGCTGTCACCAAACGACGTGCGTAGAGGCAATGTTGTACGCCATTCGGCCTACAGCACGCCAATTCGGCCCAAAAACCCCTCAGCTTGTGCAAAGAAATTGCAGAGCCCCTGACCTCACGCTCACGAGCCCGTGCTTAGAGTGTGTTCGTGCGCGAGCTTAAATAGGCCGCACGTACTGAGGAGAAGTCCTTGGCGCCCGTTGGTGTTCCGTCCTCAGCGTTCGGGCTGCACTGCGCCACGTCCGCGGGAAGACGCCACAGGTTGTCACATAACTCCCAGCGTTTGTATTTAAGTCCTCCGCCGTCACCGAATGACGTGCGTCGAGGCAATGTTGTCCGACAGCGGCACAAACACCCTGTCGTAGACTTAAAAGCACAAATGGTCTGAAATGCTCGGCGGAGGCACAAACGCCCCGCCTCGAGTATCGAGGACCCGATGAGTTTGTAAACGTCCGATGGAGGCACAAACACCTCGTCGTGCACGTAAATACAAGCCGCACATCCTGCAGATACCGGACGGCGGCACAAACACCCTGTCACGGACATTGATGTATTCCCCATATCGTGTAACGGCCGACGGAGGCACAAACACCCCGTCGTCGACACTCATGTACACGAAATACTTGTAATCACCCAGTGGAGGTACAAAACCCCACTAAAGGCACCAATGTAAATGTCATGGATATAAATGACATAAGCTTGAATAAAATTGTGGAAATTTACTTGTCATCTGTCTTTTTCTTTAAATTTCGGCATACGGTCTTTTAACAAACATTACGCATTCGAAGGTATTCGAGTGTTATACTCGATGTAAACGAAACATCGACTTCGGTCGATGGGGAACGGTCCAGTACACGACCACTCCAATCTCCCTGAACGCGAGCGCACGCGGAAAATAAATGAAATGAAATTCGAGGGTATCAGGGTTCACACCCAATATCCCTCGCAAAATAAATCTTTGTCTGTTTCCCGTAAACAGTCTGGCACGCCCAAAATTCATCATTTCAGAAAAGAAATGAAGAAGAATAAAATCAAAAGGAAAGAAAATAAGTTCCGCGTTCCAACAGTGTCCTACATAGAATCTCTAAGAGGTTGTAATATTTTGTCTTTCCTCTCCCGCCCCACAGATCAACAAATTCATAGAATGTGGTGAGGTCATGTTCGACAACCACTATTTTTTTCTCAGTGATGATAGGTCAGGAGAAAACCTGCCAATTCATCAGCCCAAGAACATTCATCAAATCCACCACAAGTTGCAGACACTTGGACAATAACCTCCAGCAATTCACTTTAACACAAATTAACTCCATTAAGGAGATGATAGCCAGCTAATAAGTAATAAATTAATAAAATCCTGAAATACTTGAAGATGGTTTTGACATAAGCAGAGAGACAGGTACTTGATAAGAGATGTGTCCCCATAAATTTATCTAATGGCAAGGAATAAATAACCACAATCAACATAGATTCAATCAACCAAAATCTAGTTCAAATCAAGAATAACCAATGTTTTCTATTTGAAAATTTTTAGAACTTCCAAAACAATCAGTATGAGGGTACATGATGAGACAAAGAAACATTTTTTCTTGAAAGAAAAGAAAAAAGATTGTCAAATGAGAATTCTAATACATCTGTGATTCTGTAGTATAAATCCCAGAAACTCCCACAGAAAAGTGACAATAAGGATGGAAGACAAGGAAGTCAGAGCACTCATTTCTGACATTGTCACATTAACCCATGCATAAAGAAGCGGACCAGTATGTTTTGAAGCATCACAATCTCACCTGTGTCACATTCGTCCTGTCTAAACAATCAATGCAATTGGTTCTGACAATTCCCTGCTGTTCATTGACTTTTTCACCACTAGGATTTAACAGAAAATATCTGCAAATTACATGTAGCAAGTGTTATATGCAAGCTCCATAACCCAATATAATAGTCAACAATACTTTACCAAGAATAAAATAGAGAACTGAAAGCAGAAGCAAAAGAGTGATTGTTGACACGGGGGAAAATTTCCTATGAAATATCGCGGTGGATTGCGTTCATTCGTTTTATTTGGCGTGTGTATTTATTGTTTGATGTTTGTGGGGGCGTGCCAGCCTGTCTAACAGACAGAAAAAGAGTCCGCGCGATGCGGAAGAAGAATTTTGGTGTCCGGGGAAAGGACAGGTATGGTGTCCGTGGAACGGACGGTATGGTGTCCGAGAAAAGGACGGGTTTGTCCGTGAACGGACGGGTGTGTCCGCGAATGGACGGGTGTGTCCGCGAACGGACGGGTGCGCCGTTTTTATCTGAACTTCTTGAGTCCCATGTCTATTCTCATCAGGTGATTAGGGTAGCATGTGCTGGACCTCTGTCTCCATCGACCGGAATCGATGTTACATTTACATCGAGTTAGGACACTTGGTATTATTTGATACCGGTCTAAACCGAATACCATTTCATAGTAAAGGACGAGAAAAATATACATGCTTTTTCTTAGAAAACCCTGATTATGACATGTTTTCCTTTCTTTTGGTTGTTTTGAAATGCTTTTGTTTTGGATATTTTATTTTTGAAATGACTGTCCTTTTTGGGAGTCCAAAGTTTGATTTCTTTTGAAAAGGGGAGCGGGTATATACCCGTGGACCGATTTGAGGTCTTTTTTCTCCTTTTTACAAAAGGTTGGTTATGGGTTTTCATTTGGGAAAACATGGAGATTATTATTGTGAATGGATATATGCCCGAAGATTTTGATTCTGAACTTGGGGGTGTTATAACCCAGAGTAACACTTCCATATTAGAAGGATGATTGTGCAAATTTTTATATGAGGTTCTTTTGCAATGCCATTTCTAAGCAGAGTCCGAGTTTGAGGTAGAGTTTCATTTCTCCTCATTTTGTACTTGTGCGGGTGCAATTTCCGGAGATCATATGGATGTATCTCCACGGAAGTTCTTGTCATATTTGTGATTTTTGTCCGAAGTCTATTTCCACAGGTATATTTCTCGTGGAGGTGCATATGTGCTCCCATTTAGGGTATCTGAGCACGGTTCCTGTCTTATTCCCTTTCTTTGGATGTGTGTATATTATCACAATCCCTTTTTTTATTTTTATTTTTTGAATATGTGAATATGTCTTGGTGAGTCCCCACTTAGGCAGGGTGTCCTTGTAGAGATATTTTCATATTGGCATATGCTTATATCCATGTATTCTCGGGAGAAACTTTACCCGGAGGGACTTTGCCTTAAAGAGATATATGTGTATAAACACAAATTTGCACTTTGTAAATATATTCTCAAACGGTATCTCCACTTGAGCAGAGTATCCGATAAGAGGGAGCCCCCCGTATGAACGGAGTCCCCTTTTTTTTTTTGAGAAACATATACAAACAGGGCATATTTGTGATTATATAGATATATTCTCGGGCAGAGTCTCTATTTGGGCAGAGATTCCACTGAGAAATACATTTATATAAACATGAAGTTTGTGATTATACGGATATGAATTTAGAGGGAACTTTGTCCGGGCAAGATTCCTCCTAAGAGACATATGCGTATAGGCACAAATTTGTGATTTTATGGATATGCTCTTAGGGGAGTCTCCATTTGGGCAGAGCTTCCTCTAAGAAACATATACATAAGAACATAAATTTGTGAATATACGAATATGTTCTCGGACAGAACCTCCGTTTGGGCAGAGTTTCCTCTAAGAAACATATACATATAACACGAGTTTGTATTTACATGGATACGTCCCCTGAGAGAGATTTTTGCCCGGATGAGATTCTCCCTAAGGAACATATTTGTATAATTACAAACTTGTGATCTTTATATATGTGTTCATGGACGGAACCTCCACTTGGGCAGAGTTTCGTCTTAAGAAACATATATATAAGAACACAAATTTGCGAGTATACGAATATGTCCTTGGGCAGAACCTCCGCTTGGGCAGAGTCTCCTCAAGAAAATATACATATAAGCACAAAATCCACCATCCCAGAGACTCGCTCGATGGGCGGGGAGAACATGGGTATTTAAATACCATGTGTCCATAGAGACTCGCTCGATATGGACGGCATTTAAACCCCGGGAATATCACCCCACAGAGACTTGCTCGATGTGGGGGATGGAGATTAAGAAGGAATGCTGATGACGATTACGCCGACCGCTCTCCTTTCCGCGCCTGGCCTATCGGGCTAAAGAAGGGATTTGTACCTTCACACACCGGACGGGAGGGATTTGAGAATGAGAGAGGGAATGAGCAAATGCTCTTTTTCTATTTTCCTGGGATTTTCCCAACAGGGCTTCGCCGGAGCAAGTTCAAGACCCCCTTTCCTTTGGAATAGGGGGGTATTTATAGGGGTTTCGGCCCCTTACATGCGTGGGAGAGGAGAGAGAGAGAGCCCCAACCGATGGTGACCTCATGATGAGGTCACCATCGGTTAGGGGAGATTCCCCCTTAACCGATGGTGACCTCATGTTGAGGTCACCATCGGTTAAGGGGAAACCCCCCTTAACCGATGGTGACCTCATTGTGAGGTCACCATCAGTTAGGGGGTCCTAACCGATGGAGAGAGAGGGGAGAGGGGGGATTTTGTCTATAAATACCCCCCTACACCCTCATTTCCAGGACTTGTTGGAGCCCGGAGGTGCTGCTGAAGTCCTGCTTGTTTCTTTGGAGTTTCGCCCGACTTCTCGGAGTTCTGCCCGATCGGAGGGTGCCTTTGCAAGCCTCGGAGTTCTCCTCGAGCTTGTTCTTTGTGCTTGTTCTTTGTATTCGTCTATAGACCTTGTGCTGCTGGAGTCCGGCTCCGTTCCTTGGTGCTTCGCCCTGACTTCTCGGAGTTCTGCCGATCAGAGGGTGCCTTTGCAAGCCTCGGAGTTCTTCCTCGAGCTTGTTCTTTGTGCTTGTTCTTTGTATTGTCCTTCGTACTCGGTCTATAGACCTTGTGCTGCCGGATTTTTCCGTGCTTCGTACTTTGGACGGAGACATGTCTCCTTGTACTTTCATTTTAACCGGGACTCCGGGCACCATTTTAAGGGCCGGAACTCCCCTGCTGAATTTTGGGGAAGGATCCCGCTAATAAGTTTGTAACTTAAATAACCTTGGGGTCATTTTAAATCACAACTTTTTGGCCTCTGAGCAGGCTGCTGATAATGTATTGTAACCAGGCCTGCTGATAACCAACATTTAATCTTCGTGGCCCAACGGCCCCTTTCATCATGTCCACGACTCGAACCGTCGTCCGCCAAAATAGGCTTCAACTAGGCTAGTCGCCGGACCATCATCTGATGGATTTTGTAATTTCCGCTGAAATAAACGTGTCACACTTTTGCCGTTCAACAGTGATCTATGATTCTAATCATGTAACAAAAAGGTTCGCAACCACTCTCTGAAGACAAACACATCAAACATTGTACCAGAGCATATATTTCATCATAGCCAGATGGAATTTAGAGTTGACTTTATCATATCCTTACAATACATGATAATTATGTATGAATGCTTCAGAGTTCAGAGAAGGTGAAGGACAAGCAATTCTTCTGAACATGTGATGCTCTCTAACTTTCACATATTTTGCATTCAACTTCCATAACTTCTAATAGATGGTGTTCATGCTGAAATCCCAAGAATAGTATCTAAGTGGTAACACAATTATGATACTGTACATGCATTTATAAAGATTATGGAGATGGCATCATGCAGTGTCCAACTGAGTCCAAGATGAGGAAATTTTCATCTGGAAAATCAAATGAAAATGGTATGATCTGAGCCAGACAAAGTGGTCCAATACGTGCAGATCAATATGCTTTTAGTCTGCTCTATTCCTTCTCCACACCATCCTCTTCATCCATCCCTCAGCGACAAAAAAAGAAAAGAAAAGGCAGAAAAGAAAAAAATCAAAAAGAGGAAAGAATGGTATTCTTTATTGACCCCTTGCTTTCTTATGTCCCTGTTTAAACTAATATCAGTCTCTAAAGATATAGCATAGTCATAAACAACAAGGTCGGCAATGGCATGATATAAAAAAGAAATAAAGTGTGTATAGGACATTTTAAATCAAAACCTGCAAATAATATGATATTAATCCTTCCAAAAAATGAGAGGGTTACCCTTGTTTGTTGATATAGTCCTTCATCTGATCATAAAGTTGAGAAAGTCGCTCAAAATGAATATGACCACAAATCCGATGGAAGTCAAAGTGAATATATCTACAAAGAGTGACATGTATTAGACTCATAACAGCATGGGGAAGGCCTATGCATGTTCACTAATCAATAGAGTAAAACAAGACATCGAAGGCCTATGCATGTTCACTAATCAATAGAGTAAAACAAGACATCTTACTGTATATCCTCACTTCTCAAATGCTGCATAGCACTTGCAAATTTTTCGCTCAATCGCCCCTCACTTCCATGCTGAAGGATATAAAGAAAACAATGAAATTAAAAATATCCAAAATAATGCATGACAAAGTAGTGCCTAGATGGATGAACTTCCGGAAATAGTTATTCTTAATCACAAGACTCTATGAAGTGAATTTGACATGGGAAATAAGTCCTCAAATCTGCTCTTAATACCAGAAGTCACATCTGGACGGCAATCATTTGCTCCATAATCCATTTAAAAGTTTGTTATCACAAAGAATCAGAAGAACTAGAATCAGATATTTCCTCCATAAGACAATCCACCTCCAAGATCAGCCTATTTTAGAATAATAATTAATAAGTATTCTATGCTGAGTGGATCTTACAATGATTTGCAGGATTTAAGCAACATATTAGATCATTCAGCTATTTGTTTTTCCCATCACAAGCACAAGAAGATCCAGGTCCCCGACATCAACATTTCTTAAACATGTAGAACATGCCAACACCATTCATGTTTTTAGAGGCCATAACCCGCATACATCCAAAGGTCAGATGAAAGCACTTTTTTCTGTAGACCAGATAACCCAGAATACAAGGTATTAAAGCCAGTACATTAAAACAATACAAAAGGCCCGAAGTAAGACCCCTCATAGATTCATCACCAAGTATGCTGATTTTGAGAGCAGTATGATTCAGAATTTCAGACATCAAGTGAACAATCAGAATACATGAGATCAACACGTCAACAAGATCTCAGGGTATCAGACATCATGTGAGGATAAAAACAATAAGATCATTTTTAGGAAGTAAATGAACCACATATTGTACTACATACAAAAAGGGAATATACAATTGTATAAAGTTGGTGAACAAAAGTCCCCTTACATAGTAGCACACCTAGACAGTGTCATTCATTCACAACTGAAAGTACCAAAAAAAAGAATGAGGAGCACTCTCATTGTGTAAGAGTTTAGCTACTTCTCACAATTAAAGAAGTAAAAGCTTCCAAGATCTTGGTCTACAAAAGATCTTAGCATTCTGATTGCTTCCAAAGGCCCAAAATAGTTAGCATGATACGCCAGCAAAGTCCAAGAAAAAAAGAATCAGATCAGCCAGATCTCGATCCGCAAGAAGTCTGGCCGATCCTGGATCGGTCTGATTAAAAAATGTTTTTTTTCTGAAGAAATCAGAAAAAGTCGGAAAAAATGTCTTCAATATTTACATATATATTTATGATATACGTAATCATACATATAAATTTACACATTCATATATATACACACACTCACAAAATATATATTTAATCATATACATATATACATTATCATCATCATCATCATCAAAGCCTTATCCCATTATTTAGGGTCAGCTACAAGAATTCTGTTCTGCCAAAGATTTTTATCAAATGCTATATTCATATTTAAACCCGAGAAGCCAAGGTTCTTAATAACATCGCACCATCTCATTTTAGGCCTGCCCCAAATTGTTTTACTAGCATCCACTAAGATTTGGTCACATCTTTTAACCGATGCAGAGTTAGGACAACAGTGCACGTGTCCAAACCATCTAAGTCTATTTTCTCTCATTTTGCTATCAATTGGAGCTATCTCCAAGTCCTCACGGAAACGCTCATTCCTAATCTTATCTTTCTTAGTTTTAGCACACATCCATCTCAACATCCTCATCTCTACTACACATATTTTGTTAATGTGTTCTTTTCGTACTGCTCAACATATATATATATATATATATATATATATATATATACATATCATAATAATGTATAAACATATTTTAAAAAAAAAAGTGAATAGTACCATAATTATATTAAAATGGAAGAAAGAATGTACAGGCCAACAAAAGGAAACCCTAAAAAGTAATCCAACCTGCCTATACATAGCCATCCAACAGGGAAAGGGCTACACATCTCTACCCCCCATCAAGACAAAAAGTAAGGAGTTGGCCTAATCCACATTACAAATGATGGAAGCCCATTCCCTAACTTTGCAACAAATCCCACCAACAAGAGACTCAGGAACCCGTGCAACCCTAAAAAAAAACACCCGCCTTCCTCTCATCCCAAATCATCCATAAAGTAGAATGCAAAATGAGCCACCAAACAGTAATGTCACCCTTGTTAGGCCACTGTCTCCACCACTTCATCAATATCTGCTTGATCTTCAAATGGGAGGGAATGGTGCAATGAGCTCTTGTAGCCACCTCCCTCTAGACTGTAGAGGATAAGGAGCAATCAATGAAAATGTGGTCAATAAATTCATACTCCACCTTGCAAAGAACACGTGGTCTAAATGTCCGACAAAAATCTGTGAAGTTTGTCACGCATAGGCAGCCTACCTAAAGAAATTCTGGTGGGGACATCCGAGCCTGGGATCGGGCCAACCAGGTCCACGTTTACCCTGACAGAGGCAACGAGCAGCAACGACAGCGTCCATTTGGCTTGGCGACTTGCCGTCAGGCCACTAGCATGTTTATTTTATGAGTTTGAGCATTTAGTTGATGTAATAAGGCCCATATGAGGCCCATTTGAGCTCTTTTTATTTTATGTGTATTTTTGGGTCCGAATTTGGACCTATTTTTTTTAGGCTTAAGGGTATTTCAGTCTTTGGATGTATTAGTGAGGACCATTAGGGTTCCCTCACTATAAATAAGGTGTAAAACACTGTTTGAGAAATTAATGAAGATTTAAAGAGCTATTGGGTGCGCAGCCTTCTTGTCTTCTCCAGCGGGGTGGATTCCCCAGGGTGGAAACCCAACCTCGGTCTCCTCCTTCCTCCTTCACGCCTCTCCCATCCCCTGTTTCCCGTCTGCTTCTCCTTCCACGTCCGCTGTCCCGCATCAAATTCTCCACATGAGAACATTCACCTTTAAAAGACTTTTAGGCTTCCACACCTGATCATGTAAACTGTGCCGAACACCACCATCTAAAATGACACTACAAGCAGATCTAATCGAGTAGCAGCCAACTTTCTCCCATCCCCATGTCTATCGGTTCTGAGAATCTAAAAGGGCCATAGAAGAAAGGCTAGAGAGTAGGTCTTGAAGCTGAATAGTCTCCAAATACGTCAAATCTCTTCTGAATGTTGGTGCCCACACACTATCCAGCAGAGAAGTATCAATGGCCTGGAAATTAAGAGTTGAGGATCAGAAGCCACCCAAAACAGATCAGGATAGAGCTCATAAAAGAAGAAGTCTACACACCATCTGTCCTTCCAGAAAAGGGCCTTGTCACCCTTTCCCAGTCGGACCCTGACACCGACAAAACAATGTCCTTGCAAGAAGAAATGTCCCGCCGTAGAGGAGAAGTGCTCACCCTCGGTGAAGGAAACAAGTCCCAGACTCTAGAACTCCCAAAATATCTTTGGCTGATAATACATGTCCACAAACCACCCTATCCAGCCCCCAACCTCCAAAGCACTTGGCTAAGAGTGCCAAGTTGAAATCTCTGATATTCTTAAGGCCCACATCTCCCTGTAATCTGCTCTTGGTTATCCTACCCCGAGCTATATCATGCCAGCCTCTACCCTTATCTCCCGGCTCCCTTACTGTGCTAAAGAATCTGCATCTAATAGCCTCAAGCCTCTTGACCATTTGAACCAGAATCCTGAACATGGAAAGGAAATATGTAGGTAAGCTGTCCAAAACAGAGCTGCAAAGCACAAGTCTTCCTCCATAAGATAGAGTCCTCGCCTTCCAACCTGCCAAGTGCCAATATGTTCTCAAATCTGTGAATAATAGGCTGCCAATCAGCAACTCTAAGAGCAGTAGGAGAGAGTGGAAGACCCAAGTAGGTGATGGGGAACCTGCCAATCCCACAGCCCAACATTGTAGCTGCCCTTCTCATGATAGTCTTCTCAACATTAACTTTAACCAGAAGACTCTTGTTGTAGTTTACTTTCAAATCTGTTACTTCCTCCAATAATTCTAGTAAGAATCTCACCATAATAGGCATGTGCAAGCCCTCAAGCAAGAAGTAAATGGTGTCATCCACATACTGAAGATGTGAGATCGAGGAGCCACCTTTGACCCTCTGGAAACCTGTAATAAAACTCGCTGCCTCCGCCCTCATCCACATCCTGCTCAGGACACAGGCAACAAGGACAAAAGGAGGGGAGAGAGAGGGTCTCCCTGCCTGAGACCTCTACCACTATGGAACCACTCTGAAGGTTTTCCATTAATGAGCACAGTAAAAACAACAAAGGAGACACAAGCCTTGATCCACAAGATCCATCTCACACCAAAGCCCATCCTCTCTAAGAAATACAACCATGGATGGCAAAGTCGGCCGATCCGGGTCGGAATCGGCGACTAGGGTCGGAATCGGCCTATGGCGGGGGGGGGGGGGGGGGGGGGGGGGTGGGAATGACGACCCACGATGTAAGGTGGGATCGGGGTGGATCGAGCAGAATCGGACGGGATCGGACTGGATTCCCTCAGCTTACCTTAGCTTCAGAAAAGTGAAGTGGGTCCCACTCCACCGAGTCGTGCAAACGGCATAGATATGATCGGAGAACTGAAAACTTGGCCAATGTTGTCTTTTGAAGAAGATTTGAACAACATTGTATTGTGCCTTTCCCAGGACTTCTTTATAATTTCTGCCCTTTGAGGATATTTCTGCAATTTTTGTCTTTCTAAAGACTCTTCTGCAATTCTTATCCTCTCAGGGGTTTCTTGCAATTCTCGTCTTTTCTGTCTTTTCTGCCCTTCCAAGGGTTTTTCTGTAATTTCTCCTCCTTCCAAGGGTATTTCTGTATATTACTGCAGACCAGGGGTATTTCTATAATTTCCCACTGATTGGCGTATTTCCGCAACTAAATACACTTTGGACTTTAAAGGGTATTTCTGTAATTCCCACCTTTGGGAGGGCCTTCATGTAATTTTCCCATGAACAGGGCATTTCTGCAATTTGTTATCTTTGAAGGGCTTCTTTGCAATTCTTCAACTCCAAGGGCTTTCTGTAATTTCTGTGGACTTTTCTGCAATTTTACCCTTTGGAGGGTATTTTTGTAAACTTCTTGCCTTTCAAGGGCCTTCACGCGATCTTCCCACCTCAAAGGACTTTTCTGTAATTTACCCCTTCTTCTGGAGGTATTTCTATAATTTTCCCCAACACAGGGGCATTTCTTGTAATTTTCCCAGATATAGGGGTATTTCTGCAACTTCCCTTGACTTTTGGGTATACTTGCAATTTCTAGCCCAAAAAGGGTATTTTATACAATTAACCACTTTCAAGGGCTTCTTAGCAATTTATCCCTCTCTTGGGAGCTTTTCTGTAATTTCCCATAAACTGGGAATAGCTTTGCAATTTTCTGAACTGACTGGGGGCTTTTCATGTAATTTTCACCCTCCAGGGGTTTTGTGTAATTTTGCATACATCCCCTTCCCAAAGAGGGTCTCTTCATGCAATTAACCACCTTTCAGGGATTTTGTGCAATTTTACATGCACAAAATTTCCCCTCTTCATAACTTGATTAGAAAAAGAACACATTAACCGCAAAAGAGGTCCTTCAAACTCCCCCTAGAGGTCTTCTTCAATCCCCCAGAGGGAGTCTTCAGCTGACTGGGCAGCAGGGGAGAAAATCCCCCCTTTGAGCCCCCAAAGGGGGAATTTATAGGGGCGGAGGAGGAGAACCCGGAGAGGGGGGGTCTCCGGGTTTCAATACCGGAGAGGGGGGGGTCTCCGGATATGAGAACCTGGAGACCCCCATCTCCGGGTTCTCATACCGGAGGGGGGGGGGGGTCTCCAGGTTTGAAAACCCAGAGAGGGGGTATCTCCCCCCTCCGGCTGGGTTCAACACCTCTTGACCTAGATCTCCCTATTGTTGTCCGCTAAGGTGTTCGGTCTTGTACTCGTCATTCTATTTCTAATTTTGTCTCTTATTCTCGTTTGTCACTGTCATATTATTCTTTCCTATCTGCCATTTCTACATATCATGTTCCTAATTCTTCCTCTCAACTCCAAAGCAGTGAAGGATCCCAAGTGGATCACTACCATGAAAGAGGAGATGAGTGCTCTCCAACAGAATCATACCTGGGATGTGGTAGAGCTTCCTGCTGGGAAGAGTGTGGTGGGCTCTCATTGGGTCTATACCATCAAGTATAATTCTGATGGAACTGTTCAACGATATAAGGCGCATCTGGTTGCTCGTTGCAACCGTACCCTGGGTCCCTGCAAGGGGAGAGTGTGTCATCTAAGGAAGGTGCTATATGGATTGAAATAGTCTCCTTGTGCATGGTTTGAATGGTTCCGTGTTGCTATGGTACGCGGGTACTAACAAGGTAACTCAATCACATCTTATTCACTAAGTGGCAGGACAGCAAAGTTGTTGTACTTCTTGTCTATGTTGATGATATGATTATTACGGGAGATCATGTTTCTAAAATTAACATGCTAAAGAAGGACCTGGCAGAGGAATTTAAAATCAAGGATCTTGCTCAGCTGAAGTATTTTTAGGGCATTGAGGTTACCAAATCCAAACAAGGTTATATGTATGCCAGAGGAAGTATGCACTTGATCTGCTCAAAGAGACAGGTAATTGGGGTACAAACTAATGCATACTACTATTGAATCTAACCACGGGTTGTGTGAGACTTCAGGTGATGTGTTATCTGATTATCAGAAGGGGGTGTATCAGTGTCTGATGGGCAAGTTGTTGTATTCGTCTCTTACAAGGCCAAACATCACTTATACGGTCAGCATTGTTAGCCAATTTATGCATGCCCCTCACACTTCTCATATGCAGGCCGTTGAGAGGATATTGAGGTACATTAAGTCCTGCCTGAGTCAAGGACTATTGTATTCTAACTTCTAAGGCAACACATCTCAGTGTTGAGGGTTATACTGATGCGGATTGAGTGAGCTCTCGAGATGATAAGCGGTCTACTATTGAATATTGTATGTTCCTTGGAGATAATTTGGTTACTTGGCAAAGCAAGAAACAAACTGTGTGCACGCGGTCAAGTGCAGAAGCTGAGTAAGCTATGGCTCAAAGGCTTATTGAAATGTTGTGGTTGAAGCTGTTCTTACAGGACATTGGTGTTCAGGTCCATGTTCCGATGAAGCTCTACTGCGATAATAAGGCAGCAATTAACATTGCTAATGAGCCTGTCCAACATGATCATACCAAGCATATTGAGATTGATCGTCACTTTATTTGTGAAAAGTTGGACACGGGCGAAATTTGCATGTTACATGTTCAGTCTGTACATCAACTGTCAGATGTCTTCACTAAAGGGCTGTCTTGAGAGCTATTTTCTTCTATCTTGTCCAAGCTGAACATTAGAGATATCTATGCTCAGCTTGAGGGGGAGAATAGGTGATAACCATGGCTGTGTACAGGGGCTGTTTGGTCCGCTGGTTTCTTTGTTATATTGTGTACAGTGTAAGGCATAGTTAAGGCATCATGTCTCAATGGTATACTTGTAATTTCTTGGGGTTTAACCCCCTTATATATCGATGGATTAGAGATCTGCCAGGATTACTGGTGGTCTGCTTTTCTCCCAAGAAACCTGCGCATGCCTCTTCCTCTTCTTCTCTTCATCTTTCTTCAATACACATGTCAATACACTGCTGTGCATCAGTGAATGCAAACAACTTTTTCATCTCATTGATATGCTGATTGCTGAAGAAAATAGAGGTGTTTTAGAGAAATCTAGGTTTACCTTATTGACAAGGTCAACAGCTAAAACCGACCCGTATCGTTTCCTCAGATCCATAAAGTGGCGCTCTGTTACTCTTGGCTGAAAGAAAGAATTCTCATGATCAATTTTGCCTTTTTAGACAAGAGAGTCATCAACATGCATGCCACAGATAAAAAGAGTAAAAGCTTGTTTTCCTGTTTAGTAGAGCAAAGAAGCTGATGTCAAATCCCATAAGGAAAGTATCAACACTCACTGCTTCCTCAGGTCTCACAATATCAAAGCTTGGTTTATATGTCAGGTCAACAATTTGCTCCCACAAGAACGGCATGGATCCTCGAACCTGATCAATAAGCATTCTTTTATTATTTATTGATAGGACAAGGAGATGTCATGCATGTTGAAAAAAATAAGGGAAACAAGGAGACTAACTACTCATCCCATGAAAACTTCAGAAAATGAGAAACAGAATTGTGATCTACATGCAAAATCAACATTGCAACAATCAATAATACAAGAAACAATAGTATAGAAGCATCATCTTTTTATTTATGTCCAGCACATTCTCCTCATGCGAAGAGGCAAAACCAGAAGCTTCCATCATAAATGCTGTGAGTTGGAGGCCAGATTTGTCTAAGCTTTTTATGAAGCGTTGAAGAGAAGAAAAGATCGAGAGAGCCCAATATGTATTAAGGGGTGGGTGCATGTATATGGAGAGGCTTCCTTGCCACCAGTAGCAAAACAAGGATAGCACCACCTACCCCAAACCATATGATTTAATATAAGGTTTTTAATGTACACCATCAAACCTTCTTTTCAATCATGAAGTTAACTTCATTCAAAGTTAACTAAAGTTAACTATGATGATTGATGAATGGAATAAAAGATAGCTGAAGTAAACCAAGAGACAAAT
Source organism: Colocasia esculenta (assembly GCA_014218235.1). NCBI lineage: Eukaryota > Viridiplantae > Streptophyta > Magnoliopsida > Alismatales > Araceae > Colocasia > Colocasia esculenta. Next base: position 88,378,605 of record CM024765.1, on the reverse strand, counting down.
GGCACTTCATGTAAGACGGCCATGAAGAGCATGCAGATAAGTGCATGACAACTGACTTGTACATATGCTGCTGTAAATCCATTCGATTGTAAAATTTGCTCTGTTTCTACAAAATTAGCAACATAGCCATCTGAATCTGCTCCACGTCTCCACATGCGAGTACCTATCAGAAACATCCTTATTTGCAGTTAGTTCATAAACAAAAATCAAATTTTGGTTATCTTTCCTCAGCAATTTTTGGGGAAAGCTGACTTCAAAATATAACATGCAACAAAATTGTAAATCAGCACAAAATGTAGCATGCAATACAAATGCAAATATCAAACAAACATAAAATTGCCGAATATATAGAAAAAAATGTTTTACCAATTATCTCATCAAAGGCACACATCAACAGGTTTATATATTCATAAAAGAGAATAACATTCATCAAATTTATTCCTGATTTGATGTTTTCAATCTCAATCAGATGTGAGATAAGATAGGTCAGGCTGCCTGCAGCTCTAAAATGAAATGCCATAATAAACCAAAATAAAACAACACACTGGAATTGTTATCCAAAGAAGTTCCAATAGAAATACATTTGAAGAAATGAAGAGCTATAAGGGGGTTCTAATATGCTCTAGTACTTGAACAAAGAGATTTATTTCAGCTGCAAGTTTTCCTCTGAACTTTCCCACTATCCCAATCCATTTCTGAGGTCAAGGTGCATAATTCTCAAATGCCAATCAGTTCCAAACAATGAGTTAACTAAGTAAGCTTGTGCAGTCCAATCTTAGTTCTCTTGACAATCCATTGAGAAAATTAACAAAAAAACAAATCACAGAAATTAGTAAAAAGTCAGTTAGAACTAGTTTGATGCTTGATTCCAAGCCCACAAACTCCACAACGAGGTCTAACCAACTCTCATTACAATTAGATAATTAGGCAATGAAGAGACAATGTCACCAGCAATCATAACACACTATGGACATTACACCTCACTGAACCTCAGAATTCAAAATTGGCAGCACTCACGTTTTAGGTTAAATGCAGCATAATAAAGGCAGTATTGACAAAAACAGTTACAACGACAAAGACAGAAAACTGGAATACAATAAGAAAATCACCTGTCCTCCTTGTGCATCTCCGTGCAATTAGTGTAACATCAACTTTATTTTTTCCAATCTCAGATTGGAAATTCTGATAACCTGATGGTAGTAAAGGATAACATCTGATAGATACATCTAATGAAAAGAAGGAAAACGCCAGAAAAAGGAGACAAACTTCAAAAGAAGGTAAAAACCAGAACACACATTTGCAATGCAAGCTGAAGGAAGAAGGAAATTCTGAGGATACTCCCTTGCATGATTGGGAGAGCATACACATCCAACTGAGGAAAAGAAAGAGAACAAAGAAAGTGTCATTTATCACCAAGTTACTACATGTACACATCAGTGATATCAATTTTTGAGTAAAATAAATCATGTCTTTAAAATTGATACTTACCTTATTATCTATAAGGGCTTCCAACATGTAATTGTTCCAAAGAAACCGTGGATCAGCCTGGAGAAAATAACAGTTAAAAGCAAAGTAAACCAGATGAAACCTCTAAGAAAGAATATGAACATTTTTTCTGTATCACACTTCATTAAAGAATTCAGTCAGACATACTGAAAATCTTGATAAGCAAAAAATAGTGGCATGAAAGTGAAAATCTAAGACTGCAGATATCCTAAGACCTACGAAAAAGGGAAACAGATAAACAGGAAAAATAGTGGCATGAAGTATTAATTGATAATGGGTATGAAAAAGCTAAACAGATAAACAGGAAAAAGAAAGCACAACTTTCCTTTTGGAAAGGTAGTCAAATTTAGGTTGCAATTGAGAGTAACTTTAAGTTAGAATATCCTTGCTTTATTGGAGATAACAAAGAGAATAGGGAATAAGTTGAGTCTATCCTTTTTTATCTCGGTATCAAATGGGTCTAAAGCTATATGTAAACCCAGAATCATAAAAGGACCCAGCAGCTTAGACTCCAAATTGGCATGGATCCAAAGCCTTTACTGTAGACAACAAATATCCACAGATTGATGAACACATTACAATAACTAAACAGATCCTAAACCTGAACCGTATTACTGGCATTAATCCCCACAAAGTCTGCATCAGCCATACAACATGATTAGCCCATCGTGATCACCAACACCCAGTAAGAGCAGAGTCTACTGAACCTGATACGTGCAAATCTTAACTGGTGAACTTTACTAAAATATCCTAATAGAAAAATAAAATCCTTTAGCAGTGTAACCTCCAATCACTGTAAAAGAAACAAATTAAAAACATATCACATTCAGGAAAAACATATAGACACCATCAAAAATATTAAAGCCAGCCAAACAATATTGCACCTGTCTCCAAAGAGGAAGTAGCTTTGACTCTGGATCTAACGCATGCAACCTTTGCAAACTGGAGAACAAAATCAGAGGAGACAAATTGGTAACTGAATTGCTACATCACACTAAAAAGACCCATGAGAGTTAAAAGAACATGAGGTGGAAATGATTAAATGTCCATATTAAAAAAAAGACAGTACACATCAGATGTTGAGTGTGCCTCATAGCCATATGCAAAAGAAGACATCATCTGAGTCATGCTTCTGCCTCTAAATGTTACCGGTTCCCAAAGGCCACCTTTGAAGGGATCTTCTGGAGAGAGAATTTAACTGGCTCTGGAAGCTAGTAGCTTTACTTCAAGGATATTCCTCCCAGAATCAATCAAGGACTAGGTGGATGTGGAACTGGGAGAGATGGCAGACAGTGAATGAAGCAAGATAATATAGGATGGAGGAATCCATTATAGCACAGGGTACATTGGATCAGATCTGGAATGCTGGCAGCCTGGCAGCCAAATCAAGCTAAAATTCCTAGCGTGGAAGATCCCTCATACACAGGACTTGACATGTGAGTCATGAGAAGATTGCTCAGTTTATGTTTTTTCTTTTCTTTTTGGAAAAAAGAATGGGTTGCACCACAAATTTTTCTACTGAATAGAGATGATAAATCAAATCTGGAGAAGAGGTTCCCCTCCTTACAGAAAACTGAGAACAAGCAACCCCCTTCTTCCCTTCTTCAGTTTAATGAAGATATCCCAACATTAGTTATGTCCATAAAACTGCAACAGAAGGGAACAAACAGGGGAAAGCCTTTTGCTCACTGTCCCTTTTCTCAAACAATTTTGGAAAGAACAGCATCATAGACTGTTCAAATAGAGGCCTTGTACAATGTAGATCCTCCTTCTAAATTAATGAAAATAATTTGCCCCCGACTTTCCAAGAGGGAAAAGAAACTCAATTTGAAGACCATAACGAATGGAACAATGATAAAAAACCTGGTAAGATAGTGGATTTGAATTTTAGAAGGCTTGTTGCTGTATGCATCTGATCTAAGCTGTTGCACACCCTCTTACCGTGTTTTGGGGTGATCAAATCTAAAAATGTTTATGTTAAAACAAATCTCACAATGATTTTAAGTTAAGGAATCAATGATGCATAACAACACTCAATCATCATGTTTCTGTATTCAAACATCATATTTCTATATTTGAACATCATGTTTCCATATTTGAACATCATGCTTCTATAATCGATTATCCATGTTTTCATAATTGATCACTATGTCTCAATATTCGATCATCAGCAGTTGATTCAGCACTCAGTATTCGAACATAGCTATTTTATATTCAGATCTCATCATTCAGTATTCAAATACCACTACTCTATAGTTAATCACCTATTTGAATATCATCATTCTGAATATTCCATAACCATAGCTTAAACATATCCAAATACTACTGATATCCGAATATCACTTGATGATATCTGAATATCATCTGTCGATATCTGAATATCACTTGTTGATATCTGATATATGTTTCTGGCAATCAATCACAGAAATCAAATAGTTGAATATCTTATCATCATATCTGGATAGTTTGTCTTGCTATACAAATAATGTGTAAATCCATTTCAGACTTCTTACCAGTAATGCCTCTGAGATGACATTTCAAGTTTACTATCATATCTGGAGAAATGCACGTTGTCTGAATATTATTAAGATTTAAATTTCAATTAGCATGATTTCTGAGAAATGTCAGTTTAAATTCAAAAGTAAAATGCTTATATCCAGTTGCTATTTTTATATCTTTCGTACTCGAACATACACTGATTCATATGTTGGCAAAAGTGTTTCACTAATCAGATAAAAACAAAATATGTCACTCGTTGTTTAGTCAAACAAGTTTCTGTGATTTGATATGAGCACCCATTATCTCTAAGACTGGCAAAAGATCTAGATCTTTGTCAGTATATCTAGTAAGTCGTGTTGATAGGTTACAAGGACAGTCTTATACGAGTTTAGACATACAAAGACCAAAAGCCAAAAGGTGGTTCATCACATTTGTGCAAGACCTGCAGTAGCTAGTGTAACGGACACTTCCATGAGTCTTAACGGGTAGTGGAGGTGAACTGGTGAAGACCAAAGGCCAATCAAGTTCCAACACAGCTTCTATATAAAGAGGACGTGTTTACCTCAGAAAAGAAGGATAAGCTTAGAGAAGAGCATGTGGCTGTTGGCACATAAAAAATTTCCAAACCAAAAACACCCATTTCCCAAAAGCCAAACCTCCAGAAAAAGCCAAAACCTCAAAAACCCCAAAACCTCCATTTCCCAAAACCCAAAACTCCAAAATACCAAAGTTCCTCAAAACCCAAAATTTTCAGAAAATACCCATTTCTGAAAATAACCAAAATACCCAAAAAAAACTCCACAAAGCCCAAAAATCCCATAAAATACCCAAATCTGTAAATCCCCAGTAATTCCCAAACACCCCCCCCCCCAAAAATTCCCAAATCTCCCCAAAAAATCCACCCAAAACACCAAATAACATCAGAAATTCCTAAACTCCCCAAAATCCCCAATTCCCACACTCCAAAATTCCTCAAACCCCAAATCCCAGAAAATACCCATTCCAGAAAATCCCCAAAAATTCCTCCAGAAAATCCCAAAAAAATCCCCAAAATTCCCTTAAATCACAGAAACCGGAAAACCCCAAAATTCCATGAAATCACAGAAAACGGAAAACCCCAAAATTCCCACACACAAAATCCCCCGAAATTCTCAAAACCCCCACCAAAAAAATCCAAAAAAAAAAAATCCCAGAAATACCACCTCCGGTTGGGCTCCAACCGGAGGCACCTCCGGTTGCACAGGTTGCTCTGTGCAACCGGAGGTGGGGCTGCCTCCGTCCCAGACCAACCGGAGGCACCCCTGGCCTCCTCCCCCTTCGGTCTGTCCCCAACCGGAGGGGGGTTGGCTCCGGTTGGCACCTCCAACCGAGGTGCCCCCTTCGCTTGGACAGTTGGGAGGGGGGGGGGGGGAAGACAGTGGCTCCGGTTCCCCCTCTCCAACCGGAGGGAGGGGTACCTCCGGTCCCCCTCCTCTTCACCCCCCTCACCTCTATAAAAGGAGGGAGGGGTGTTAGGAGGAGGGGGTCTTGGACCCTCTCTCCCTCTCCTTGGGAGTGGGAGCTCCCCTGGCCCCTTTGGGGTCCTTGGACCCTCTCTTAGGAGGGGTCTTTTTGACCCTCTCCTCTTTGGCCCCTTGGGTCTTTGGCCCTTAGCCTCCCCCTCATCTCCCTTGGGCCCTTTAGGTGGGAGAATTGCAAATATACCCCCCTGTTTGGAGAAAATTGCAGAAATATCTCCAAAAGGTACAGAAATTGCATAAATATCCCGAGGAGAGAAAAAATTGGGAAAATGTCCCTGCTGTCCGGGAAATTGCATAGAAGTCCCCGGTTTGTGGGAAATGTCATAAAGGCCCCGAGAAGAGCAGAAAATTGCAGAAAAACCCCGGAAGATGTAGAAATTGCAGAAAACCTCCGAGAAGGTAAAAAAAATGCAAAAGAACCCCTGCTGCCCTGAGAAGTTGCACAGAAGCCCCCAATTTGTGAGAAATTGCAAAAAAGCCCCTTGAAGAGTAGAAATTTGCAGAAATACCCCAATTTGTGGGGAAAAGTGCAGGAATGCTCGTGAAAGGTTGGAAATGGCAAAGAAATCCCCGGAGGGTGTAAAATTGCAAGGAGGTCCCTCTGCTGCCCAGAAAATTGCAGAAAGACCTCTGAAAGGTGCAGAAACTGCGGAAATACCTCGATTGTGGGGAAAATTGCAGAAATGCCCCTGCCGTTGGAAAAATGGCAGAAATACTCTGGTTGAGGGGAAAACTACATGTAAATCCTCACGGAGTTCAAAGATTGCATGGAAGCTCTTGGTCGGTCCAAAAAATGGCACGAAACCCCTGACAAGCTCCAAAGGCGGCAGAGCTCAAGGCGAGAATACCGTTGGCATGACTCGGTGGAGCGATACCCACGTCACTTCTCTGACGCGGCGTGCGCTCTCCTAGGTCGGGCCTAGGTTAACCCCACTTGCCAAAGGTGCTCGAAAAAGTCAGTTAATGGCGGAAATGTCCGAGTATGCCAATCAATGGCGAAGACACTTGAGGAAGTCAACAAATGGTCGAAGCACCCAGGAACGCCCAAGAAATGGCAGTAGCACTGAGGGAAGTCAACCAATGGCAGTAGCACCGAGGGAAGTCAAATGGCAGAATTACTCGAGACTGCTCAGAAAGGCCAAGAAATGACAGAAGTTGCTCGGAAAAGCCAGGAAATGGCAGGGATGTCCGAGAAAGTCAGGAAATGGCAGGGATGTCCGAGAAAGTCAGGAAATGGCAGGGATGTCTCAGAAAGCCAAGAAATGGCAGGGATGTCTCAGAAAGCCAGAAAATGGCAGGAATGTCCGAGAAAGCCAAGAAATGGCAGGAACGTCCGAGAAAGCCAGGAAAAGACGGGGATGTCCCAGAAAGCCAGGAAATGGTAGGGATGTCCCAGAAAGCCAGGAAATGGCAGGGATGTCCGAGAAAGCTAGGAAATGGCAGGAACGTCCGAGAAAGCCAAGAAATGGCAGGAATGTCCCAGAAAGCCAGAAAATGGCAGGGATGTCTGAGAAAGCCAGGAAATGGCAGGGATGTCCCAGAAAGCTAGGAAATGGCAGGATGTCCAAGAAAGCCAGGAAATGGCAGGAATGTCCGGGAAAGTCAGGAAATGGCAGGGATCTCCGAGAAAGTCAAGAAATGGCAGGGATGTCCGAGAAAGCCAGGAAATGGCAGGGATGACCGAGAAAGCCCAGAAATGGCAGGGATGTCCGAGAAAGCCAGAAAATGGCAGTGATGTCCGAGAAAGCCAGGATATGGCAGGAAGGTCCGAGAAAGCCAGGAAATGGCAGGAAGGTCCCAGAAAGCCAGGAAATGACAAGAAGGTCCCAGAAAGCCAGGAAATGACAGGGATGTTCCAGAAAGCCAGGAAATGGCAGGGATGTCCAAGAAAGCCAGGAAATGGCAGAACGTCCGAGAAAGCCAGAAAATGGCAGGGATGTCCGAGAAAGTCAGAAAATGGCAATGATGTCCGAGAAAGCTAGAAAATGGCAGGGATGTCCGAGAAAGCCAAGAAATGGCAGGAACGTTCGAGAAAGCCAGGAAATGGCAGGAACGTCCAAGAAAGCCAAGAAATGGCAGGGATGTCCCAGAAAGCTAGGAAATGATAGGGATGTCCAAGAAAGCCAAGAAATGGCAATAATGTTCGAGAAAGCCAAGAAATGGCAGGGATGTCTGGGAAAGCCAAGAAGTGGCAAGGATGTCTGAGCAAGCCAAGAAATGGCAAGGATGCCCAAGCAGACCAAGAAACGGTAGAAGCAGTTGGAAAAGTCAATCAATGACGGGGGTACCGGGAACTACTCGGGGGAGTCAAGAAATGACGGAAGGAACCTGAAGATGACAGCTAATGGCAGAAGCTCAGGAAATGGCAGAAGTACCTGGGAATGTTAGTAAATGACAAGGGGCCCCCAAGACAGTTATGAATATAATGTTGACGATGCCTCCTCCAATTTCTTCTTCAAAAGACAACATTGGCCAAGTTTTCCATTCTCTGATCACGGCAACCGATGCATACAGAAATGCCCTGATAAGGAAAAGTTGCAGAAGTCCCAGAAAGGGCAGAGAGTTGCAGCGAAATCCTTCAAAGGGCGGAGAACTGCGGAAAAGTCCTTGCAGTGCCAGAAACTGCAGTAAACTCAAAAGCAAGAAATAGCAAAAAAGTCCCTTTAAAGGGAAGAAACCATATGGCTTATGCTATTTGCATGGCTCGGTGGAGCGGTACACACGTCGCTTCTCTGAGGCAGCGTGTGCTCTCCTGGGCCCGGCTCATAGCTTGGCCATCTTCAATTTTGGGATCCCCAAGAAATGGTAGGAATCCCTGTTAAAGGTCAGGAAATGGCTGAAGAGCCCTGGGACGTCAAGAAATGACTGGAAATCCCTAGGGAGCCAAGAAATGATAAGTGTACCTCGAGAAGTCGCTAAATGACTGAAAAGACCTCGGGATACCAAAAATAACGAAAGCACCCAGAAAGGGTACAAGTTGGCAGAAACCCGGCAAGACCCCTCAAAGGTCCCGTTACAATCAAATGATGATAGTGGCCATGAAGCAAACACAATGGACTGGCAGTGATCATCTTGGCGATCCAACAGTCTCATTGTGATGAAATCCAGGTCAACGGTTTGATCGTGGCTGAAACAAATTTAGAAGAATCGGATCGTGACCAAATGAAGTGTTGAAGACCAGATTATATAATCGGGACCCCTTTGTACAGGGTCTGAAAAGGCCAATTGTAATTTAAATTACATGTGTACAAATATTAAAGTTTTAAATTTTCTTTGCAAGAGTGTGTACCCATAAAGGGCAACCATTAAGGTCATTGTTGTCACAACAAACAGAGACAAAATGCTTTCTTTGACAGAGAATCAAAGGTGTTCGAGTTCGACTCGATGTAAATTAACACCGATTTCGGTCGGTGGGGAAATGTCCAGAACACGAAACCCTAATCGCCTGATAAAAATAAATGCGCAGAATATATACTGTCCAGTAAATGGGCATGTAAAATACCCGCATTAAGCGAACCCTAAATGTCTGTTGTACAGACTGGCACGCCCGCAAAAATAAAACAGAAAGAAAAAGAAAAGAAAGAAAGAGAAAAGAGAGGGTGAATATTTTTCCGCGTCCGACAGTGGCATAAAAGAAGTAGCCTATATTAGCCAGAAACTACATGAGTTGAACCTTCCCTTCTCTCAATCAAAAGCACCACCTGAAAAGCATCAATAGAGAGATACCTTCTGTGAGAAAAAAAGCTCATCAACGCTGAGCATTGCATTGAAGGCCAACAAAGAGTTCTCCACATTCTCCATTCTTCTGCATCTGTTGTCATTGGCTTTTATTGTTTTATTTTGCCTTATTAGTCTTTTCAAAAGACATTTTCATGGCACATTGTAACCTTTGTTAAGGTTGTACTTCCAGTTGGAAGTGTGGGCTAGGACGCTACGTTGCCCAGTTCCTCCTTGGAAAGGAGAAGACCTACATGCGTGTGTGCATCAGGGGGGTTGTGACAAGCTATTGGTCGGCATCTAGTGTGTTGTTTTCCTCTTGGATAAACGAAGACGACCTGTGGTGTAGCAGGGGTTTGTGACTGGCTGGAGGTCCATATCCAGTGGTGTCTTGACAAGTTGGAGGTCTGTATACAGTGGTGTAAAGTGAGAGATGTGTTCAGCTAGTTAATTGAAATCTCAAGGCATTTTCCCTTGAGGAGTAGACAGTAGCTAAGTGGATCAGCACCAAACTAGGATAAAAATTCCCTGTGTTCTTTTGTGTGCTTGCCTTCGTGTTCTTTTTGAAATGTGGATACCACAAAATATATTGATAAAAGGGAAGAATGTGCAAGTGTAGAGGTATAGACACCAAGACCCTCTAATACAAAAGGTAACCCTCCCCAGGGCCCAAGTGGTGACAAAAACCACCTCACTTCCCAAACACAAAAAAAAGGCGGGGAGTTAAGCCCATCAATTACACCCAAATGTTTAGCCCAAAAAGAGACTTTTATCTCTAACAAAGCAAAGAGACTATCCGCTGAACATGCTTCTCTTCTGAAAATTCTGCTATACCTCTCATTCCATAGGGCCTAGAGAGTAGCATGCAAGATGAGCCACCACACCATCTCGTCTTCCTTGAGCGACCACTGCCTGTGGCAGCCATGAATAAGTTGGTGAACTCTCACAAAATGGGCAAGAGGTTGCTGGATACATTGAACAACCAAGGACCAGAGTCTCTTTCAAAGGGTTAGGCTGCAAAAAGGTGGTCCAAGTCCTCTTCATCCCCACAAAGGCAGCAACGGGTCAGGATATGAGCTAGAAACCAAACAAGCTTGTCACACGTCGGAAAACTCCCATGGGAACGGTTTTAATCCGCTATTTCATTGAAATGATTTTTAGTTTTACTTCTACATTCTCTCTCTTTCTTAATATATATATTGTGGTACCATCCACTTTCAAAAAAATATAGCTTAGTTTTAATTGGTCGTGACCCATGCAACCCCCCTCTAGATCATGCAACTGAAAACCATGTTCTGCAGCTTCAGAACTTTTAGGCAGTAGGCTAGTAGTGATATTAGTCTTCTAACATCCAAGAATAATTCATATATGCAAAATTTCGATCTCCCCCTCTATAGATCCTTGCTTTTTCCCGACACTTGAGACCTGATTGCAGATTCTCAACCAAATCTGGAATCTGAGCAAATCTCATTGAATTTCTATAGAAAATGGAAGTCCCTTAGACTAGAAACAAGTCAAACTGAGAACCAGCTGGACTCGAGTTCCAATAGAAAGGAAGTGGCTAGAACCTGCCAGTTTTTGGCCCAAATCAGCACTGGAATCCAAATCAAAATCAGGACAGGCCCTTGACTATTTCTAATTTGGTTCGCAATTCGTTTAAATCTATGTTCCCCTAAGGTCAGCCTCAGGCCCACAGATATGGAAAGCTAATCCCAGTGGTTCGAGTATCTCGACCAGCCCTCAAACTGGGCCAATCAGCATTTGGCATGCCAGGACCTGGCATACATTCACCCAAGTAAAGTCAAAGTAATAATTGAAGAGTTTTGTTGTATAAATAAACTTATGAAGTGAAAATTGAATGATCCTCTATCCTAAATTTGGATTTGCATGTATGCCCTTATTGTGTGAATTAATTATCATGAGCTCCCCTATAGAACTTCCTTCAAAATATCTATTTAATCTTCCATTTCTTCTACATCACTCCTAAGAGATTTTGATAGTTTGTTAATGGAAAGTGATGAAAAGGACATATGTGGCAATTAATTCACATAAGGAAGGTGCACATGTAAATGTGAATCTAGGATAAATTTTTATGCAGCCTTTATTCTAGCATTCCATCCCTTCGAAGACCCTAGTTATACAGCATACAGTTTTGCTGGGACAAATCAGGTTTAATTTTCAGTTTCCTATGCCCATCCACAAGAGAAGGCAGAAAACAATGCCACTAACCACTCCATACTTTTTATGTTCTATCTCAGTTTTAATTATGTGTCATATCCAATTTGTGTTTTTTGTTTTTGAAGGCAACCAAAACCTGGTTACAATCCATATTCAATATGCATTTCTTTCAAAATTGTTGCATAATTTATTCGAAAAGTTTTCCCATGAAGACTGGGCAAGTGAAGAATGAAGAGACGAAAAGAAAAGCAACTTATCACATTTTATTTGAGTATTCAGTATATTCGGCCTTCAAAATCCAATAAAGTCTATCCAACTTCTAAATCAAAACCATCTAAATATTAGATGAACAACAAGTTAAATAAATGGCCAAAAGATTGCAGAAAAATACAAAACACAGTTATAAATGACTAATATATGACTAGTTACAGAAGTTCACTAAGGATAATGAAAATAAAGGTTCTATATGAAAGCACTATACGAAGATTCTGCAAACCTAAGTGTCAAGTTAACATCATAGGAGAAGTATAAGCCATGAGATCTCTCTGCAGCATTTAGGAGTGTAGAAAGTTCGGCCTCCATCTTTTTCTGTCAACATGCAATCCCACTGGCAGTTTTAAGTAATTGGCACAAGACTAAGTGAACATTACAAAACAGTCTCTACCTGCTCACTGGAGGAGGTTTTCATGAAGTTATTGCATGGCAAGGTCTGCAGAGATGACACTTTGAAGATTGCATGACCCAAGTAAGATCCAACACGTTCACATTCAGTTATCACCATTAGATATGTCCCTGTTTAACAAAAGAATAAATAATGATATAAAACTTGCTCAATGAATATGGCTCAATAAATGTTACAAAGAAAAAAGAGTTTATTGGCACAGATCGCATACCATGAAGAGAGTATATCACTGGGAAAATGCAAAATGGCAACAACTTTAACAAGAGAATATTATAAAGTAAAATGATAGAAGAAAGCAATTTGCAATGTGCAAATAGCCCAGAGAACTTTCACTCTAAATCTATGATGTATGGTAAGGTGCCACTATCTTTTGTCTCTCAAGGAAACCAAACCATTTGGATAGGAAGCTTTCTTTATTGTTGTATTTGATCTTCTTTTGTTCTATCAAGCTATCTTCAATAAAAAACATAAGTATCATATCCCTTTTGTTCGTTTAGTTCATGCAGAAGTATGTTCTAACTCAATGGAAAAAAGAAGTACATCAGGCTATAACTGCAGAAACTACTGAACTTGCCTACTAGAAGCTTCAGTGTCCCAATTACGCCAAAGATTGAACGAGCTTTGGGTGAACTTGTGGTGCTACAAACAGGAAGTTCACCTGCACATGGTACAAACTATTTGTCAAAATCCCATAGTCAGATGAGTGACATGAGTCAGTTCACTTATAGCAAATCATTTTTCTCATTTAAAAGAAAGAAGCTTTTTAGGAAGTTTTCTGTTATGGAGTAAAAGTGATACACCTATTTCAGACAGAATCATCAGTTTTCTTTTACTTTTAGGTTGAGTTTTCTATGGTGTCACAATTTGGTGATCTTGTCCTATCCATTTCTCTTCAAGCCAGAATAGGGACTTCTGACCATGTATTTGATTTATATGTGTTTATACCAGATGTCTGAAAGCAAAGTTCATTGCTGCCTTCAACATATACTTCATGACATAAGTAGAACAAAATGTTGAGTCTACCGAATAATGTCGACTTTCTAGCTAGAAGAATAGGACATGACATTTTTATGTTGAATTCGTTTCCTTTCTAAATAAAGGAAGAATGTATGTGATTCCAAAGGATGTGCAACCATAAATTTGCAACTCCATTTAGACTACATTTCTCAAAGTGTCAAGAAATTATATGCTTTCCGCAAAGAGCAACACCCATTTTAACCAAAAACTGACTGAATTTCAAATAACAGCTATTTCTTTTACAACCTAAACAATCATTCAAAGGAAAATTCCGAGAACCATTACAAGAACTGTTTCTGCAATTGTATAACATCAAAGTATACTGAACCAGGAAGTATGGGCAAAGGTAACTCACTAATCAGGTTCATTGACCCATCTGCACGACTGACTGCTAAATATGAATCCAAAATGCCATCTGTAGGCTCAATGATATATTGATCGGGAAATTCCCACAGCCTCATCTTAGTACAAAGCTTTTGGGCAGAATCAGACTTCTCCATTGCATCAAAAATATGGCTCCCTGTAAATGACAGAAATATCCACATCTGTATAGTTGCACAAGGAACGGCTGAACAAATATAAAATCCAGTATGAAAAAAATAATGAGATCATCAGTCTATGGGGGAAAAGGAACAATAAGAGGGAGGAGAGTATTCTTTGGTTAAATTTATCAACAGTTCATGATTACGCATGATGTCTTCCAACCATGATCATGTTTGTCATCAATGAATCCAAAGCCACAGTGTAGGTTATAACATAGTACAACAGTCCAATTTCCAGAATTAAAGAATAAAAGAAATATCTTGCAAAGCTGACTTTACGATCAGTCGAACTTCTGTGGACTCTGACCTTCTATAGGAGTATCATGTTGACCTAATTTTTGGCTTCATTGTTCCAAAGTACAAACCGAAAGAAGTAGTACTAATTTTCTGAATGATTATAGAACTGTCATTATGATCCAAGGAGTTAGAGTTGGATTTCCAAATTTGAAACTCTCTTGACGGGGGTAAGCAATGAAACAAATGGACTGTTATATAAAGCATGCAGAAAAAAAAATCAAATGATGTTTGATTTGATTGAACAATTGCCATATGTTCGATCTTCATGGCTATCTAACAAATAGGACCGACATTATTCTACCTTATTCATAATAAATATGTCTAAATGGAGAAGTCGGATGATATTTCCACTATACTTAAAAATTCAGCATCCCTTGCAAAACGTAGTAAATTGTAAACATAAGCGCCTTTAGCATAGGTTTAAATTGAGCGGATAAAGGCATACATCCATAACAGATTTCCTATTGTTGCGAACAAAGATTGCATTTATGCACAGAACACATTGTCAACGGTTCATAAACATAATCACATAAATATATATATATATATATATGAGTGCGTTATGGACCTAAAGTAGATAGGAAACCCGGTAGGGAAAATGTGGCGATTGACCCCTTTGGCAATTCACTGTGTAATTCACCGACGTGTATATATCCACCTTAACGTTCTGGGGCTACAGAGGAAAAGATAGCCGCGGGGTCCGCTGTCAACCAAAAAGCACCAGCTTCTATGTAAGATCGGATTGAGGGGAGAAAGATAGGGAACAAGCAGCGTACCTGATGGTGGACCAGACCGCCGACAGGACAAGCAGAATTCACGTCCAAGATAGTCGGTCCAACGATGAGCGGACCCGCCGGGTGCCGCTCGGTCCAGTACCCACGAAAGGGGCCGAATCGAAACGTTCCGATCTGTCCTCCGACGTCGTATCCGCCGGCATCCAACTACCTCGTGCGTTGGGCGAGTGAAGAGGAGATCGGACGATGAGAGGCGCCTCGACTGTGTTTGCCCCGGCTGCAGAACGCTCGAGCGTAGTAGGGATGGAAGCTGCCGGAGGTCGCCGGTGTGGACAGCGGAAGTGGGACTCCTTCGGGATCTGCGGCGATGGAGGGAGACGAGAGGGAGGGATGGGCTGTCGTCAGGGGCAGTGGTAATGGAGAAGCCCCGGAGGAGAGTATGGAGCGCGATGGTGGAGAGGCAGTCAGGAGCCGCAGAGATCGGCGTCTTCGTCGGGAAGACGGAGAGAGAGGGGGGCGGAGCAATGACGGGGCAGGGATAGTTAAAAAGGGAGGAAGGTGGGAAGTGGGGAGGGACGGGCAAGGCGGGTGGACACAGAAGAGCGAGTCTGATGGCCGGGTTTTGTAGGGGGGTGGAGGGGGAGGAGACGAGGAGGCCCGCGCCGTGACGGGAGGGTGTGGGCGCCGTTAGTTAACGGTAGTCTGTCATTGAGAGAGGAGTTACCAGTTTACCGATCAGAATTTTCAGAAACTTTTCATTTGGCCGCTTCGGGTTCCTAACGGACAGGAAGATGCGCGCTGGGTTCGATGACGGCGGAAGCGAACGTTGCGAGAGTATTTTGCAGACATTTTGCGGATCATGTTGAGGGTTGCGGCAACCGTCATCTGGGTGTTTACAGCGACAGCATATAATTAATCTTAATTTAAAATTATTATTTTAAAATTCAAATAATATTATGAGCTCAAATTTATTACAATTAAAGTCTAGCTAATAGTTTTTATACGTTGAAGATTATATTAATCTAAACTTTATTTTTATAAGTCTTAAGTTATTATTAAAAAATCAATAAATATTTTTTTAAATTCTAAAAATAATATTATAAAATCTAAATTTATAATTTTGAACCTAAACTTTTAATTATACAAATAGACTCAAGTCTAACATATTTACAAATTTATGTCTTCTGCTTACACTATTTCAGTATAACTTACATAATTTTGTACATTTTATATTTTTTTCTGTAGTTTACACTAACTCAACATAATTTACACACTCACACCGAATCAATATAAGTTACACTACAATTTTGTAAGTTATAGAAAAAAATGTGTAAGTCGCAAAAAAAATGTAAGTTAAACTGAATCAGTATAAGTAATAATAGACATAGAGTTGTAAACATGTTAAATCTGGACATATATGTAAATTTTTAAAAATAAAATTATTTTTAAAAAAATCATTTTTATAAACTCTTAAGTTAATATTTTCTGAGCTGAAATTTTGATTTCTAAGTTTACAGTAACCTGTCAATGAGCCACCACCACCATTCACTTTTGATACGTTACTATCGGCCATCCAACCTGCCCCACCCTCTAGTTTGATGTCATACAATATCATTATTAAGTGCCCTTCCACACAAACTGCTATATTATTGTCGGTAAGTACATTAAATATTTTTCCCTTTTAAAATTGATTTTTCTCGATGTGATGGAAGCCACTAGCGTTTTTGCTTTTTTTGTTTTTTTCTCACAAGAAGAAAAGGACTTCAATCATTCACGGGAAGCCACTAGCGTTTTGGTCGCTTCCACTGCGCTCCGAGAACATTCCCCCGTCCGAATCGGCACGCGCCGACGTGGACGTTTTCGCCCGATTGTTGTGTGGTTTTTCCCGTTTTATTAGGAAACGGCTTTTCTTCTGTTTTTAATTTCACAAACGAAAATGGGAAAAGAGTCTTCAATCGAAGATATGATTAGGGTCTATTTGATTGCATGTAAAACAGTTTAAGAGGGAAATATTTTTTCACGGAATAAATTTTACGTGAAAATAAAAATATAATTATTTATTTGGTTGTTAGGAAAATATAAAGTTGTATGGAGATGTATGAGATCTTATGATCCACGTAAATGAGAGAGAGTCATATACTCATTGTGTATTAACACTATTCATCAATTTTTTTATTTATTATATTTTTTATTTTTTAAAAAAAATAAAAATTTAAATAACTAATGAAAAATAAGTATTTTGACAAGAAATATAAGTAGGAGAAATAAAATAAAAACATAATTTGAATGAATAGTGTTCTATAGATATTTTAATAAAAAATAAAACTTAAACTAATTAATAAAAATAATTAAATTTAAAAAGACTACTTAAATAAGTGGAAATAAAATAAAAATGTAACTAAATGAATAGTGTTTCAACAAACATCACTGTAGATGTCCAGGAAAATGGCATCCGCGTGAAAACGACAGATGCCAAAATTTGGGATTTCGGTGATACAGTTTTCCAGATTTTGGTTTTCAAAGGTACCAAATGGTCAAAAAAAATTGTTCCTGAAAACGGTTTCCTCGTGCGGGTTTTCCGTTCAAACAAACGACCCTAAGATTTGCGATGTCGGATGAATCGATGGATGTCGAATTTATCTTAATACGATACCAATCGATATAATTTGATTTGAATGATAATAATATAATAATAAACTATAATCAAATCGACCATGTTAAAAGTTTGTCAAATCCCTAATACTGTATAATATGATACAGTTATGCCATTACGATACGCAATGACACGATAAATCTTAAATACGAGAGTATTAGGAAAAAATTTGGTAAAAATAAGAACTTGTTAATTTGATTGTTTTACTTCGATGACAACGAATATTTGAATGTGTGGTGGTGTTTTCCTGTTTGGGCCGGAGCCAAACGGGCCTCCACTGAAGAAGATGGGGAAGATGAACGCCGGTGCGGACGAAAGCCTGCAAGATCAGAACTAGATCGGGGGGCCCGATTGAAGAACCGGGGAGAACCCTCCGATGCCTAAGTCAGTACGAGACTTGAGACGCTTGAAGGAAATGGGGTTCTCGTGTGTGAGGGGCGCGAGGGCGAGTGTGAGAGTCCGAGACCACCTACCTCTGCATGGAGGTTACCTGGGCCTTTTATAGGTGAAGGTGCAGGAGGAGTGGGACGGAACGTCCCTTGAAGTCGCCGGAAAGGGCGCGCCGGTTGGCGAGGAGTTATGCGTTGAGGCGCCCGTTGAGGGGGTCTGCAGTTATTGCTCCCTTGATTGTGGGACGCGTGCGGTGCTGCCGTAGTAACCGCTGCTAGGCGGTGAGGAGCTCCCTGGATTCTCCTGGGCGAAAGGTACCGAGCAGGTTACCTGTTCGGTAGGCTAGACCTGTTGTTCGGTAGCTGGGCCCAATGCTCAGTGCCTAGTACCCGGGCGCTGCTTATGCCAGCGGGTCCATGGCATGATTCCTGCAAGGCTTGTTCAGTAGACAATGTCTGAACCGAACAACAGGATGAGGGGTGTTTGGAGACTACCCTTGGAGACCTGGAGGGCGTCAAGTGCGGAGGTCGCGTGGTGACCGGTGCTCGGTGCTCGGTGTCTTTGGTGATTGCGAGCTCGAGCAAGAGCCGCCTGGTCTGCTCGGTAAAGGCAAATCTTGTTCGAGCAGCCAGTGCGGTGTTCCGAAACTACCGCTGGGACCGTTGGGCGTTTACAACTGAAGCGTGTTCGGCAGCCGGTTGGCTGAAGCTGAGGACACGTGGCGCGAGGGCCATAGCCGTTTTGCCCTGCTGGGTCTTGATGGGCCTACGGGCCTAGGAGGCTAGAAATAGCCTCTACACTTGCCCCCCACCCTCTCAAGTCTGCTCAGATGTGATCGTGAGCAATTGAGAGGGGAGATGTCTTCATGCCTGCGGGGGAGCAACCGGTCGATTGCGACAAGGCGACGTCTTGCTGAGGAGCGCCTGTAAATGAGGTCGGAGATCGCTTTGGCGGGCGCGGCTGCTGAACTGGTGGCAGGCAAGGTGAGTTCCGTCGGTGTCTAGAGGTTCGTGGGTTCCGCGCAGGTCGAGCTGAAGAGCTCGTCAACCCGGGGTTGAACCGAAACCCTCTGTCATAGGACGGGTACCGCGCTGGTCTTCTGAGCCGAAGAGCTCGTGACTAGGGGTTTTGTACCGTTCGCCCCTACTTCTTTAACTAGCGTTGTCCTTTTTCCTTCTCTTTTTAGTTGTGTTCTGTCCGAATCGGAATTCGTCGGTGTTTAGAGGCTCGTGGGTTTCTGCGTAGGTCGAGCTGAAGAGCTCGTCACCTGGGGTTGAACCGAACACCTCTGTCATAGGTCGGGTACCGTGCTGGTTTCTGAGCCGAAGAGCTCGTGACCAGGGTTGTACCGTTCGTCCTTTACATAAACCGATAGAACAGCAAAGAGAAGTAGGATGCTAAGCAGGAAGGCTTTTGTAAATAATAAACCTTTTACATGTCAGGTTCTCGATATGGTTTTGCCGCTGAAGGTAGGCAGTTGTAGAAACCTCTCCCGAGAACTCAAATGACCTTATCAGGTCCTTCCCGTTTCGGGGCGAGTTCGCCTGGTTGGCTCGGTCGGCAGCTAGATTCTCCTCACACGCAACATGGCGTTGGGCAGTGGAGAGGAGCTCGGAAAGGGTAGGCGGTTGCTGGACCCCGAGCGTCCTCTGAAGGAAGCCGTCGCGAGTGCCTCGGATGAGGGCACTGGTGGCTAAAGAGACGTCGAGGCTCGGGATGCGAAGTGCTTCTGTCCGGAACCGCTGGACGTAGTTCCAGAGTGCTTCGTCTTCTTCTGCCGAACAGACAGAAGAGATGCCGCGGTGCGCGGCCGAGACCTTCCGACCAGGAAGTTGTCCGAGAAGGACTTTTTCAACTGGTGGAAGGAAGAGATGGAGCCTGCGGGGAGGGCTTCGAACCATACCCGCGCAGCCTCCTTCAGCGTGGTCGGGAAAGACTGACATTTGGCCGCGTCTGATGCTCCATGGAACACCATGTGCGACTCAAACCCATGGACGTGGTCCGCTGGATCAGTGGTGCCGTCATAGGGCGCGATGGAAGGTAGAGGCAGTTTTGGGGAGACCCAGGCTTCCAGGATCTCCACGGTGAACGGGGAGCGGAAGTCTAGGTCGTCGTCCCCCAAGAGTTTGCCTTCTGCCTTCTGGATCATCGCGTCCATGCGGCGCTCAAGGTCAGCGACGCGGCGGAGGCGTCTGACCAATTCTGGTCGGCAGGAGTTGAGCCCTCGCGCCTGGACACGTGGGCGTTGGAATTGGCGTCGGAACGCGCGGGGGCCTAAACCGCCGCGACATGGCGGGGTGAGTTGGCCTGTCGCACTGGTGTTCGGCGTGCGAACGGGGGTGATTCTGCATGCTGCTTCTGCGGCGCTGGAGGGGCACGAGACCGTCGGTGAGACGACTCCGCTAGTTGCTTCTGTGGCGGGGGAACCGTCAGGGCCGGTTGTCTGGCCAACTGGGCCTGGAGACCCTGACAGATTCCTGTCAGATGTTGCATCTGCTGCCGGAGCTCTGCTATCTCCAGGGCGGTCGCAGGTACTGCAGTAGCAGGATTGTCGCCGGGTGTACCAGTGGGGGTGACGGTGACGTCAACAGGGGGGACTCTGACGTGCGAGTCCGCGCGCGGCTGTCGAGACCTCGTCGCCCTACTGTTGTAGTTCTGGTGAGAGTAACGTCCGCGAGCCATGGCTGATGTCGTTCCCACAGACGGCACCAAACTGTGGTGGTGTTTTTCTGTTTGGACTGGAGCCAAACGGGCCTCCACTGAAGATGATGGGGAAGATGAACGCCGGTGCGGACGGAAGCCTGCAAGACCAGAACTGGATCAGGGGGCCCGATTGAAAACCGGGGAGAACCCTCCGATGCCTAGTCAGTACGAGACTTGAGAGGCTTGAAGGAAATGGGGTTCTCGTGTGTGAGGGGCACGAGGGCGAGTGTGAAGTCCGAGACCACCTACCTCTGCATGGAGGTTACCTGGGCCTTTTATAGGTGAAGGTGCAGGAGGAGTGGGACGGAACGTCCCTTGAAGTCGCCGGAAAGGGCGCGCCGGTTGGTGGGGAGTTATGCGTTGAGGCGCCCGTTGAGGGGCTCTGCAGTTATTGCTCCCTTGATTGTGGGACGCGTGCGGTGCTGCCGTAGTAACCGCTGCTAGGCGGTAAGGAGCTCCTTGGATTCTCCTGGGCAAAAGGTACCGAGCAGGTTACCTGTTCGGTAGGCTAAACCTGCTGTTCGGTAGCTGAGCCCAATGCTCAGTGCCTAGTACCCGGGCGCTGCTTATGCCAGCGGGTCCATGGCATGATTCCTGCAAGGCTTGTTCGGTAGACAGTGTCTGAACGGAACATCATGAGGGGTGTCCGGAGACTACCCTTGGAGACCTGGAGGGCGTCAAGTGCAGAGGCCGCGTGGTGCCCGGTGCTCGGTGTCTTGGTGATTGCGGGCTCGAGCAGGAGCCGCCTGGTCTGCTCGGTAAAGGCAAATCTTGTTCGAGCAGCCAGTGCGGTGTTCGGAAACTACCGCTGGGACCGTTGGGCGTTTACAGCTGAAGCGTGTTCGGCAGCCGGTTGGCTGAAGCCGAGGACACGTGGCGCGAGGGCCATAGCCGTTTTACTTTGCTGGGTCTTGATGGGCCTACGGGCCTAGGAGGTTAGAAATAGCCTCTACAGAATGAAATCAGAGTTAATTTACAAAACATTTCTCCTTAAAATACTATAAAATAATTATTACAAACCTTTTATGTCGGAATATTTTCAGGTCCAAAAAAAAACTAAGATTCTTTCACGCAATTAGCACAAAGTTGATTTTTTTTTTTTAAAAAAAATCTTGTTATAAATGTCGAGATGCCAGAGTTAAGCGGTCAAAATGCCAAAAAAAAATTGTGATGCCATTAAAGGTTAAAATATCAACATTAAGAGAGGACCATTGCATTCAATGCAGACGAGTGGCTAAAAGATGATGAATTTATTAGAGGTGTTCTTCAAAGGAGTAAAGATAGCATTATCGATTCATTCTGATCAGATGTAACAAGCAGTGACCAAGAAAAAACATCAGCTTGTGACGTGATTTGAAGGTAAGCTCTCCAAATATATCAAATTTGTGAGGTCAAAGGGTTAAAAAGTGATACAGCAAATGGCAAATAAGATGGCTGCCCTCATATGAAGACAGTATAAAAATCTCAGGCACGAGCGTGGGGTGCACCATTGTGTGAGGGTGAGCAATAATTTTACTATTTTTGGCAAATACTACTCGAGGTACAAATCCCATTGGAAGCAAGATAAGAAAGAATTTCTAAAAGATCATAACATAATATGCTAGATCCTGAGAGATTAAAAAAAAAAAAAAGCTCATTTACTCACCCGCAGTTATCCTCCAAAAAAAGGGATTGCAACATAAAAGTACAAGAATGGTGTGAAGCCAGTGGGAAAGAACAAGAAGATGCAACACATGTTTTAGTGGGATGCGAGAAGATACACACTTAGACCATGTTTGGTATCGAGATGGATCTGAAATACATTAGAATATCTTTAAAATTTTAAAAATATATTTCACTCTATCTCCAATCTATTATAATACCAAGCATATCTTTATGGAATACAATTGCATCTTTGCTAAGCTGGCCCAAACCGCCAAGGCATCTATCTGATTTATGGAATTTTGTACAAATGTAGAGGAGCAAAACTGTGTCCATCTTCCAGAAAGCAATAGACGTTGCTTGTGCCTTGGATCATATCTGGATAGTAAGGAATAAAACTATCTTTGACGACAGATCGGCTTGTGTTCATATGTCCCCCTCTCATACCGTGGCCAATTTATAAGTGCAAATAGAGAGTCGTACGTGAAGTCCTTTGTATCTAAATAGTGAACACGTTGATCTCTGTGTGAAGTGGGGGTTCAAGATTAAAGTGAGAAAACCTAATGAAAAATGGTCAATCAGTAGGGGTCCTGCCACCATTGGGGTGGTTCAAAAAAAAATTTAACGGAGCCTACTTAAGCACAGGGGATAAGAAGGAAGCTGGAGTAGGATATGTTATTCGAAGTAGTGGAGGGAATATTATCAAGTCTGGAGCCTGGAGCTATCTATTTGGGGGACTTGACAATTTTGAAAGCTGAGTACAATGGCAGCACTGGCAGGTCTAGAAGCAGCAGAACAATATAGGAGAGAGAATGGGCAAGGTCTTTGGGTGGAAGGAGATAATTTGCAGGTGATCAGGGCACTACAAAAGAATGTGGATGTACCTATTGAAATAGCTAACCTGGTAGACAAAATGAACAATTGCTCAAAGGATGGAGGTCACAAATAAATATCTCACATCAGGGATAATTGAATGTGGTTGCTGATTGGTTGGCAGTAGAAACTAGGAAAGCAAAATTCACAATGGTTTGGAGCTCAGCTTTCCCTAGTGAACTTTGAGTATTGCAGGTATGGACAACAAGAAATGGGACACAGCATTATGGAGCATGTAAGACACTAGGTATAAGGACTGTGGATGGATCATTTGGCAAGAAAAAGAGCAAAACAAAAGGCCTAAGGGACACATTGCCAACACAGAAAGGCACCCACAACACTGGAAGATACAGGGCAATAAGACTACCACAAGGGGAAGAAGATAAGACGTCGAACATATGGGACCCACCTTTAAGGATTCGAGAACCGCTTTGTGCACGGCTGGCCGCCGCGCCATCCCGCGCCCACATGGGGCGTGGGCGCACCCACATGCGGGGTGGGATGTGCCCGGGGCGCGGGATGGCGCGGCCGGCCGTGCAACTGGCATTTCCCAAGGATTCCTATCGATTTGCCACCACTAGATTGCACATCAGTTATGCTGGCTCTCAGGTATAAAATCATAGGAAATTGTTAGTTTTTGCTCTCAAAATTGATTTAGTTCTGTGACTAGTGTTCGGTGGTCTATTACCAAACAAAAAAAAAGGGTTATCCTCCAGAAAAACACATGTTGCAGCACTACCTTGTAAAATTATATTCTCCAGTTAGAAATATTAGGTTTCATAACATACATCACACAGCTTGAGCCAGCTTTATAATGTATAGCCTTAATTAGACGGCTATTTTTTGTTTAAACTCTCTTCTGTCTCTTGACTAGGCCAGTTAAATTTTAAGAATATGTTGGTATTAAGATAGATCGGGAATAGAATGAAGATATCTATTTTTTTATAATGAGATAAGGAAATCAAGCATAAGTAAATCATCATTGTCAAAAAAAAGTATAAGTAAATCGGATATAATTTTTCGCATTTAGGGCTTTTTTTGTTTGAAATGATTTAAATGGGAGATAATATATATGAAATAATTTTTTAATATGATGTGATATGATATGACTAAACGTGTATAATTATCACCCATTTATCCTTAATTTGAAACAATTTATCTGTGTATAAATATACTACACAATTTTTAAGAATATAATAATAATAATATTTAATGAGTTACCTTTAAAGATAACTTTATCACCCCCATATGAGAGAGATAGTTATCACCTCTTTTTCGTCTTTTTATCATGGATAACTTTTATCACACAGGAATAAATTAAACATGTTATCAATTATTTATGGACATAATATTAGTGATAAAAAAATAGATAAACTTCCTTATCACGTTATCGAATCGGCCTTAATTTTCCCCTCGAAACGCCTTATAACTTCTCTTGCCATTGCAGTCACGAAGGAAAATTCAACACAGCAGTCTTCTGATATGTTCGTTCGAGTCTTCAATCAAAGATGTCGTCCACCTTAGTTCGACGCTTTTTCTAACAACGAAATACCAAAAGAGTTCTGATGCTCTGTTATCATGTTACACCGTATTTTATATACTAATTTTTGTGGTCTTAGATTACATAGCCTAATATATTTATGGGACTGGAAAACGGGGTAGGCACGATCATACTACTTTTGAGGGGAGGATATGGATCATCATTCCCCGATAAGGAAATGAAAGTGGAAGCAAATATTTCTATTTTTGTATTGACCCATGTAGTACCTTATTCTCCAAAGTAGCTACAGTTTAAGGACCAAATAATGGATCGATGTGAGATGGCTATGTCTTATGGCCCAAATGATCGCGCCAATGCTAATTAAGTGTCTACAACTTATAAGATGGAATCCATACCTCTTATATGAGATGTTCTTTTCCTTTTTTTAACAAAGCGTAGTGGGTATAGTAACAAGGCCCCCTCCCAAGTGATAGGAGTTAGCATGAAATGTCTTCTTTCCTAAAGGAAAAAAGTTACTAAAAAATGAATATTTCAAATCTTAGAGGGGTTGTAAGTTTTAGTGAAACTCAAGGTTTGGTAGGAATATGTGGCTTGTGTGTTTATGAGTTTTGTCTCATATTAGAAAACACAAAT
The DNA here is from genome assembly GCA_014218235.1 of Colocasia esculenta. Lineage (NCBI taxonomy): Eukaryota > Viridiplantae > Streptophyta > Magnoliopsida > Alismatales > Araceae > Colocasia > Colocasia esculenta. The sequence goes on along the minus strand of CM024765.1, from coordinate 88,353,519 downwards.
AAGGGAGTGGCCTTTATAAGTCCTTATGTTTCTAAGGACTTGATCCTATGGAACTAGAAAGACGTATGCCCATGACCACACACGCGCGCCCGCCGCGCCGGGCCGGACTGGGCGCGTGTGAGGTGACTACGAGCCTTATTGGGCCATCACTCTTTTGCCAATCTGTTTTTTTTCACATTTTACTTGGTGGGGTTGTGGGACACGCCCGTCTCTGAAGATGTGAACCGGCGTGTAGTGGGGCGTGGGCGGTTGTTATAGAGAGAGAGAAAGAAACCGAGTTGTCTAAGTCAATTCTCGAAGAAAACTCTCTGCGGTCTCTCTCTCGCTCTCCATCTACAACACCGTAAACACCACAGGAGAATCGCTCTTTTACTGGTCGCATCTTGCCCTCGCCCTTGACGCAGACGTCTCTGTCGCTGCTTGCCGTCGACATGCTGCGCCTTCCCCTCTGCTTCGAACTGCCTTGTTATCCGCGTCGTTGGTGTTCGGTGCATGCTTCTTTTGCCCTACTTTCAGTAGAGATCCTTTCATACATATTAGATAGCTTTTCGTTTTATGAGATCAACAGTGTGCGACTGTCATCTCGTTGGATGTGGTTGTACCCTGGGAGAAGATCGTTGTTTTCCTTTTCGCACCTGTAGTGGGGGGCGATATCTTCTCTAAGGCAACTTCCTTTTGGAACGCCTCCACTGATATATATATTATATATATATATATATATATATTCCTGTTCATATTTTCAGCATGTCTACTTCACTTGTCTATTGTTATTTTCTTGGAACAATGCCTCTGTTGATTTATGTAAACTTGTTTAATGTCGTCATGTTTGCACTGTCTGGATTATGGATGTTCTATCCCCATGCAAAACCTATTATACCACTATTTTCACAACAGTGTTAGAGAAGATATTGTTTAACATGGCGTCATCATCTGTTGCTCTTAACCCGAAAGTAGACATGTCCATGATGCCAGCGAAATTTGCAGGGCAACACGTCAAGCGTTGGCAACAACGCATGTGGATATGGCTTACTATGATTGGGTTGATCTTCGTGATTGAATCCGACTCACCCAATGTGATTGAGAATGATCTCGAAAGTGTTAAGAAGGCTACGGAATGGAAGGAAAGAGATCGCATAGGACATGGATGCATTCTTGCTGCTTTATCAGATGTCATATTCGATGTATACAGTACTTCAACATTCCTGACCTCCAAGGCACTATGGGATGAGCTTGACAAAAAGTACAACACTGAGGACCAAGGTCTAGAAAAATATTCTATCGGTAAATTTCTCAAGTTTCACATGGTTGAGGGCAGACCTATCTCTGAATAGGTATATGAGTTCTTCTTATGATCCATGGCTTGGCTGATGGTGAAATGAAACTCCCATAAAAGTTTCAAGTTATGTGCATTATTGAGAAATTTCCTAAATCCTGGGAGGACTTTGGAATGGCCCAAAAATATAGAAAGGGTGCTATTTCTTTAGATGACCTGATGAGAGCCATTGCCATAGAGGAGGAACATAGGAAGGATAAACCTGTGATACCTATAGAGGCTAGTGCAAACATAGTCATGAAAAACAAGTTTAAAGATTTCAAAGGCAAATCCAAGGTTGATTCTAATGCACAGGTTAAACCCAAGGGTAAAATCAAGAAGAAGAAGAAGCAAGGTGAATGCTGGGTCTGTGGTCAGAAAGGTCATTTCTGTGGTGATTGTCCTAAAAGGAAGGAAAAGACAGGCCTACAGACTGTTGTTGTTCCACCTTAGGTCAATGTAGTGACCGCTGGTGCTTCTTCTGAAGACACGTATATTACTCTTAACCCTCAATTGTTTTCTATCTATGAACCTTGTGAATGGTTGGTAGACACAGGAGCCAATGTACACTTGTGTGCTGATAGGGCTAATTTTGTATCTTACCAGGCCATCCATGACTGCTCCGTGACTATGGAGAATGGCAGCATTGCAAGAGTGATGAGAATTGGACGCGTGGACCTGAAGTTTACTTCGGGGCGTGTGTTGTCTCTTCATCATGTGCACCATGTTCCTAGTATTAGGAGAAATATTTTATCAGGTTCTAGTTTAGTTAGAGAGGGTTATGAACTCAACTTTAAATGTAATAAAGTTGTGATACTTCGTCTCAAATCTTTTATTAGTAAAGGCTATTTATCTGATGGGTTGTTTAAAGTGTATGTGAGTCATGTGATGAATGAATGCTTAGATGTTAATACATCTGTTCCAATTGCTTTTAACGCTACAGATTCATCTGATTTATGGCATGGACGTTTAGGTCATTTAAATTTCAACTCTTTACAACGTATGATGAACCGGAATTTAATTCTTGAGCATGCTATTGATAAAACCAAAAAATGTGATATCTGTGTACAGGCCAAACAACATAGAAAACCCTTTCATTCTGTGATTAGAGATTCAGAGATTATGGATCTTGCGCATTCAGATATCTGTGAGTTTAATGGTGTGCTAACTAGGGATTATAAAAAGTATTTCATTACTTTTATAGATGACTGTAGTAGATATTGTTATGTGTATTTACTCAAGTCTAAGGATGAGGCTTTACAGAAGTTCATCATCTTTAGGAAGGAAGCAGAAACACAAACTGGTCAGGTTCTTAAGAGGTTGAGGTCTGACAGAGGAGGAGAATACACCTCTAGTTTGTTTGTTGAATGTTGCCAAGAACATGGCATTATTCATGAAACAACTGCTCCTTATTCTCCTCAGTCTAATGGGATAGCAGAAAGGAAGAACCGTGTATTTATTGACATGGTCAACTCTCTCCTGCAGAGTTCAGGACTACCAAAGTATATGTGGGGGGAAGTTTTGAACACAACTTGTCTTGTTCTGAATCATATTCCCCTAAAACATAAAGATAGTAGTCCAATTGAACTTTGGAGAAGTAGGAAACCTAGTTTGAAATTTCTCAAAGTGTGGGGGTGCCTTGTTAAGGTACTTGTCCCTAAACACAAGAGAAAGAAACTAGAACCTAAGACAGTTGATGCAGTCTTTTTAGGCTATGTTGAAAATAGCTATGCGTACAGGTTTCTGGTTATCAAATCAGAAATCCCTGGCATAGATGTTAACACCATAGTCGAGTTCCGTGATGTTACGTTCTTCGAACATGTCTTTCCCATGAATACTGGTTTGCCTCAACAACTGTATTCTAAAACTGTAGCTTCCACATCTGATTCTATTCCACAATATGTGGAAAGAATGACTAATGTGGGAGCTGTTGCATCCAGACCTCTCACTAATACTAGTGATCAGGAAGAAGTAGAACCAAGACGGAGTAAAAGACAAAAGGTCTCCAAGGAGTTTGGTAGTGACTTATCGCATACCAGATTGAAGAAGACCCCCCTACTTTCCGAGATGCTATGGCTTCACCTGAAGTAAAGTATTGGAAGGAAGCCATTAAGAGTGAGGTAGACTCTATTCTTGCAAATGGCACTTGGGAGTTAGTTGATCCTCCTTCTGAATCTTAGACTATTGGATACAAATGAATATTTAAGAAAAAGTTAAAATCTGATGGAACCATTGAGAAATTTAAAGCCAGGTTGGTTGCTAAGAGGTTTAAGAAAATGGAGGAATAGATTATTTTGATACCTATTCTCTTGTTACCAGAATGACTACCATTAGGGTGCTAATAGCCTTGGCTTCCATATATGATCTGACTATCCACCATATGGATGTTAAGACCGCCTTTCTTAATGGTGATCTTGACGAAGAGATCTATATGGATTAGCCTGAAAGGTTTGTAGCCCCTGGTAATGAAGGCAAAGTCTGTAGACTTGTTAAATCCTTATATGGATTGAAACAAACCCCTAAGCAATGGCATGAGAAATTTGACATGACTATCATGTCATTTGGCTTTAAAGTAAATGAGTCTGATAAATGTGTCTACTACAAAGTGAAAGGTGATGATTGTGTAATTCTCTGCCTGTATGTAGATGATATACTGATTTTTGGCAACAATAAGGGATTAGTAAATGAGACAAAATCATTCTTAAGTAGTAGATTTGAAATGAAGGAGATAGGTGAGGCAAATATAATTCTTGGACTGAAGTTGACTAAGTCAACTGAAGGGATAGCAATTTCTCAGTCTCACTATGTTGAGAAAGTACTAGAGAAATATGGTTATCAGGATTGTCTGTACACCCTATGATCCTTCTAGAGTTTTCTACAAGAATAAGAGTGGTGTACATGTGTCTCAATTACGATATTCCCAAGTTATAGGAAGCTTAATGTATCTGGCAAACTGTACTAGACCTGACATTTCATATGCAGTGACTAGACTTAGTAGATACACTAGCTGTCCTAACCGTACTCACTCGGAAGGCTTGGATAGGATACTGAGATACCTTAAGGCACTACAAGAAATTACGGCAATAGAGACCGAATCTGAGATCGAATTATTCAGTCACTATTCGGTCTCAGATCTGAGACCGAATAGTGACTAAACGATATCGGTCACTAACGTTTAGATTTAGTAACCGAAAAAATTTTAGTCACTATTCGACATCAGATCTGAGACCGAATAGTGACTGGAAAAAATTCGTCACTAATACTATCTCCTGGCGGGCTTGGGAGTGAAATTTTGTGACTGAATATTTCGGTCACAATTCAGTCTCAGATCTGAGACTGAATTGTGACCGACACTCATTCGGTCACGATTTTTATGCGGGTTTACGGACCGAATAGCGACCAACACATTTCAGTCTCTATTATGTGTGTGTGCGCGTGTGTGTGTGTGTGTGTGTGTGATGGGCAATTTTCCTGGGCAATTTCCTAAACTGGGGGGCGATGTGTGTGTGTGTGTGTTTGATGGGCAATTTTCCTGGGCAATTTCCTAAACTGGGGGGCGATGTGTGTGTGTGTGTGTGTGTTTGATGGGCAATTTTCCTGGCAATTTCCTAAACTGGGGGGCGATTGCAATCTCTGTGCTCCACTGGCACAAATGCACACTTCAGAACTTAATGAGAAAACCAAATGCACACTTAATCTTCCCCTTCTCTTCTGGCGCCTCTAACCCGTCACGTGGACTCTGTATGGGCTGGTGGTTTCACAGTTTGGGGACATTAAGGAGGATGTTGAAGGGGCTGCTGTTGAAGACTTCTTGAGGGACTATTTTGGGTCCAGACACGATTTCTTGGGAGTGGTTGCGGCCGTGATTGTTGGGTTCACTATGCTTTTCGCGTCTACCTTTGCATTCACCATAAAAACCATCAACTTCCAGTGATGGTAGAATATTGGAAGTACTTGCCATTCTTAAAACTATATATATGTAAGCATATGTATTCCTTTTCTCCCCCTTCCTTCCTGTCAACCAAATTTTGATCTGTCATACTGAAAGGGAATTAGAAATAATGGGTCACCTTCGACTTCCATTCTATGATTCCCTATGGTCCATTTTTTTGTTCAATAGGAAAGAACCAAATAAGTGGATTATGTTGACGGTTTTTTTTTATAGAGTATTGTGTTATTGCTGAAAACTGATTAGTGACCGAAAAATTATTCTCCGACAATTTCAGTCCCTATTCGGTCACTATTCGGTCACTAGATCATTTAGTGACCGAATAGTGACCGAATTGAGACCGAAATTGTCGGTCTCTAAACTCGTTTTTTCTTGTAGTGAGGGTACTGTTTCCTTGAGCTTGCATTTTGAAAAATTCCCTGGAGTCCTTGAAGGATACAGTGATGCAAGCTGGATTGCTGAAAACTCAGGGAGTAATGGTGTAACAGGGTATGTCTTTACTCTGGGAGGTGGTGCAGTGGTCTGGAGGTCCACTAAACAAACCATCTTGTCTCGATGTACTTTCGAAGCTGAGTTGTGTGCTTTGGACACTACTGGTATAGAGGTTGAATGGATTAAGGGATTTCTTACAGAACTACCCCTAATGAGTAAGCCCATACCTGCGGTCTCTATCCTTTGTGACAATATGACAACGATTGCTAAGGTCAAAAGTTCAAAGTACAATAAAAAAGAAAGGAGACATATTCAAATCAAACTAAAGTCCGTAAGAGAATTGGTGCCTCAGGGAGTGATAGCTGTGGATTTTGTTGATACCAAGGACACACAGCAGATCCTCTAACTAAAGGACTTAATAAAAATCAAGTCCTGAAATTTAGGATGGGGATGGGATTAAAACCCATTAATTGTTCTCCTGCAGTAGCAACCCAACTTATCTGAGTAGAGATCCTACAAGAAGATTCAATGTGGTAACAACAAGCTGTTGAGAGAACTGGAAGACACTAAAATTCTAGATACCATGTATCTGAATTCCACCCCTGTAATCCTAATACTAGTGTCTATAGCTGCAAGTTAAGGTTGAGTTACTTACTCTTAATGGGTTTAAGCCTGGTAAAGCAGGATGCGAGCAGTGCATCCTTGGAGAAGCCCACCTAAGTGAGTGCTACTATGGGGTCGCAGTTAAAGGGATTGGGTTATCCCTAAATGCACTTATGATACAGAAAGGGGCGCATGGCCGTAAAGCCCCACCCCTGCAGATTGCTATATATGTTTATATCATGTTGTTTCCATTGATAATCTTCACCCAAAAGAGTCAAGTTCAAGACTTAGTTCACTTCGACTCTGTGAAGAAAGGATTTGGAATACTCAGGTAGAAGTTCAAACCCGAAAGGTACTTCTATTAAAAGCATGATATGTGTCTCTCTTAGTGTGTATTCCTCCTGGCAAACCATGAGTTTGTGGGGGAATGTTGGGTAGAAGAAAGGTGGCTGCAAGCTTTAGGGAAACTCACAGTTTGGTAGGAGTGTGTGCCTTATGTGTTTATGGTTTTGTCCCATATCAGAAAACACAAGTAAGGAGTGGCCTTTATAAGTCCTTGTGGTTCTAAGAACTTGTTTCTATGGAACTAGAAGGAGGTATGCCCATAACCACACACACGTGCTCGCCCGCCACGCCGGACCAGGCGAGTGGCGTGCGTGTGAGGTGACTGCGGACCTTATTGGGCCATCACTCTTTTGCCAATATGTTTTTTCCCTTTTTGCTTGGTGGGCTTGTGGGACGCGCCCGTCCTTGAAGATGTGAACCAGCGTGTAGTGGGGCGTGGGCGGTTGTTATAAGGAGAGAGAAAGAAACCGTGATGTCTAAGTCTTCTTCCCGAAGAAAACTCTCTGCGGTCTCTCTCTCGCTCTCCATCTACAACACCGTAAACACCACAGGAGAATCGCTCTTTTACTGGTCGCATCTTGCCCTGGCCCTCGAAGCAGATGTCTCTGTCGCTGCTTGTCGTCGACATGCTACGCCTTCCCTTCTGCTTCGACCTGCCTCGTTCTCCTCCGCGTCGTCGGTGTTAAGTGCATGTTCTTTTGCCCTACTTTCAGTAGAGATCCTTTCATACATATTAGATAACTTTCATTTTACGAGATCAACAGTGTGCGACTGTCATCTCGTTGGATGTGTTGTATCCTGAGAGAAGATCGTTGTTTTCCTTTTCGCACCTATAGTGGGGGGTGATATCTTCTCTAAGACAAGTTCCTTTTGGAACGCCTCCACTACTTTTATATATATATATATATATATATATATATATATATATATATTCATGTTCATATTTCAGCATGTCTACTTCGCTTATCTATTGTTTCTTTAAACGATGTCTCTGTTGATTTATGTAAACTTATTTAATGTCGTCATGTTTGCACTGTATAGATTATGGATGTTCTATCGTCATGCAAAACCTATTATACCTACTGTTTTCCCAACACTTTTGTGGGGAGGATATGGATCATCATTTTCCCGAAAAGGAAATGAAAGTGGAAGCAAATATTTCTATTTTTGTATCGGACCCATGTAGTAGCCTTATTCTCCGAAGTAGCTACATTTTAAGGACCAAATAATGGATCGATGTGCAATGGCTATGTCTTATGGCCCAAATGATCGCGCCAATGCTAATTAAGTGTCTACAACTTATAAGATGGAATCCATACCTCTTATATGAGATGTTCTTTTCCTTTTTTAACAAAGCGTAGTGGGTATAGTAACAAGGCCCCCTCCCAAGTGATAGAAGTTAGCATGAAATGTCTTTTTTTCTAAAGGAAAAAAATTACTAAAAGAATGAATATTTCAAATCTTAGAGGGGCACCCTAAGTTAAAAATATATAGAGAAGGCACTCTTCTGAGCTTCATATCTAAGAAGTAAAATACTTATAATATTCTCAAATATTTCTTAAAGATAAATACTTAGTGCAAAGACACTCTTGCACTTGAGTTGCAAAAGTGCCCTCCTTTTGGTTTACATAGGATGGATCAATAAACTATGGGGTGTTAGATATATCCTTTTATAAGTTCAATCCAAATATTTAAGAATCTAACTCAAATATTTACAAGTCAATTTAAATTTTTATGAGTCATATTACAACTCACGTTCAAATGTGCACTAAATATTTATATTTCTTAAACAGAATTATAATCTATCCATTATGCATTTACATCTTTTCATGTAAATTATAATAAAAAAAGTTAAAATAGTATGCAGCTAATTTGATTTCCTCGGATCCATTTGAGAACTTAACATGCAATAGTAGGAATACCACCATGGAAATGAAAATGCTAAAATATAAATATGAAATGAAAGTTCTCTAAAGGAGAAATAGCCACCTAAAGGCAAAGAAAGCTGGCGAAGGCCGCTAATTTTCAAGCAATTTATATTACGATGACAATGGTTTATAACCCTGCATCTAAAGAAATACATGTCTAACGTTCAAGGAAGAAAACATATCCATCACTTATACAGTATAAGTTATACTCTTTGATTACAATGTTCGTGGGGCCGTCAAGAAGCTCTCTCTCAGACTTTCTAGAAAGAGAAGCTACGAGTTTCTCATCTTCAACTTCGATTTCGTACTCGATCGTCGTCTCTATTGCCAACTCTGGTGGTTCTTCACTGACTTCGATATATAGATAGTCATCAATCTTCGGCGGATCTTTGCCGGCTTCTTGACGGCTTTGTCGTCCCCTTCGGGTTGTAATTAATTTCTTGGGGGGGGTGTCTTACTCCCTGTGTTCGCCCTACTGAAGGCCTCTCTTGTTTCTGTTTCTTTTCCCTTTCTCTGTCTCTGTTCTACTAGTTTTCCTCCAACCTTCACCTTCTTAAACTTGCCTCCCTCTTGTTCCTCTCCAACCGTTCTCTTCCTCCCCGCCACCCTATTGACTCCCTATCAGTAGCTTGCCCTTCGCCGCTTTGACCCCTGCCATCTCCTTCACCCTCCTACTTTGTTCTTTTGGCCTCTCACCTCCCCCGCCCTTTTTTTCCTTTCCATCTTTTTTCCTCTCCACACCAGCTCCACCATCTTCCACCTCCCATCCATCTGTTGCATCCCCTCCCTTTGGCAACCCAATCATCAATCCCCTCTCATTCGCCTCGCCCTCTCTCGCTCTGTCCCCCCCTTCCAGATCTCTCTGCTTCCCCTCTTTGTGGTGTTTCCCCCTTCCCCCATCTATTATGTGTTATTTTGATAGCTTCTATTTTGTTACAGGATCAGTCCGGTGGAGAAGTCTGTAAAGGAGCTCTCAAAGTTGCTCGGGATCGACAGTTGTGGGGGTTTCTTAAGATATTTTGTGGTGTTCTACCTAGCTGCTCTTTTCCCTCCTTCCCCAGTGTGGGTCTTTGAAAATGCAAGTCTTGCTCGTGTCGTGTGGATCATCCGCACACCTCTTATGGGTGTGCGTCTTTCGAGCAACTTATGACAATCTACTGCATAAAAGAGATGCAGCCAAATTTGATCAGAGCAATCTCATGGTTTGGCTTGGTTCCTCTATTCTCAGACATCAACAATTGCTCAACCCATCTACCATCTTAGAAGGGGAACCATTTGTGTTTTGTTGGAAGTTTCTTTCTCTTGTGTTCATCAATTGCTACTATAACTCTGTTGTCTTCTTTCTTTTTGGTGGATGTCAACTATTGCCTCCATATCTCGGTGTAGGATATAGGCATCCTTGCACATCACGTTTGACAACCCTTACTCATGTACCTCTCTTGATATTTTAATATATTTCTTTGTTTCCTGGTCAAAAAAAAAAAGGCCAATGTGGCTGTAAAGGAGCAAAGTATTTTTTTCTGGGTAAGTAGAGTAGACAAAAGGATGAAAAAAAATTGGTAAAAAAGAAAAAAATTACTGAAATATTACTCTTAGAAAAATAATTACACGACGATCTTTTTCTAGATTTACATCTGCAAATATACACATCCTATGAATACAAAATCCTTCAGAGACCCTATTATAATCTGAAAATATTTAAGAAAGATTATGGAACAATTAATCTTCTAACAAGGATATATGTATATATATGCAAAAAGTAAAAAAAAAAGGATAAAAAAACAAACAGCCCAAAAACTTTTACCCATGCGAGCATTATGAATCAGTTGTGAAAAGGCAGAAGAAATGGTGAAATCACCTACACCATGTCCGCCTTGCTTCATTTAATTATTATACAAGAAGTAATGAGATGACATGAGCTAAAACATGATTTCTAAATAAGTGGGTGGGGTTCGATTTCGGTTCTATTTGAAGTCATTTTCTATTCAACTCGAATCAAATTAATCGAAATTCTTTGTGAACCGAACCGACCGAAACAGACCAAAAAATGAACCGAACCGAATTGTTTTGGTTCAATTCGGTTAGATCCATCGATTTGAGCTTATTTATTGGACTTATTTTTACACTGTTTATATATAGTGAAAATAAAATTCAATAATAAAAATAGTAAAAATAAAAATAAATGAGAGTAAAAAGTAGTGATAAAAATAGTACTGAGAATAAAAATAAGTGATAAAAAGAGTGAAAAAAATAGTGAGAAAAAAAAGTGAAAATAAAAATGAGTGAGAATGACAGTGAGAATAAAAGTCAAAGAGACAAATAATGAGAATAAAAAATAGTGATAAAAATTGAAAATAAAAATCAGTGAGAATAAAAATAAGTGATAAAAAGAGTGAAAAAATAGTGAGAAAAAAATAGTGAAAATAAAAATTAGTGAGAATGACAGTGAGAATAAAAGTCAAAAGAAAAATAATGAGAATAAAAATGGTGATAAAAATTGAAAAAAAATCAGTGAGAAAAATAGTAACAATAAAAATCAGTGAGAATAAAAATCAATAAAAACAGTACTGAAGATAGAAACCAGTAAAAAATAATGAAAATAAAAGTAGTGAGAAAAATAGTAAAAGATAATTAAAAGTTGTTATCCATTAGCAGAAAATATAAGTATAGAAATAAATGAAAACAATCTTGCAAAAATCAGTGAAAATAAAAAGATTGGAAAATAATAATAAGAAAATTTACTAAATATTAATTTGATTCACACAGTTTGGTTTGATTTGGTTTACAAATCAAACCGAACTAAACCAAATCAAACCGAACTTTTAAAGTTAATCCGATTTGGTTTGAGTCATTAACCCAAATTCTAATATTTTGAACTACCGAAAATTTTTATTCAGTTCGATTTTTCGGTTCAAATTAAGAAATGAACACAGATGGTTTTTGAACCATTTTACGTGATGGTTGGCCGGGATAGACATGTAACCCTGTATCAATATACTTGCCTCTTCTGCTTTTTTTTGATAAATGTTGTTTCTTGTTTGCATATACTTACATGTAGTGACAGTATTTACAATTACCTGCACATTCATGAATTTAATTTACTTGGAATAATCACCAACGAGACTATGGACGTACGGCCACTATCAAATTAAAAGATACTAACGGCCGGGTTTCCAACTTCTAAAAATTTTTAGTTCTATTTTACCAATTAATTTTCGCATGTTTTATAAACATATAAGGATATATACTAATGAGGTTTTAATTATTTCCCCTCCATACTGAGAATACCTTATATTTCTCCTGAAACTATTTTCCCATGCATCTTGCCTTTTTCAGAAATTTTTTTCGGACAATATTTCCTATACCAATGTGTTATTTCTCTCACTATTTCCATGCAGTACTGAAAGCACGTAACTTATTTCCGCATGTAATATTTGCATAAAAATGTAAAAACATGATTTTATTTCATCAGAAATTATTTATCGCAATTCTCCTGTGATTTTTTTGTTTTGTTTCCGGAGAATCATCTGATTCATGCAATCCCTCCCTAATAAAACTTTGATCTCTGTAGTTTGCAGGTTAAAAACAAATCAGTTACCATGCATGCATTAACACACAGACGAAGAAATATATCATATAATATTCCACCCATAAATCTAAGTGTCAATATTTCCAGCTGAGTTATAAAGAGGACAAAAAATGGAAACCACGCAATGTCGTGAACTTTTTTTGCCCCTTCTTCGACATATGTGCATGGAAGTTAACTTGATCAGAATAAGGGCGCATTTAATTCCTGGAATATAATAAAAGTACAACACCGGAAGCGTCGAGCTTTAAAAAGGCTGCCGCCGGTTCGCGACCAGACAAGTAACACGAAGGATAAATCATTTCCTCTGCGTTGATATATATATATACGCAAAACTTCGCATATATAGTTCATACACTGCAATATTTTACTATCTCGAATCCCAGTCCAGAAGCATGTAAGTATGCACTTGACAGCAGAAATGTAGATATAGAGATCTAAGTCTTTGTAACAGATTTGAAGGTTGGTATTTGCACAGCCATTAATCATCGAGGAATAGGAGAAACTTTTTTTTTTTTTTGGGGGGGGGGGGGGGGTGGTGGAGAAAATAACGCGCAGGAACATGAATGCAACACTCGTCGCTATTAGTAGGTTTATCCGCATCTCAAGATCACCGGCTAGCTATGTAAAAGCCAGTAATGTCGACAAAAAAAGTAGCTACTACAGCTAGCTATGTACTAACGCATGTGTAACGCCTGATCAACTAGTTCTTCTGACGAGGGTTCTGCTGAAAGAGAAGTACCTCGTGGTGCAAACCGTCAGGTGGCAGGTTCCGATCCGGTTCAATGGCGAACGCGGAAGGGAAGGAGACGTCTTCTCTTTCCTCTTCCGCGGGCAGGTTCAGGTCGAAACGGCAGCCACAAGCTGCTGAGGTGAAGGAAGACGCGGGCTCCGCCGCCGCCACCACCACCCGTAGTTGGGATTCCCCCTTCCAGTGGGAGGACATGTGCCCTCCGAGAGCTTGACCGCTGGAGAAGCGCATCGAGCAGACGCCACACTTGTGCACCTGCACCGCCCGGCGGGCGCCCTCCTCAGCCATCTTGCGCTTCCTCGCAACGACCGCATCCCGTGCCCACCTCGCGTGCCCTGCTCTGTGCCCTCCCAGTCCGTTCGGCGTGTCGAACACCTTGTCGCAGCTGGAGCACCTGAACCTCCCGCTCGCCTGTGCGGGAGACGCCAGCTCGTCACTGCCGCTGCCCTCGGGTTGCTCCCCCTTGAGTAAGACAAGCGAGATGGCCGCCTCCACCTCCGCGTCGCTTACGCCTCCCTCGTCCGCCGACGCCGGATCGGCGGGTGGACCGGCGAGATCGGGTCCGCGGCGGGGACAATCCGGCGGAGGCTCGATCCCGCGCCAGGGGCGATCGGGGTGGCAGCGCATGTGCCCGAAGAGCGCCTTCCACGACCAGAACCGCTTGCCGCACTCGCTGCAGGGCTGCGTAATCTTCGCCGCCTCCTCGCGCTTCGATCTGCTCAAGCGCTTACGCTGCGCCCCGGCGGGCGCGGCTCTGACGAGCGGGGGCGGGGGCCGAGACGGCAGCTGCGTCACCGCGTTGAGCTGTCTAATCCTCGGCCGATGGCAGGATCTGGAGGGGACGCGGCCTTGCTCGCCAGCGGCGGCCATGGCGTGATCGGTGAGGTTGGTGGGGGCGGCTGGCGGCGAGCTGGTTCCAGGGAGAGTAGTCATGGCTTGATGCATGCACCTGCTTCCTCTCCCTCTCTTCTCTCTGATCGCTCTCTCTTCCCACAGACACAGAAGAAGCTGCAGAGAAAACTACCGAGATCAGGTGGTGCAGGTGCTGCTGCGCTGCTGCTGCTGCTAGCAGCACGACTGGAGTGCGGCTGTCGCCACCACCGAGGCCCGTACGACTACCATAACAGAACAAAGAAGAGGGACAAATCGGGAAACAAAAGTTCCCAAGAAAGTTCGTGGCCCACGCGCTCTAACCGAAAAGGGCAAGCACTCCCCACGATTGATCCGATCGCCCTCCCACAAACGAATGATCACCCACACCCGCGCGATGTCCCGGAACCACCAGGAGCCCCCATCTGAACTTGTTGGTGTCCCCCCCCCCCCCTCTTCCGGCTCCTCTTTTACCCAGATCACCCTTTTAAGTAGTAATTTTATGTAACTTCTTTTCAATACATTTTCTCGGATATTCTTCTAGAGTAAGACAGCGTTTGGGATCGGTTTTGAAAAAATTTTAAAATTAAATTTTTTTTAGAAGACCTACAAAATTCTCAAATGACCCAACCCTTCTCCTCAGCTTCGGTTGTAAAATCCGTTCCGAGGAGTAAGATAGACGGACGTGGAGCTTGTTGAAAAAGTGAGTGTAATCTAATTATTTTAAAAAAATTTGGTCAGGTGGAGATAGATGGGCTCAACGGGGAGTTTCAAGATTTTTTTTTTTTCAAATTCATATACGACGAAGTGAAATCGCTATCTGATACAGTTGGATATGAAAACACACTTCCTCCATATTTTACCTTTATGAAAAATACGTACAAACACTATCTAAGACTCTACTCCAAGCGGTCACCGGCTCATAAATTTTTATCTGATGATATGTAATAGAATCTCACTCTCAGTTCTCACTTAACCTTTTCCCTAGGGTTAATATTTGAGGAGAAATGATAGCTTTGTTTGAAGAGGCCGTGCCCCTCCATAATGCGTCGTGTGGAGGGGCGCGGCGCCAGATGTATTTAATGCACCGTATTTTTCTTTTTTATCTTAAAATAATACCCATAAATAATATATTAATACACACAAATGACACATTAGTGCACACAAATAGTATAAGAATACACACAAATAAAATTTTATGTGCATTCTTATACTATTTGTGTGCATTATGTGTATTCTTATACTATTTGTGTGCACTAATGTGTTATTTGTGTACATTAATATGTCATTTGTATGTACTAATATATTATTTGTGTGCATTAATATGTTATTTATGTGTACTAATGTGTCACTTATGTGTACTAATATATTATTTGTGTGTATTATTTTAAGATAAAAATGATACATTAAATACACTTGGGACCGTGCCCCTCCACGTGGCGCGTTGTGGAGGGGCACGGCCCTGCCCCTCCACATAATACTATACTCCCTGCTACAGCATAGCATTACTCATATTTGAGATGTCATAAGATTAAAGGTCATCTAATTCAACAATACAAAAACAAAAAAAAAGATAGCTGCTACTCGATGCCTTTTACTACTTTTATTTGTACTTACGTCTTCTAAATAATTTGGACTGACTTGAAGTGAGAGGGCCAGCTCGGACGCAAAAATTCTTGCCATTTGTGCATGATAGAGAATCTGAGAAGCCCCCATTTATATTTTTCAATCAACTCCAAAATAAAGTGCTCATTTGTCTAATCCTGCTCGAATCTCCGAAAAGAGAAAGACTTCTTGCACTTTCACATTGCACTTTAAGTGCAATGTGATTAAGCAACATGTCCATGTGGCATCTAACAATTGGATGGCCACTTTATCACTCCTCATGGGAGGGATGCCACATGGGCTTTTGCCTAGTCACATTGCACTTAAAGTGCAATGTGAAAGTGCAATAAACTTTTCTCCTCTGAAAAATGCCGTTTTAAAACCCTCAGCAACGAAAAAGCTACTGGTCGGGGCGAAGCAAAAAATAGGAGTGGAGGTCTCATGTGGCATTCGGTAACATTTATGTCTTAAGTCTAGAATCTTATTTCTCATCTATTTTTTAAATTTAAAAATTTAAAAATATTTAATATATATAAGATATTTATTAAGAGTTATTTGATAATCAATTTAAGTAATATTTGAATTAATATTTAATTTAATAAAAAATTAGATTTAATTATTTTTTGAGCATCTTAATATATGAAAAAGATAGTTGATAATTCGAATCTGAATGTCGACTATCAAAATTCAGTGACAGCAGAATTAGTAGCTCCAATCATTGGATTCCGATCATTGATAAAATTGTTGGATTCCATTGTCTAATAAATGAAATTTGGTGATTAATTATAGAAACTCAACGATTCGTTGATTTTCATCTGTTGGAATTTAGATGTTAACGACCGAATTGAATTGAATAGGTAATAAAAATAAATAGTTGTGTTCTTTCACAATAGAGTTTACGGCCCAGTTGGTTAATATATCACATTTCTATTGATAGGTCTTGAGTTTAAAATTTTGAACTGTATTAAAAATGATTTTTTTGAACTATCGTCAAAATTCGACGACAACCTACTAGAATCAAGTAAGATCGTGAGCGCACCAAATTCTCGGTCACTGGATTCTGGCTGGCTGTCGGTGGTTATCGTCAGATTCTCATAGCAGTGGCTAAAATCCAGTGATTGTCGCCGGAATCCGACGATAATTGTCGACAGTTGGCCAAATTAAATTCGACGATGACCATCAGCGGCGGTAGCGCTACTGACAGAGTCATCAATCACCGACTGAGTTGAAAAAATTGGCGATTTGAAAAAATAATTTCTCCCAACTAAGAAATTAAGTAATTTTAAATATTTTTTCAAATAATATGAAATCTTAATAATTAATCACTTGTGGTTCGCTGGTCGCTGCGTCTCCGGTATGCTTTGCAAAGTTTGTGAACTGGTCTTAGGTGATCGCTGCTACTCTGATTCGATCAAATGGAGAAAACCTATCTGATGCTGATTTATTTCTTCATATTCCAGAAAAGATTTTTACTTTGGTAGGGTGGATAATCGTAGATAATTGGGTAGTTAAAAGTTATTTTCTTTTGATAGAATAGTGATGAGGCCGATCTCGTCTCAACATCTGTTGTGGATCGATCTCAAGGAATAACGAGCACAAAACTCGGGTGCTAGATGATGTTAGTCAATCTTGTTGAAGGTGTTTTGAGGGTTTTGACGGTCGACTTAAGTTTGCTTTGAGGAGAGTGAGATTTAATAGGGTGTTTGGGAATATTTTTTTTTAAAAAAAATATTTTGACCTAAAAAATTATGTTATGTCAATTTTTTATTTTAAATTTAAAATTATAATAATTTGACGTTATCTATTTGGTAAAAATATCACAATTCTTAAATTTTATATTGATGTGTTTGGTAGAGAGAGCGCAAGAGGGGGGGGTTCACAGGGGGGTGGGGGGGCTTCCGATGGTGGCAGGGGGGTGCTCAGGGTAGGGGGGTGGTTCGCAAGGGGGGGGGTTGCGCTTCTGGCGATGAGGGGGACGGTGCAAGGGGGGTGGGGGGGCTTCCGATGGTGGCAGGGGGGTGCTCAGGGTAGGGGGGTGGTTCGCAAGGGGGGGGGGTTGCGCTTCTGGCGATGAGGGGGACGGTGCAAGGGGGGTGGGGTTTCACAGGGGGGTCATAGGGGGAGAGGGGGACCAAGTCTAGGAGAGGAGGGAGCCGTGTGTGTAATTTTTTAAAAAATTGATTGATACTTATTTTTGTTTTGGGAGAGATTTATATAAGATTGAACTTTATTTTAACAAAAAAATTTACTTATCAAACGTGTTTATATGTCTATTCTTCTTCTTTTTTAAATTTAAGAGAGAAAATTGTAAAAAAAATATAACCAAACACCCTATAAAAGAAGGAGAGAGAAAGTGATGAGTAGGATCAGATAGTGATCGCAGAACCTCTTCTGCCCTCTAATAACTCTATACCCCACTTCAAAAAGTGGGGCAGAGGTGGTTAATTTATTTTTGAATTTTTTAAATTATTATTAATTTTTAAATTTTATTTTATTATATATTTCATAAAATTTATTTTTATTTTTTACAAATAAATTAAGTCGAAGAAAAAAAGTTGACCCAAAAAGTAAAAATAATCTATGAGTAGCTTAAACTTTCAACTAAAATGAGGTAAGTTAATAGACCCCAATATCTATGGATAGCTTAACCTTGAACCAAGGTGGCATGTTGGTGTTCTTTTGAAGATAAGGGGGGAAAGAAGGGAAGGTGAGTACTAGATATGGGACTAAAACTCCCATTGGGCATTGGGTACTCACCCTCTTTGCCTTACTGTTCTTCTTCTTGTGAAGGCTTTTGTTGGGCCTGGCCCAATGGACCTAGCTATCAAATAGATGGCTAACTTTGGTTATTGATAGATGAAGGTGCGGTTACGTTTACTCCAACTTTTTTCAAGTGGAGTTATCTATGGATAATTCACAAACCAAAAAAGGATGGATGGTGAGGTTATGGTATCTTTAGATAATTTATCTAAGAATAATTTAACTCCTAATCAAACTGGTCTAAGGTTTCTTCGGGTGATTCCTCTGCATCTCCAACATGCGACACAGTCGTGAGCTTCTGTTTTTCTCCCCCGAAACACTCGCGAGCTCTAGCTTGCTGGATCTGCAAAAGGAATAATCATGTTGCAAGTTCAGGTTTGCAGACTTCTATTAATTCAGAAGACACAATTCTCGCGTTTCCCCACTTTCGATCTTCTTCTGCAGGTCACCAAAACTCTATGAAATAATAAGAGCTGGATTTGAAATATTCTTTATTACCAATCCGGATTTACAATAAGCATCAACATGGGCCATCGCCGATTCACCTTAATGGGCCGCGTAGGAAGACTTACTTTGTAACATGGATAAGAGCGGTAGACTGCCCTCTCTACCATGCCGAGAGGGGGATAATTAGAAAGAGCAATGCTTTTTATCCGTAAATTGGGTAAAAAAATTATTTGATTAAGATATCGATTGATAGAACATCCGGGTCTCACACATCCGCAAAGTACAAGGCCGACGTCCGACCAATTAAATATAATGTCGGACAAATTTTTTTATCCATTTTCACGAGTAAAAAATATAGCTCAACTAAAAAAATGTCCAATCCAATGAAGAAATAATATTAGAAAAGTTTGGACAATAACTTTTATGCATGCGTCACATTATTTGTACAAGGATGATGACACCGTGATTTTAAACCGAACTGAATTTAACCGATTCATTTTTAGAACCTAACCGAAGAAAGATCCATATGAACATAACCAAATTTCGGTTCGGTTCGGTTCGGTTCATGATTTGGGTCTTTTGACCTTTTTTTAGACGGTTAGTTCTTGTTAGTTTGTGGATTACTCACTGTTTGGGTGTGCCTAAATTTTTGGCCTCATATTAATATTTTAGCTATGGGCTGTTAGTCTTTTAATAAGTTGATATTTATGAATTAATCACGTTAAATTTATGGGGTTAGAAATCTCAAATTAAAAAAATTAAAAAAATAAAGATTAAGCAATGAGAACAGTTAATTGGTAATTAATTAAATACATGTGTATGGGCAAGAAGATTAAACTAGAACAAATTCACATCACATAACCCTGTTAACTCGAGAGCTATAAAATGCAAACTTCACATTCAAAAGGAAAAATAAAAATGGAGAGCTAGAAACCACATAGGACAATATCTAATGACACAACATCCAAATTCATTTTCTAAAAAGTTATCTATAAAAAATCTATTTTCTAAAATTTATCCACCTAAATATGTGTATGAAGCCCATTCACATATTTCACAATCAGATTAGTTATCAACAACATTGTCTTCTTTGTAACTAAGGAAAAATGCAACTCTGCATCCTACTCTTCTCTAGCAACCAAAAGTGTGATTAGTCTGCATAGAGAAATTATGATCAGTCTGCACAAAAAAAAAAAATAGATTCAAGTTTAAAGAACATAATAAAAAGAGAAGGAAGGTTTTAAAAGGTCCATCAAACCCTCAGAAGTTGTCATACCTAGGAGATTACATTGACAGCATGATATTCTATAATTTATTTGAACCCCCATAAAGCTCCTTTCTCATTGAACTCTAAACTTAATTAGTAGGTCAGAGTTCAAAAGATATGCAAAAAAAAAGCAAAATTATAACGTTATCAAAGATGATAAGTAGATGTTTAAAAACCAGTGAGGGAGAACGATGAAAAAAGAAACCAGGACAAAAGACCGGGGAGGAAAAGAAAAATAATGAAAAAGGAAATTAACCAGTGAGGAAAACAGCGAAAATAAAACTTTTGTGGTTGAAAGTTAATTAAAAATAATAATTAGATGATTAACATAGATGATCTATTATGATATCTTAAGAAATAATTGTTCTCAATTCAAAAGGATAGCCCAAAAAATACACATCACGTATTAATATGCAGTTCTATTCTTTAAAAATGTAAGAAGAACGAATGAATGGATAGTATAGATGTATAATTTACTTCACATAAGTGAAAATAAATATGTGTTTATAAACAAGTCACATTTACAAAAAAAATCAGAATAGGGGATAATATTTGTTGAGAGGGGCACTATGAAATTTTATGCTTATTTAATAACTCCAATTGTGGAAAACTAAACAAGAAGTCACCTGCCTTATATGAACGACTGATCACAACAAGACTCATATACTCTTTTCCTGGTTAAGGGGGACTGTGTATAGACATGGTTTAGTCCTACATCGCAGATAAGTGAAATAAATATGTACTTATATGTAAAGCACATGTCTCTTCTCTCAAAAAAAAATCTTTTTCAAGAAAAAGACAATTCTAAATAAAGAACAATATTTTTTTAGAAGGACATATTGAAATTTCACATTTTTTTTAGACAACTATCTTAGCACGAGATAACTTTGTAAGCCATTCTTCTTTTACTCTAGTTACACTTGTAAAAATGGTGAAAATAAAAACAATGAAAAATCAGTGGAAAAAAACCACTGGAAAACCGGTGAAAAAAATAGTGAGAAAATAAGTGAAAATGAAAAAAAATACCGAAAAAAAAGCAGTGATAAATAATAAAATAAAAACCAGTGAAAAAACCACGAGAAGGACTTGCCACATTGCGGGCAGAAGGGGGCAGGTAAAACGCGCGCGCAGGTTTAAGGTTTTAATACATTCTCAAAAACCACTTAATAAAACAAAATCACCATCACCAAATCCCAATTCTGTGTTGGTGTTGGTTACATGAATCTTGTCCAAATTGTCATTGAAGCAAATTTATCTTGTTGAAAATAAAAGAAGAGTAAATTAGTTAGGAGTCTCTATCAGATGTTTAACTTATTTTTTAGTGTAACAGAATTATAATTTATTACAGTAAATGTTATCATCTATTACTGTATATTTTAAGTCATATTATATAGTAAGGACCTCCTTATCACAGTCAAAAACTCTAAATTAATTTTTACTCATAACAAATTATATGAATAAAACAAAATATAACACAAGACGAGAGAGATACAATGTGAATATTAAATTGACTCAAAGCTTCTATATTTTATTAATTGAGTTCTTCTGCGTGAAGCAGCGGCAGGGGCGGATACCATGATTCGTTGTACTGCGCGGATTGATCGTGCCGCATTTCCTATGGCACGATACAGTAAGATATCATTAAGATACAGTGATAAATAGACTTATTTGATTTTTTTAATTTTGTGACTTGATCAATATGTAAAATGAGTAAATTTTTAAAAAATGAATAAAACATAAGAACATCACATAGAGAGGTTAAAAAATATAAGAAACTTCATTTAGTCATTTAAACCAACCCAACATAATCATGTAGTATTGTGATCTATGTCATCATATATATATGAAGTAGATGTCAATTAAAGTTCATATTATTTAACTATACAAAATTTGTATATGACATCATCTAAGAGCTTCCTCATTGGAGAGGAGTTCATCACATTACAAGAAAAATCAGAATTATTGACAAAAATTTTCGACGGATCAATATCTATATCGAGAAATATATTGAAATTGCTAGATGATCATATAGATTCATAATTTAATACTATTATCTAGACTGGAAGGTACTATGTCATATTACAATGGTCTTAGTTGGTCACCGCTAATTCTACTACCACGACCAACTCTAATGTGATCATTATTTTCATATTATGATATGACCGATGTATTTTATTAGGTCAACATTAAGAATCTAAAAATAGAAATAAAATTGTAACGTTTCAAAATTTATAATAAAATAATAATATGACACTAAAAAATTGAAAGTGATAGTAAATTATATGTAAGACATGACCACTTACATAAAATATATTTTTTTATTAATTTTAAAATATTTTTATATTATTAATATAATTCTGGTAAAACATATCTCTGGTAAAACATAATTCTGGTAAAACATAATATATGTAAGACATGACCACTTACATAAAACATAAAACATATCTCTCAAGAATTTCTTTTTAACATTTTGACAAAGCCGATCAAACAACGAATGGACATTTCCGACACTAGGGACTGTGTTTCCTAACGCTCATGGTTCCCAAACGCCAAAAGAGGCAACTTCATATTGAGGAGAGTTTTAAGACTTATCCAACTTTTCAAAAAAAATGATGCTGCAATATGTTAGGATTACGCCCCAACATGCATGAAATAACCTCCTCAGTCATTTTTTCCCGAGAGACAGAGTAATGCTACATGTACGAGGACGCAGATCTCAAACGACAAAAGGATGCACTTCAGATTGGGTGGTTTCTCGCATTGTTGGCTGGCTTTCTCCCTCTTAACTTTCCCTTGTTCTGTCCTTGTCTTGTAGAAGAGAGACAGTGGAGGGAGTAGTGGCGAGCAGAGGAGTCCTCAAAAGGAGAAAATAACCCTGCATCTGCATGCGCACCCCAATTTGTATTAGCTAAAGAAATAGTTTCTTTTTCCATCTTTTAACCGGTTCAAGTGGGACACCATAGCTGCGAACATAGGAGATGATCGATTCCCTCCAAAGTGTCCAAGTGACTTTGAGGTTGGGTGGTTCTTAAAGAGAAGCTCCCAACATTTTAACTTTTGTTATTGGAAAAGAAATGGCATCAAGAACCGAGATATTTTGAGGTTTGCAGTACTTGATGCTGAAGGTGGCAAAGGCCAGCCATCAAGGACGGTTCACCAAACTGACATTAACTTGGCACATCCACCTGCCACCAAAATATTGAAGCGGGATTTTATTGTCTTATCCACAAGTAACTGAGTTCTCCTGTTCTTGTCAAAGACAAAAGAACTCGTGCTACAAGATGCGTCCATTGAGGGCGTATAGAGCGTTCTCTATGGAGGGTTTTCATCATTTTGGCCTTTTTTTTTTTTTAAGAGGAGGGAGGGCCACATGTACCTGTGGCATCTCAATATACAGAGGGAGCATAAAGGTTGCAGGTTTCATACAATTACAGATATGTATGTAGCATCCCAAAGAAGGAAACAGAACGGCAGCTGGTTTTATACAACAACCTCATCATCCTTATTAGATTCGAATAGATATGGAGCATAGTACGCTAGCTGCATCGGTATCACGAAGGATGCAATATCCTGTTGCAGCTGGAGAACCATATTTGACACGGACTTCTTACAGCATCACCAGTACATAAACATACACGATCATCCCCTCACATGGCCCATAGCCGACGGTCTTCACATGGTTGGTTTCATGTTAAGATGATTGGCAACCTTCTGCCCAAGAGAAGCGTCGCACTGCAAAAAAAAAAGATCATATATAAATTAGAAAAGTCTAGTCCATTTATGGTCATCAACTGTAGAAGGGCCTGTGTACAAGATCTACACAGACATAGGACACTAAAAAGCAAGAGAGAGTTAGCCATTTCGAGCACCAATTAAATTAACCTCGAGAACTTTTCACAGTTTGAGGTTATATATACCAACAGAGGAAGCTTACCTTGGAAAGGTATGAGATCCAGATGGTTCGGATTTCATGGCTGACCTTGGGATGTGCCAGCGCCTCAACCCAGCGGCGAATAAACCGCTCTTGCCTGAAACAGGGTGAAGAAACTGCGTTACAATCCTGTGACCTTTGCCTATACGTATACACTCGACGTGCATAGAAATCTGAATGAAGATTTTATATGTATTATAAATTATATGTGAATATATATACATATATATATATATATAAATTACCTGTCGTGTGACCAAGAACGATATCTCTCCCCTGGCTGCTTGAAATCATTCTGTTTCTCGATTATCTTCTGCTTGTGTGTGAATCACGAAAACAAGTGAACGGATCGGGATGGATTAACGCACCGTGAAGAATAGTATATATTCAGAACAAAAGAAAATCCATGGTAATTTGACAGATTAACCAAGAATTATGGCAGCTGACCTTCTCACGCCTCCCAGTAATAATCCGGTTGTTAATGGGGAATCTCTCCGCATGCCTGAGAGGATCGTGCCGTGAAGGGAAATAGTTCACCTGTGTATAAGATGAAGGTTAATTTCCTCGATAAATTATATATCTTCGTGTTAATCAAAAGAGCAGACCAGGGATGGACCTGCAAATTAACAGATGGGTTTTACCTCCTCATCCCTGTGCATGAAGTTCATGGCGCCATCGTAGTGGTTGTTCTTGTGCGCGCACTTGGGGGCGTTCACGGGCAGCATCAAGTAGTTCGCCCCCAGGCGGTACCTCTGCGTGTCGCCGTAGGCGTGCGTCCTGCACTGCAGCATCTTGTCGTCCGAGTAGTAGATGCCGGGCACCACAATGCCCGGGGAGAAGGCGAGCTGCTCGTTCTCGTTAAAGAAGTTGTCGATGTTCCGGTTGAGGACCAAGCGGCCGACGGGGCGGAGGGGGAGTATGTCCTCCGGCCAGGTCTTGGTGTCGTCGAGCGGGTCGAAGTCGTACTGGTCTTCCTCGTCGGGTTCCATGATCTGGACAAAGAGCTTCCACTCGGGGTAGTTCCCGGCGGCGATGGCCTCGTAGAGGTCCTGGGTCGCGTGGCTGTGGTTCTTTCCGCCCACCACCACCGCCTCCTCCTCCAGCAGGCACTTCACTCCGCAGGTGGGCTTCCAGTGGAACTTCACGTACCGGGTCTTGCCCGCCTTGTTGATGAAGGTGTAGGTGTTGACGCCGAAGCCCTCCATGTGGCGGTAGCCCAGCGGGACGCCCACGTCGTCGAACAGGAAGCAGAAGGTGTGCATGCTCTCCGGGTGGTGGGAGAGGAAGTCCAGGACGCGCCAGTATTCTTGGATATTGGATTTGGGGTTCGGCTTGAATGCGTGGATCACGTCGGGGAATTTGATCCCGTCGCGGATGAAGAAGACCGGGAAGTTGTTCCCCAGCAGATCCCAGTTACCCTGAAGCAAATACGAGCAGCCACAACACAGAAAAGATGAAGCTCACTTTTACACTTAGATGATTATTGTCTTCTCATCAGTAAAATAATTGATCTGGTATCAATGAAGATTTCATCTTTGGTTGTTTTTTTTTTTCTTTTCCAAATTTTTAGTTCCTGTCGTTCTTTCCGATTAATCTGTAGCTTGTGTAACTTGACTGATTAGCCCTGATTTTGTGAGACTCAAATTCTTCTTCTAACTAACTAGGTTGTTTAAGTTTTGAAAATAGGAATTAATGCTTACTAATCACAAAAATTATCAGATAGATGTATTTCTAAGGAAAGTTAAGGTTCTCAAGTTCAAGAACTAAATCGTCAAATTACAAGGACTTAAAATTAATCGTAAAAGTTAGCAGAGAGAGACTAACTAATAAAAAAACCTTTTATCTTATGCCCCTAGCTAGAAACCTACTAATTTATAAGATGTGTACCTATTAAACTACGAGTTCCATTACCTCTCTGGTGTAGAATTTCACAGCAAAGCCTCTGGGGTCTCTGATGGTCTCAGGGCTCCCCCTCTCATGGATCACAGTTGAGAAGCGGACAATAACAGGGGTTTGCACGCCCGGCGCCCGCAGGAAGTCGGCGCAGGTGAGGTCAGTAACGTCATGAGTGCACTCGAAGAAGCCCTTGGCGCTGGCTCCCCTGGCGTGGACGACACGCTCGGGTATGCGCTCCCGAGCGAAGTGAGCAACCTTCTCGATCATATGGTAGTCCTCCAGCAGAATGGGACCTGCAAGATCAAGCAGTTGTTAAGATCAGAAGACCCATTAAACTCATCTGTTCTAGTCGTCTTCTTCTTCGAATCCCATCCCATGTTAAAAAAAATGGGATCAGATTAATAGATGTTTTACCCCGAGATCCGACGGTAAGGGCAACATCGTCGTTCCACACAGGTCCGCCGGCGTTTGTGGTGGTGAAGGAGGTGTCGTGCGCACTGGAGGGGCGGTACTGCCAACATGAAACAGAGGCAATTAAGCTAACAACGGAATGTTACCATGCGAAGAGCAACATGTTACCAACACCCTGTCAGAACAGGAATCCTGCATCTACGTGTAAAAAGAGAGAGAGAGAAAACATAAGATGTTCGAGAGAAACGAGTTTAGATATCAGAGATCACCTTTTGCTGCCAAAAGAAATAAAAAAAATGTTAACCATGCACCTTATATGGTGTGTTGTGTCCATTAAGAAACAGAGGATATGGCCAAAGGTTTTGCCCACTTGTCCAGTCTCTCTTTTAACTCGGTTGGATCTACCAAATTTTTAGCTGACCTTTTGATTAGTATGTTAGATTAACTCTTGTGATTATAATGATCATGCTTTCTTCAATCATCACTGTATGTCTTTGATTTGGAAGATCTAATCCAAAATTAAATCTATCATAGTCACAGAATGCAAGGTATGATTGGGGTCACGCAACCGTGTTTATAATCCATTGATAGAGCATAAAATCAACTTACATGTAGGAGGGCTTGTTAAAATAGTTTTCATATGAGAAAGAGAGAAAATCTCTCTTGCACATATGATAATAAAAATGCTCTCTTCAATCACCATCTTAAAATTTTAAGTTGGAAGACCAAATCCAATATTAAATTTAAAAAGTCTCAACTCAACCACACACCGCCACCAGAGATTTTTTTTTTTCCCTTTTAATCATCGGAAGACAAAGGGGAACGCGTGTATAATTATTAATAAAGATTTGACTCAGAATATGAAATTTTTCTTAACCACATATGACTGACTAGCTAGAGTCTGGGTTCACTGTCCCCATGGCAGGGTACCAGCCACGCACTGCAGTCGCCCTCTCCTAAGGTGGAACTGGTATCTGTTGCTTTCTCCTCAGGAGGAAACTAGTTAATAGCAGAGGCCACGGGAGATGCGCCTTGGCGGTCACTCGCCTCCACTCACCATCGCAACCACCATTTATTTTAGCAGGAAGACATGAAAGTTTCCAGTCCGAATGGCCCAAAGAGCATCGAAGGGGCTTTCACATCGGACGGTCAGATCAAGGGGCTCGTGATGAACCAGTCGCCCAGGAAGCAAAGAATAAAACAATCACCATAGCCTAGTACAGTCCAGAGGAAGCAAAGACGGGAACTGTAGTGATCAAGCTATGGAGATTACAGGATCAAGAAGAGACGTGGCTGCCAAAATGGAAGAGGGGTTGTGGAACAGAGAAAATGGATATCCGGGAAGGCTTACCTTGTAGGGATCCATGCCGATCTCTACCTTCTTTCTCACACTGGAAAACGCTCGGACACAAATGGGAGCAAAGATCACAGATGAGTTGGTCTGAGGAGATCCGGGAGTGCAGCACAGCGGGTCTATTTATAAAGGGTAGCATTTGATCCTCTCCATACTCCAATTATGTTCTACCCATCCTCACCCGTATGAAGGACGAAACCGAGCCCACAAAGTTCAATTATTACCTGGCAACCACGTGCCCTTGTGACACTATTCCACGACAGTGATCTCTCCGAATTAACTGGACCACGTGTCGGTGCAGCTCCCAATGGAACTGCATGCAGCTAGAATCATGGAATGGGAAGAAGGGAACTTATCCGCACGGGAAATGCTGAGCTCAACCAGTAGAAACAACGGGTGAAAATTGTGGAAGCAGGGTGAGAAAAAAAAACTTGATGGCTGTCACACGACTAGTCGTTTAAAACATCAAACGTCACAGAAGATGGTAGAACAACGGGGTCTCGATCAAACACGCAACGATTCCATTGGTAAGCCGACGGATTAAGATAGGGATAAAGGAGCATCTAGATGTAAACTCTGGCATACATTATAAGAAAAAAATGTTAATAGCAACTGAATATTTAGTGACTATTTAGTCGTTAATAAATACAGTAATATCAACCGAATATGTCGGTCAAAATATATTGATCATAATACTATAATCGAAAAAATTTAGGTGCTATGTCAATCGCTAATTTGAGATTGAAAATAATTAGTCTCTGTTCGATCGTTAATTGGGCGACTAATTAGTATAGCGACCGAAATTATTCAGTCACAATATCGGTCACTAAATAGTGATCAAAATTGTGATCGAAAGTATTCTGTCGCTAATATTTAATAGCGAACGAACTTATTTAATCGTCATTTCGGTCACTAATTTGTGACCGAAATTGTGATCATAAGTGTTTGGTCGCTAAGTTCAATTACTAATCGAACTCGTTCGGTCGCAATTTCAGTCACTATTTAGTGACTAATAATGCGACCGAATAAATTTAGTCACAAAATAAAATGTATACAAGATATTGTGATCGAACTCTTTCGGTCGTTAATCGGTCTCTAATTTTTTATTTTTTAAAAAAAATATTTATAAAAATAATAAAAATATATTTTACAAAAAAAAACAAAATACACAATCAATAAACACAACAATGCATAAAGAAATATCTACAACAATAAAAAAAATTTATGCATCCTCAGTGTCCACATCCTCATTGGCCTCCTCATCTCCTCCGACGCCACCTAGTGGAGGAACCTACAAAAATAAAATAAAAATAACAAATTAAAATGTATTATTAAAAGAAACAAATTATTTATTTTTTAAAAAATATTTCTAATTTTGGATTCCAAACCTGAGTTCAAAAAAATTTTAACTACATTAATTTGACAATTGTGTATTTGAGTGACGAGCGCAAACAAAAAATCAAAGTTGAACTCCGTCAATTTCTACAAGTCATTCTCATTGCCCTGGTAGTGTTGGAACAAACCGGATGTCGATCGGATAAATATTTCTAATTTTGGACCCCTAAACTTGAGTTCAAATAGTTTCTACCTAATTAATTTGACATTTATGTATTTGAGTGTCGAGCGCAAATCAAAAGTCCGATTTGAACTCTTTTAGTTTCCACAAGTCATTTTCATTGCCTCGACCTTGTTGGAACAAATCAGACGTCAATCAGATAAGTATTTATAATTTTGGGCCCCTAAACCCGAGTTCAAATAGTTTCTAACTAATTAATTTGACGATTGTGTATTTCAGCATCGAGCGCAAATCGAAAGTCCAATTTGAACTCTATCAATTTCCATAAGTTATTCTCATCGGCCCAACCGTGTTAGAACAAATCGGATGTCAATCGAATAAGTATTTCTAATTTCGAACTCCAAACCCGAGTTCAAATAATTTCTAACTACATTAATTCCCCCACCCCCACCCACTGTCACCCCCCACCCCACCCGCCAGCCAAACCCCACCCCCCAACCCCACCCACTGCAGCCCCCACCCCACCCCTACCCCACCGTCGGCCTCCCCCTCCCCCCCCCCCCCCAACAACCTCCCCCCATCAATATCGCGAGAGAGAGAGAGAGAGAACTTACCGTCGGAGGCGAAGGTGATGGGAATGATGGCGGCGGCAGCAGCTCCCACGAGTGCGATGACAGCGGCTCCCATGAGCGCGACTCCGGCGGTGAATAGGGGCTCAACGGTGGCGGGGGCCCCCATGGGCGCGACGATGGTGGCAATCGGAGCAACAACGACAACAATAGTATGTAGATACGCGAATTTGGCTCCACCACAGGTAAATTTTATGTTGCGCTATAATGCCACAAATGACCATCTTTTTGCCTTGCAAGAGTGTTTTCCCAATATTTTTTAGATCTCACCCATTCTTTCTCGGTGCTTCCCCTTCGTTTCAAATGTGGTTCGGACGGGGGTCTCCGGGGGCAGCGCCCCCAGAAGCTAAATTTGGTTCGCAAAAGGCATATGGACAACTTCATTGATTCGCGTCCGCTATAATGGACGCCTTTTAGGAAGACCGTATCGTGTCTTGCGCTTACGCATTTCAAATCAAGACGCGTCGGCCTTAGCCGCCGCGATTAGGCGTGACCTCGAAAGTTGTCACACTCAAGTGACTGCCCCTCAGAACCACGCAAAATCTCTGAATCGCGTCCTGCCGCCCAGACGCGATTAGGTCGTAGGCCTGACACGCCAGACTTCGGAAGTCGTCCCACGTGCCTAAATCGTAATCGCGGCGAGGTAGGCCGACGCGTTTCAAAAATACGGCAGCCATCCCCGACGCGATTCTAAAAGTGGTCATCATTGCCAAATGTCAAATCAAGTTGACTTCTAAATCACGGCCTGCCGCCCAGACGCGATTTAAATCAAGTCGCGGCGTGCTTGCTCGACGCTATTCTAATCGCGGCCTGCCGCCCGGACGCGTTTCAGTCTTAAGTCGCGTCCGCTGTAATGGACGCGATTTGAATTTGTGATGCCTATAAATTGGACCCGAGGGTCATTTGTTCAGGGGGGCCCAACGATAGCGGCGAAGCCCTGCCGGATTCTCACCGCGCCGTCCGACCTTCAACTTCCTCCATCCTCCGTCGTCCACGTACCCCGGAGCGAAGCACCGATGTCTTCCTCCTCTACATCCTCCGTCGTCTAACCGGCAACGCCGCCGCGCTATTCACCATTCGGGGAAGCACCCCCTCCCCTTTCTCTCTTTTACCCTTTTATTTATCTTCTCCGGCCCCCACGTGGCCATCCTTTACTTTTTTTACATATACACACACACGCATGCATACACACACACATATTTCTTAGGGGTTTAAAGCCATCATCCGGTGAGTCCTCCCCATTTTACTCATTTCATTTATTTGTTCGGGATTCGGTACTACACGCCTCATTTGGCTAATCCCTATTTTTATTTGTCTTTTTTGCAGGGTAATCAAATGGAAAACGCCTTCTACTGCGGCCGGCCATGTTCATAGAGGAAGATAGGACCTACCTCCCCCGCGCAATCTCCCGCTCCAAAAAATGTACGCTCGCAATCACCCATTCCATTTCACACCCCTCGCCGTGCGTCTCCATACGGTGCCCACGTGCACCTGGCGATCACGATCCTCTTCTCACCTTCCATATCCCTCTTTGTACGTGTCGTCGAACACGTCGTCCATCGGCGGTGTCTACACAGTCGTTCCGGCAAGAGAGCGAGAAGAGAGAGAGAGAAGAGAAGAACTAGAGAGAGAGAGAGAGAGAGAGAGAAGAGAAGAGAAGAAGAACAACAGGGGGAGGGGAATCACAGAAATAGCGACCGAATAATTCAGTCTCAAAGACCGCAAACATTTATGACTGAACTATGCTCTGTCACAATTCGGTCTCCAATCGGTGACCAAATTGTGACCGAAAACATTGGATCACAAACTCTTTAAACCAATGGCGCCAAACAGAATAAGTTAGCGACTGATTAAAATCGGTCACTATTCGATCTCAAATCTGAGACTGAATTGTGACTGATCAAAGTTCGGTCGCAAAGTTTTATGTCCAACGGCGCCAAAGAGAAGTTGTTAGCGATTGATTATAATTGGTCATTATTCGGTCTCCGATCTGAGACCGAATTGTGACCGAAAAAGTTCAGTCGCTATATGAAAAATATTTGGCATATTAAGGTCTTAAAATTTACGACCGAATATTTCGGTCACTATTTAGCCTTAGATCTGAGATCGAATAATGACCAAAGCTATTTCGGTCACTAAATACAAATATCAGTGACCGAATAATTTCAGTCACTATTCAATCTCAGATCTCAGACCGAATAGTGAATGAATTATTTAGTCTCAAATTTGGTCCATAACTCCGCTTTTTCTTGTAGTGATAGTTTTAAGTCGTATTGATGGTAATCTTTGAATCTGTTAGAAAAATGAGTCTCACTACTCATAGTGGCTTTTCCTTCTTCTTTTTTTAATGGAGAACCTAACATGGTTAGTTGGTACTCCAGATCAGACATTCAATGATTTCGAATTCGAATTTTAATAAAATAAACAAAATTGTTTTATTTGTATGTCTTTTTTACACGGATTAAAACACACAACTTTTCAACTATGTGAAAGAGTGTGGAATCGAAGCATCCAGAGGTTGTGCAGCACGGGTAGCCCAGTGATTGGGCACCCCAAGCACACCAAGGCAGGGCAGGTCTTCGAGGTTGCACTTCGGCGCAGGAGGTGTTTACAAGAAATAAAGAAAAGGCTTAGGCAGGGGAGTGGCGCTTCCACAGGGGTTTTTTGGGTGGTTTTTATGGGAGTCGAACACGGGCTTCTCCTGTTTGTCGAGTGGTGGTCTAAACCACCACACCTCGTACCAGAAAAAGAAAAAGAAGCATCCAAAGGTTTGGGGATTCTCTCTCTAGACTATTTAGAGAGAGAAGCTATGAGTTCTCTCCTAGGAGTTTCGTCCTTGCGACGCTTCTCCAATGGAGCAATCTTCAGCGCTGGAGTCTTCATTATAGGTTGCAGCGATTTTTGTTGTCGGCTCCCTCCGGACGTGCCTGTCATCGGCCATTCGACGGATCTATCGCCACTTTCGGGTGGCGGAAATTGGGTGGAAGAGCGTCAAGCGCCACTGCGTCGGCTCATCCCCCCCCCCCCCCACCCCCTCTCTCTCTTGTTATGACCTAGTTTTCCTCCCTCTATTTCCTTGGTTTTTTGTCCTCTTTCTTCATTTATTTAGTTTGCGTTTCCGGATCTACTCCTTCTGGTTCTCCCTTCCCCGTTGCCTAGTCATTGCTTTCTTCCTTCCCCTTTCTTCTATTTCAGTCCTCTATTTTCCCCAATTCATTCCTTTATATTCACATCGCCTTCGTTGTCCATTTCCCTTTGCGCCCCCTCCTAGTTCCTCTTATGCCACTGCTAGCCTAGGGTCCCCCATCGCCAGCCACCCTTCTCCACAGTCCACCCCCCTTTTCTTACCCAAATCCATAGCCTGCTCGGAAAACCTTTGCATGTTGTTCCTAGTTTTCCTTAGATCTCCTTGTTCTTGTGGCCAGCCTCCCCATTTTTTTTCTTTTTTAAGTTCCATCCTCCTCTGCCATGCCTCAGCTTGATCTCCACCGCGCCTCAGCTCCACATTCGCCATCTGATCTCACTTTCCCACCCTATTTCCAATATCCCTCCTCTCCGCCTTCCATTGGGATCTATCCGATCTCTAGTTTTTGCTTAAGATTGGCTTCAACCAGCCAATCTAGGCTTTATCAATTTTATTTAGTTGCGTCTTGGGTTGTGCATCAATTTTTTTAGATTCTCACTGTCGTTTGGTTCTATCTGGGTGATCTTCCAAATTTCAATTGGTATCAGACTGTAAACCTACTTTTCAACATTCTCAACCATTCAACCATGACTAAGACACTCAAGTCCACTAGACTACCACTCAAACATGCTTTAAAACGAATTCAAATGTTCATACATGGGTTCTTCAACTTGAAATTAGAACCTAACATGATTTCTAGCATTTAAACGAAAGTTCAAGCATAAACATTCCATTTCTTACAATTAAATATTGATCTAACAACCTGCTCTTAACATCATCTGTGAAAGAACGCACCCAAGCCATGGAGAAAAAGGGGAATTACCCTACCAACGCAAGGAACAAGGCCAAAAGGTATTTTCCTGCAATCTAATTGCCTCTCTTGGGCCAAGACCACATCGAATCTGTCAAAAACCAATGAAGATCACCTCAAATCATTGGAGTAGTCATTTCTGGGTTGAGCTAGGGGTTTTGTCCTGCTTAGTCTGAGAAATAGAGCTTAAAGCTACTGAGATTCAAAACATGTCTGGCCCAAGTGCCACGTTCCGAATGTGCCTTATCGGGCGGGCACATTTTGGAATTGAATGTCACGCGTCAACCTAGGAGTGCGCCACGTGTCACGCATGCAACTAAACACCAAAAAATAGGTCTCTTTGAAGATGCGCCTGGGGTCCTAAGCATTCTAAACACACCTCCCTAGGTAATCGCATCTTCAATTAGAGCACCAAACTCATACTGAGCCATAAATTCTGACCCAAAAGCACATGTACAAACCATAGAAGTTTGAAAACATGGTCTATTGGCCATACATAGGACCAACAACCAATTAAACCCAATAATTGAGGATTCGGAACACCAGGACAATACAGTAAGGATCTTGAGCACCAACTAGAAGAGGGGGAGAGAAGCAGCGACACCCATTATGTGGCGGAATGCCTCGGCCAAGCCCGTTAAACCGATAACGTACTTGATCCGAGTCCGCCTCCCGCGAACGGGCCGAAGCCTCGCAAGAGATACCAAACCACAGTCCGTGTAAACACAAAGGAACACACCATTTTATATATATAATTCACAAGCTTACATAGCCATATTTCCACAGAACTGAAAGAAAATACAAGAGCCTAGGGCATACCCCGAGGTACAACTGAAGAAAGTAAACAACTATCTACACTACACTGCTGGAGCTGCTACTACACAGCTGGAGGTACTGACCCAGCACCGCTACGACGCGGCTCAGAACTGGACGACGGTCGAGAAACGTCCTCCTCGCTCTCACCTGTGGGAGTAAGGGTGAGCCTCGCTAGTCACTGGCTCAATAGGGAACTCCCCCAAAATCGAGCAAACCAAAACCACAGGTACAAAAGCAGTAAACAGTACCAACAATTTATAGAACAGCTAAGCAGGATATAAAAGCTGTAAAAGTACTCATCGTCTGCCGACTACGAGAAACAACTGTAATAATTAAACGACAAACCAGTACAAGCGTACGAGCTAAAGTAGAGACAGCCAAACACGAGCCACATGAACTGGTTCGCGAAACCAGAGACTGACTAGGACAAGCTAACACAGGTCTACCTCTCAGTCTCGCAGCCACGGACGAAAGGTCCAGCTGCCGCTCCACGTGAAAAGGTCAAGCAACTGTGGAGACCAACTAAACACCACCACCTGCGGACCACACGGTCGCAGGCCCATGTCTGGCACCTCTAGAGACCCTGGCCTGGGCTCGCTAGAGTGAGGCACTGGAAAAGGACTAGCTGGGGACCAGTGTCGACTATTGGTGTCCGTACCCCCAACTACGAGCGCGCTACAAGTGACTAAAGACAAACACAAGTGTCATTGTCCCACTGTCGTCTTTCCCTAAGCCAGACGTACAACTCAAACACAGGAGTGAGGGTGTCCAGGTCAGACGACACAGACCTCGACAGTACAACACAAGTACCGAGACAAACCCCGAGCTAACAGCCTGGCTCACAAAGAACCTGGGGCACCCAACTGGAGAGGTAACCACGGTAGGCGTCGTACTACTTGTCACATACACAAAACCACGTGCACGTCACACACAAACCACGTGAAACATCACGTAAACCTCAGGTAACAACGGTCCACTACACGTGAACCCAACTATAATCGTGTGAACAACACGCAACCTCGAAAGTGAGTAACTAACTGCGTACCCCGTACGCTAAAACAGAAACCATGTGCACTCAGTGCACCACAGGTGCCAACGCACCACTCATTATCGATAAATACCATAAACAGCCATTTCTTCTTATACACAAGTTGGCGACAACATTGACTGCCACTTACGGGAAGTAGACGGCAAGGGATCTGGCCGTCTGTATCCTGGCTGATGAACTTGGCGACAATCGATGTTGACGACAAGATCTTCAGCCTCTGCTCCTGCAAAAACCCTAAATCGATTCTACAGGATTTACAACCATCAAAACAACGGGAAAACATAAGGAAACTCTTTCCCAAGTCAAGCATGCATCATTTTACGATTAGAACTACATGATTAACCATCAAATTCCATCAAACCACCCTTAAAACCCCGCATGAAGAACCTTGACCCAAAAACTCAATTAATAGGCTTTTACATGTTTCCTATGCATGTTTTAACGATTTAGAAACTCTAATGGGATCATCCCCTACCTCTGAACACGCTTAAAAACACCTAAAGATCCCTGGTTCACGCTGAGCCCTCCGCGAGCTCCGACGAAGATTACACCTCGCCACGGCGTTTCCACGTCTGATTCGACAACGCCACACGTTCCACGATCCTCCAAGCACTCTCCTGTGACCGTTGGAACCTTTAGGGATACGGGGGCGTGAAGCTGGGGCAAGGGAGAGAGAGAACATGGTGGAAAACCTGCCCTCGGGTGATCCTATGACCTGCAAATTACACAGGTTGGCGTCAACCCTTCTGCCGTTTAGGGCAACCACCACCATCAACGTCTACAAGGACTGCCGTTAAGTTCATAACTTAACGTCACCTTAGCTGGTCGTTAACCTAGTAAACGACCACCTCTGGCCGTCAACCTGCAATCAACAGCAGCCGGTACTATTCTGTTTTAGATCCCAAACCTGCACACTCCACAAATCTGCACCACACTGGCCTCACAACGGCCATCACAACCACAACACACACGATCCAAAAGGATTCGAAAACAAGCGACGTTACATTACTATCATCTAAAAAGAAAATTTCGACCTCAAAATTCATAACACAATTCAAACTTGAACACACACACTTTTACAAGTACTATCATCTAAAAAGAAATACAAAAGCTTATTCAAACAGATAATGATACCCTTTAGCCATCTCCTCGGCTAACTCTCAGGTATCCTCACCACCTAACATATTTTCCCATCTCATTTTAACTAGCTCAATTTCTTTATTTCTCAACTTCTTTATCTTTCGATCCATGATCTGCACCGAATACTCTGGCATGGTCATATCCGGCCTCAGGTCACCACCTTGATAACTGATTATTTGAGCTGAATCTTTAATACAATTTCTTAACATAGAAACATGAAATATATCATGAACATCCGCAAAATCTGCTGGCAAATCCAGCCTATAAGCCGTTTCCCCAATCCTTTCAATCACCTGAAAAGGTCCCACATACCTTGGGCTCAACTTTCCAGTCTTACCAAATCTCATAATACCTTTACTCGGGGAAACTCTCAAGAAAACCAAATCTCCCACTTCAAACTGAAGTGGTCTCCTCCGATTATCTGCATAACTCTTTTGCCTGCTTTGAGCTGCCTGCAATTTTTCTTTAATAAGCTTCACTACTTCTGTGGTTTGCTGAATCAATTCAGGACCCACTAATTGCCTTTCTCCCACTTCATGCCAGTTCAATGGGGTTCTACATGGCCTTCCATATAAAGCTTCATACGGTGCCATCCCAAGACTGGTATGATAACTATTATTATAGGCAAACTCAACCATTCCATACGGTGTCATCCCAAGACTGGTATGATAACTATTATTATAGGCAAACTCAACCATTCCCAAATGATGCTCCCAGTTACCTCCCCAAACCAAACAACAAGCTCGCAGCATATCTTCAATTGTCTGGATAGTCCTCTCTGTCTGACCTTCTGTCTTGGGATGATAAGCGGAGCTATATCTCAGCTCAGTACCAATTACTTTCTGCAGACTTCTCCAAAAACTAGAAGTAAATCTTAGATCTCTGTCAGACACAATAGTCTTCGGAATACCATGCAATGGAACAATCCTTTCAACATAAACCTTTGCTAATCTGTCCACTGTCCAAGACATACTTACTGCCACTAATCTGCACACCTTAGTTAATCTGTCAACAAATACCCATATTCCATTATGCCCAGAACCCGATCTCGGTAAACCTGCCACAAAGTCCATAGCAATATCATCCCATTTCCACTGTGGAATGGGCAACGGTTGCAATAAACCTCCAGGCTTCTGATGTTCTGCTTTAATTTGTTGACAGATAGCACATCTTGCAACAAACTCTGCTATTTCCTTTTTCATATGAGGCCACCAAAAATGCTTCCTCAAATCTTGGTATATTTTAGTACTACCCGGATGGATAGTGTACCTGGATTTATGAGCCTCTTCCAACACTCGCTGCTTCACCTCTCTTTCTGCTGGAACAAACAACCTGCCTCTGAGCCTAATCACACAATTATCATCAATGGTAACTCCTTCCATTTTCACAATTTCAGCTAAATTCACATCTGCTCTCTGAGCTTCAACAATCTGCCAATACAAGAACGGCTGTACAACACTAGCAGCTAGTATTGCCCGTCGCTGACTACTGGGCACATACAAGGAGTTCTCCACTATCTCCTCATACAGCTTCCATTATTTAATCATCATCAGATTTATATATGCCTTCCTACTCAAGGCATCTGCTACAACATTGGTCTTACCCGGATGGTAAGCTAAACTAAAATCATAATCTTTCAAATATTCAATCCATCTGCGCTGACGAAGGTTTAAATCTTTCTGCGAGAAGATATACTTCAAGCTTTTATGATCTGTAAAGATTTCAAATCTCTCTCCATACAGATAATGCCTCTACATTTTCAAAGCAAATACAACTGCTGCCAACTCCAAATCATGAGTGGGGTAATTCTCTTCTACTGGCTTCAATTGCCTGGACACATAAGCTATCACTTTACCATACTGCATAAGCACTGCACCAAGTCCTCTTCTTGAAGCATCAGTATACAACACAAAACCACCACTCCCTGCCGGTAATGTCAATATGGGTGCTGTTGTAAGCCTCTTCTTTAATTCCATAAAACTTTTCTGACATTCACCAGACCACACAAATGACACACCTTTTCTGGTCAACTTGGTCATTGGTGCCGCAATCTTAGAAAAATCTTGTATGAAGCGCCTATAATAATCTGCTAATCCCAGAAAACTTCTAATCTCAGTAATTGTCTTAGGCACTTCCCATCTCATTACTACTTCCATTTTACTTGTGTCCACTGCTACTCCTATAGCTGAGATGACATGACCCAAAAATTGAATTTCTTTCAACCAAAATTCACACTTATTGAATTTGGCAAACAACTGGTTATCCCTTAACAACTGCAGGGTAAACCTCAAATGAGTTGCATGCTCCTCTTCAGATGCTGAATAAATCAGAATATCATCGATAAAGATCACAATGAATTGGTCTAAATACGGATGAAAAATTCTATTCATCAGATCCATAAAACCTGCAGGAGCATTGGTCAGCCCAAATGACATAACCACAAACTCATAGTGACCATATCTGGTTCTGAAAGTTGTTTTATCTATATCCTCCTCTTTAATTCTCAACTGGTGGTACCCAGACCTCAAATCAATTTTAGAAAATACATTCGCTGATTGCAACTGATCAAACAGATCATCTATCCTTGGCAACGGGTACTTATTTTTAATGGTCACATCATTCAACTTTCTATAATCAATACACATACGAAAGCTTCCATCTTTCTTTTTCACAAACAATACCGGCGCTCCCCACGGAGAATGACTCGGTCTAATAAACCCTTTCTGCAACAGCTCTTCTAATTGCTTTTTCAATTCTTTAAGTTCTGCTGGTGCCATCCGATATAGAGCTTTAGAAATCGGTATGGTACCTGGCAGCAACTCAATGGTAAAGTCCACCTCTCTATGTGGAGCTAAATCAGGCAATTCTTCAGGAATAACATCAGCAAATTCCCTGACCACGGGAACTGCTTCAACTGACTGACTAGCTTCTACTAGACTCACTGAGGCTAAATAAGCCACACATCCAGCATTTATCAACTTTCTAGCTCTAATTGCAGAAATTAGAAACTTAGAGGTATAAAAAGGCATACCTTGATATTCAAATATTGCACCATTAGGATGACAAAACCTGATCCTTTTCTTTCTACAATCTAGCATTGCTCCATAAGTCTCAAGTCAATCCATATCCAAAATAATATCATAATCTGTCAACTGCAGAGCATATAACCGACCCGACATCTAGTTCCCTTCAATCACAACAGGCGCTTCATCTATATAGCTCGAAGTGAGCAGGAACTCACCCGAGGGAACCTCCACTACTAGCTCACAAGACTTTTCTTCTAAAGGATGAGTCATGCAATCCAGAAATTCTCCGGAAATGAAAGAATGAGAGGCACCCGAATCAAATAAAACTCTTGCTGAATAGTCATAAAGAGGTAAAATACCTTCTATCATATTCGATGCATCCGCCTGGGCTCGGGTGATAGCCATAACCCGGCCTCTTCCTCGCTGCTGTGGTGCTCCTCTGCCACGACCTACCTGTGGCTGCTGAAACTGCTGAGGCTGCTGCTGCTGTTGCACACCTCTTCCATACCCATACTCTCTCGGATAGGGGCAATTGCGGATCAAATGCCCCGACTGATTGCAATTATAGCATCTATACCCTGGTGGAGTAATGGGCTGCTTGGCAGTGCTCTGCTGCGACTCCTCCACCTCTGGTCTACCACGACCTTGCTGGAATTGCTGACGACCTCCCCATCCTCTTCCTTTACCTTTAAATGCTTGCTTCAATTTCTGGCCCCATTTACCAAAGCTTGATGAAGAAGGTCCTGCTGGTGCTTTACCCTTACTCGCACCCACTGACTGCTGCGGTAGCCGAAAACTACCTGAGACTGACTCGCCCACCTGACGAGTCCGAATAGACCTCTCCAACGTAGCTGCCCTCTGAGCTGCTTCTTCCACTGTCTTACACAAGAGAGGTACTATTGCATCTTGCAACTCTACTCTCAAACCTCTAATGAAATACTCAACCATCATATTATTATCTGATACTACATAAGGCGCATATCGGCTAAGTGCCATAAATCGCATCTGGTACTCTAAAACTGAAGAGTTACCTTGCTGGATTGTCCGAAACTGTTCTCTCTTCACTTGCTGCACTTGAATCGGAAAGAATGTATCGTTAAATACATCAAGAAATTCCGACCAAGTGATAGCCTCTTCTGTCCTGCCTGCGAAGGTGGTCTGCATCTTCAGTCGCCACTATTCCAATGCAAAATCTCTCAACTGATAGGCAGCTAGCACAACTTTATCTGC
The DNA here is from genome assembly GCA_014218235.1 of Colocasia esculenta. Lineage (NCBI taxonomy): Eukaryota > Viridiplantae > Streptophyta > Magnoliopsida > Alismatales > Araceae > Colocasia > Colocasia esculenta. The sequence continues at coordinate 88,312,672 of CM024765.1, read as the reverse complement.
TGCCGGACACCTCATAGTTGCAAAGACTCTTTCAATCTCATGGACCCAATGCTCCGCTGTATCTGGATTCGGCCCTCCTGAGTAAGTAGGCGGCTGCAATCTCAGAAATTTCTCAACCTGCATCACTGGTTCTTCTACTAATAGTACTGGTGGTGGTGGTACAGGTGCTACAAAAGGCACCTCTACTCCTGGCGGGACTGGAGCAATAGGTACAGTCTCTCCATCCCCAGGTGGCACTGCAACCGGTGGTACTGGCGCCTGCTGATCCATCCTTGCCCGAATATCAGTAAGACTCTCCCAGATCCTCTCTATCATACGCTGAGTGCTCTCCTCTGGATCATCTCCTCCACCACCCCAATCTCTTCTATCAGCCATTTCAAATTTCTACATAAACAAAACATCAAACAAAAATCAAAACCACAAATTATCAGAAACCAGGGCCCCTACCAGCAATGTACAAAGACCGAAATAAGGCTATGTATCTTTCTAGTTCCCTTATATTAACACGGACCTTTGCTCTGATACCAACTGTGGCGGAATGCCTCGGCCAAGCCCATTAAACCGATAACGTACTTGATCCGAGTCCGCCTCCCGCGAACGGGCCGAAGCCTCGCAAGGGATACCAAACCACAGTCCGTGTAAACACAAATGAACACACCATTATGAATATATAATTCACAAGTTTACATAGCCATATTTCCACAGAACTGAAAGAAAGTACAAGAGTCTGGGGCATACCCCGAGGTACAACTGAAGAAAGTAAACAACTATCTACACTACACTGCTGGAGCTGCTACTACATAGCTAGAGGTACTGACCCTGCACCGCTACGACGCGGCTCAGAACTGGACGACGGTCGAGAAACGTCCTCCTCGCTCTCACCTGTGGGAGTAGGGGTGAGCCTCGCTAGTCACTGGCTCAGTAGGGAACTCCCCCAAAATCGAGCAAACCAAAACCACAGGTACAAAAGCAGTAAACAGTACCAACAATTTATAGAACAGCTAAGCAGGATATAAAAGCTGTAAAGGTACTCATCGTCTGCCGACTACGAGAAACAACTGTAATAATTAAACGGCAAACCAGTACAAGCGTACGAGCTAAAGTAGAGACAACCAAACACGAGCCACGTGAACTAGTTCGCGACACCAGAGACTGACTCGGACAAGCTAACACAGGTCTACCTCTCAGTCTCGCAGCCACGGACGAAAGGTCCAGCTGCCGCTCCACGTGAAAAGGTCAAGCAACTGTGGAGACCAACTAAACACCACCACCTGCGGACCACATGGTCACAGTCCCATGCCTGGCACCTCTAGAGACCCTGGCCTGGGCTTGCTAGAGTGAGGCACTGGAAAAGGACTAGCTGGGGACCATTGTCGACTACTGGTGTCCGTACCCCCAACTACGAGCGCGCTACAAGTGACTAAAGACAAACACAAGTGTCACTGTCCCACTGTCGTCTTTCTCTCAGCTGGACATACAACTCAAACACATGAGTGAGGGTGTCCAGGTCAAACGACACAGACCTCGACGGTACAACACAAGTACCGAGACAAAGCCCCGAGCTAACGGCCTAGCTCACAAAGAACCTGGGGCACCCAACTGGACAGGTAACCACGGTAGGCGTCGTACTACTTGCCACGTACACAAAACCACGTGCACGTCACACACAAACCACGTGAAACATCACGTAAACCTCAGGTAACAATGGTCCACTACACGTAAACTCAACTATACTCGCGTGAACAACATGCAGCCTCGAAAGTGAGTAACTAACTGCGTACCCCGTACGCTAAAACAGAAACCATGTGCACTCAGTGCACCACAGGTGCCAACGCACCACTCATTATCGATAAATACCATAAACAACCATTTCTTCTTATACACAAGTTGGCGGCAACATCGACTGCCGCTTACGGGAAGTAGACGGCAAGGGATCTGGCCGTCTGTATCCCGGCTGATGAACTTGGCAACAATCGATGTTGACGCCAAGATCTTCAGCCTCTGCTCCTGCAGAAACCCTAAATCGATTATACAGGATTTACAACCATCAAAACAACGGGAAAACATAAGGAAACTCTTTCCCAAGTCAAGCATGCATCATTTTACGATTAGAACTACATGATTAACCATCAAATTCCATCAAACCACCCTTAAAACCCCGCATGAAGAACCTTTACCCAAAAACTCAATTAACAGGCTTTTACATGTTTCCTATGCATGTTTTAACGATTTAGAAACTCTAATGGGATCATCCCCTACCTCTGAACACGCTTAAAAACACCTAAAGATCTTTGGTTCACGTCGAGCCCTCCGCGAGCTTCGACGAAGATTACACCTCGCCACGGCGTTTCCTCGTCCGATTCGACAACGCCACACGTTCCACGATCCTCCAACCACTCTCCTGTGACCGTTGGAAGCTTTAGGGATACGGGGGCGTGAAGCTGGGGCAAGGGAGAGAGAGAACTTGGTGGAAAACCTGCCCTCGGGTGACCCTATAACCTGCAGATTACACAGGTTGGCGTCAACCCTTCTGCCGTTTAGGGCAACCACCACCATCAACGTCCACAAGGACTGCCGTTAAGTTCATAACTTAACGTCACCTTAGCTGGTCATTAATCTAGTAAACGACCAACAAGCCTCCTAATAAGGGATGGGTGTCTAATGTGGCTATCGTCCCCAAGATAAACAACAAATGGCGGGTATGTGTGGACTACAAAGACCTCAACAAGGATACACCTAAAGACAATTGCCCATTATCATGCATTGACTAGCTGGTAGATGCTACTTTCGGGCATGAGCTTCTCAGCTTTTTGGATGCCTACTCTAATTATTATCAGATCAGCATGCACCCCGTAGATCAGGATGCCATGACGTTCATCACCGACCTCGACCTCTACTGCTTCATCAGAATGTCGTTCTGAAGGCCCCGAAAATTTAAATGATTGAAAATTAAGGAAAATAGCAAATAAATAAAAATGTTCAATAGAAATAAAATAAAAGTCATAATTAAAATCCCAACATGTGGAATCAACTATTTAAAATATATTGGGTTAAGACAACTCTAAATGGGCCAAAGATCAAAACCCAATAGCAATAAACCCCAAAAAATTGTAACCATAAATATGCAGAAAATAGGAAAGGGCAAATTATGGTTAAATCATGGGTGATTAGCCATGGATGGCAATCAAAATCGTACCTAAACATGATGGGAAGTTCCTAATGGCAATCCTACTTCAATTGGGAGGAGAATCCCCAAAGCAAGGAAGGGGCCAAGCCAAAACCGGAGCCCTCTTTTCTAGTCTTGTTAGGACTTGAAATTAAACGCATGGCCTCACAACGGCCATCACAACCACAACACACACGATCCAAAAGGATCCGAAAACAAGCGAGGTTACACACTAGGTCGATGGCGATGTCCAACTATGGCATCAATCTCTTATCGTTGTAGTAGGCCACAACCTCTAAATATCGATGCAACCACGACTACATTACCACCCTCATAGACCTTTTCCTCCTCCAAAATCGGTAGCCTCTGTCGGCTACTTTTGTCTCCACTGAGCTTCGTCTGTCCTTTGAGGACAACCAACTCCCAACCTCTGAGCCAATCGCAATAGCAACAACAACAGTAACACCAAGGGCAAGGGAGTTCCTTTCCCTACTCATTGTTGACAGAAGAACTCACTATCCAAGTGAAGAGGCAAAGGGATGAAATCAACAACTACCTCCAATCCCAAGTGAAGCTCACCACCTATCGAAAATGCCAAACTCGAGAAGTAGGTTGCCTAGCTACGAACTGAGATGGTGGCATGGTAGGTCAAGGCCCGAGCGGAGGAGGTGGCTATCGCGTCCCTCAAGGCGTAGTTGCATCAGACGACATAGGAACACCAATACATAAGGTGTACGAGAGGCCTCAATTGCAGCGGTGGTGCGACGGCCAAATTGCCATGGAAATTAAATATGAATGACAAAAAATGTCAAGAAAATGACTTAAAATTACAAGAAATGGCAAATAATGTAATATCTATCAGTTAAGAGGGGATTTCTAGTATACAACCAAAAAACCATTATCAAAGTTGACGGACCGGAAATTAGTTCTAGATGAACGAAAATTAATTATAGATGAAAAAAGAATCGGACATTATAATTCAAATATCTTGAGATTGCGCAGGACCGCCGCAGGGCCTTATCCTCACCAGAAGATTTTTTTAAATGCAAGACAGCTGGTGACGTGGGGACCACGGGTCACGTGGTCTCTGTCGGCCCGAAGATGTTTCCTTTTCCTCATACCATCATCCCAGTCCACATCTAGAACTAGAAGTGGCTCTCGGCTAGAGTTCGAGTTTTACGAGGGTCAGATTTAAAAAGAGAATTTATGAGAACAAATTTATTAATTATAATAGGTATATTTTTATCACTCCAGATCCAGACCTACGAATTTGGACGCGTACATCTTTGCACCTGATGTTTGCCTTTTTTTGAAGTAGTCCAGTGGCATCACTAGTTTTCGAGTTACTTGAACATAACTTTTTTTAAGCTAATAAAAGCTTTTATTGGAAAACGGAGGGTTAAAAAGGTCCATACAGGTCTGGGGGCACTAGTCAGAGGAAAAGTATAGGATCAAGGCCAGTCTAAAAATAAGAAAAATTAATTTAAATGACTATATGCAACAAATATAAATAGACAATCTAAGTTGGGAGAGAAATCTCTAATAATTATAAAGATGAAAGATTTTCAAGAAAATACACAAAGAAGAGATCGAAGATAAAAATCTTAGAGATAGAAATAACGATACGATCATCTTCATCATCATCTTCTTTGTGAACAAATTTTTTCAACAAATAATCACCGACTCAAATTTTGTGGGCTACAAAAAATGCTTCTCTATCTTAACGGATTTTGAATATAACTCTAATTTTGTTTGATGTATGTAAAGGGATGGTAAGGCATGGGATTTGAATATATGACTTTTCAAACTCCATACTGACTTAAAGTACTACCATGCTACGTTTGTAATTAATTAAAATAAAATACTACTACGTCATGATCTTTATCATATATATATATATAGATAAATTAATTAAGAATCTGTATAAAATTTTTGACTTATTTGTTAGTTTCTAATAGAGCTATAATTTATTACACTTAGCGTTATCACTTGTTACAGTATATATTAAATTCTATTACAGTAAAGACCTTTATATTACGGTCAAAGACTTTTAATTAATTTATCTTATATATATATATTATGCTCTTCAGTATTAACTGGTTTGATACTTTTTAACCAACCGTGCCGAAGATTGCCTTTTATATGGCTTTTTTTCTTGTGTTTCTACCATTTATTTGTTGTCATTATATTTTTTCTTCTTCTCTCATCTATTCACTCGGTTATCTGACTTAATTAAATGGTAAATTATACTCTTTTTTATTGTAAAAAGAAAAGAGTAAGTATTACTCGCCACCCTAAACATAAAGGGAGAGATTTTTACAGACGAGTGTGATGTATGATGCTGACTCCTTGTAGCTAACGTGGAGATCAAATTTTGAACTTAAATGATAAAGATGTATGTAGATGGTGTTAATCATTTAGGAATTCCTTAATATTAAAATTGATCAAAGATATATGACTTTAATGATCACTTCTTATTTACTAATCATACTTGAGAGAGAGAAAACGCGCACTCATTATTTACATGGAGGTGTCGTCACACTTCCTTCCAAATCAACTTCGAACAACCATGTCTTTCTCATAATTTGACAATGCATGCACCTTCCCATGATTCGACAATGCGCAGTTGTTCCTAGTTATTAGGCTTTATTTGTAGGCTCGATTCAAGCCCCAATGGACCAGTGGTGGCCCTTACCTTCTTCGCGATCGGCATGTGATGGTGGGAAAGGGCGAGCCCGACTGGTGGGGTCGATGGATAGATGCGGAGGGCGGGCGCGGTAGATGAAAGGAAGAGATTTGCTTGGCCAATTTGGGCCGCCGTCGCAGTGGTAACAGATGAACGGAAGAGATGCATGCTTGATCAATTCGAATCAGATATACAGAAAAATGGCATATCCGCATGTGGTCGGACAATTTTATCTTAAATTGTCGCCTGTCCTTTTCAGCGAGCGCCATTGTGGATCACAGTAACACGGCCGAGTTAGATTGCACTGTGTTTGATGCGATGAGAAAAGTTTAGTGTACTTAAAATTTATATTTTGTACTTATATTTTTTATTTTTCATGAGATGTGTGTATTGTGTTTTTTCTCGTTGGCCCATAAAAAAGAAAAAATACAATTGTAAAGTGTAAAATTTAAGTGCACTATTTTTTTTCTCTTAATACAATATAATTAATATATTATTTTTATTTAATATTTTAATATTATTTTTAAAAAATAGTTGGTATGGAATGTAATATATTCATGGAAAACTCAATTATACGGGCGAGTCACCCACAACCTTAATTTTACTTTAGCAAATCATCAAATTTTCTTAAGGAGTGATTTAAAAGAAACTGGAGATATTTCGACGACAGAAATTTACCACATGAGTGTTCATGACAACTCACTCGCACACAAAGGATATGGATACAAAATGTGTATTCAAGATGAACTTTTATATCAGAGATACTTTTTTTATGGACAAAATATATCAGAGATACTATATATACAACCAATGTGGATCTCTTATTTACGAGAGATATCATGTGTTATATTATATTCTAAGAAGGACATTAAACTAGCACATTCTATATTTGCATGGGAAATGCCAGTTGCACGGCTGGCCGTGCAAATAATTTGCACGGCCGGCCGCGCCATCCCGCGCCCCGGGCGCACCCCACCCCCGTATGTGGGTGCGCCCACGTCCCATGTGGGCGCGGGATGGCGCGGCGGCCGTGCAAATTATTTGCACGGCCAGCCGTGCACAAAGCGGGACTCTATTTGCATTGTCAAAAAAAATAATTAGAAAAAGTAATTTTAGATTTATATCTTTCTTAAAATAAAATTTATATATGTAAGAACCTAGTATACCTTTGTATTAGTTGTATATTCTATGTGAACTGATTGCCACCTAAGACTCTAAATTTCCGTCAAATTTCCCCAGAATACTTAATTTTCCCTATTTTAATTTTAAAATCAAATTACCCCTCAAGATTCGCCAAGCCTCCCTCAAAACTTCCCCCCACCCTATTATTCCAATAAATTCAATACATAATGTCTCAACTCTTATTAAGAGTACTATCATATTTTAGACTTCGAGAATCTAAAGAATCCCACTCTTTTCCTTCAGCCACCTTTACGTCCTATATCAATTAGCATTAGAAAATATCCATTTCAAATTCTATAAGTATTAATAACAAAACTATATACTGTTGCAGCTAGCCATAGAGGGGAGTGGTATGCCCCCCCCCCCCCCCCCCTTTTTTTTCTTTCTTTTCTTTTGAAAAGGAAGCATGGTTCAGCTCATATTACTTGATGGAAAGAACATAAGTAATACTGAGATGGGCATTGTATATAGAGTTATTTAGTGTAAAGAGTACTCTTTATTATACATCATATAAATCCTACGTTTATATTTTCATCCTCATTAATGTAGGTATTTATTTGTACAAATAAAAGCATATATACTTTGCCAAATGTAAAAGCGTAGGTTCATCAAAACTTCAATCTTGATGTCTCGAACGATTTCCTACAGAATCGAAGATTGAGCTCATTTAATGCTAGCCTGTTCAGGGATCTGAACAGGTGATGGTTACCTTGTCAAATAGAAATTTAGATCCAGATTCCCAAGTAGACAAGCATATCAAGAGATCTAGCAAAACATGCATGTGGTGTTCGTCCTTGGGCTGTTTCAGAAAGTGGGGTAGGTTCACTCACTCAGTAATTCTATCAAGAAGGGATTTCTTGTCTCCCTCACTTGTCTACCATAATTCCGACATGATGTAACTTTTTTTTTTGGGGGGGGGGGGGGTTGTTCTTTTGAAGATTTGGTTGCGATTACATAGGAATGTAAACGATCTCAGAGCGCCACACTTCAATGAACGTCGGCTAGCTAGGATTAGTGCACCGCACTTCAATGCATGTTGGCTAGGATTTATCCCATACCAAAAGATGAAACTTCATTTCCAAGTTCTGATCTTTATGAGTACATCAATCCAGGTTGTTTGATTAACTTTGCTCTTGTATCATCTAGGCTGTCTAGTTGATGTTTGGTAATATAATGTGGTGATTTTATTTTTTTTAAGTTAAAATCACTCAAAAAATTTATGAAGATCAATTTTTGAGACTTCAAATTCAAGATCTCATTATTATTATTATATATATATATATATCAAATCAATTTTTAAAAAATTATAATTTTTTTCCTTATTAAGAATAAGAGTGAGAAAATATGAGATTCTAATCACTACAATTTCAAATCTTCTTTTCATCTTTTAGCAGAGAATTCTCTAATTTACTAACACTCTCACAAGTATATTAATTTATAACACTTTTAGGAGCTCTCGTTGGTAACCAACTAAATCTCTCACAAGTACAATAAAAATATTTATAAGAGTACAATAAATATTTCTCCTCTGACATATGTTTTTCTACCGCAAAATTTGGTCGGGAGGAGCAACATATTTCTGCTTTTTTAATCCTGACCGACTCTTCAGATAAGAGTGCTCTCTTTAACAATCGGATTGGAAACCTATTCTGAGTTTTCGACAAAGGTTTGAAATTAATCCCAACATTGTTACTATCCGTATTTACAATATAACCATCAGATGATTATTTGCTCTCTGGTTTTTATTTTTTATTTTGCATCAAGATGTTTCTACCCGAGAGAGCATAATTTTCCGTATGCTAGAATATCCTGAAATTAAATCTCGTTTTTCTTACTTGTTCAAACTGCAAGGAGGACGTACGCCAAAAGATACTTTAGGTTGTCTCCTCGGCAGCCGAAAATTGCGAATTAGAGTTAGAAACTTAATGAAAGAGGGGGGGGGGGGGGAGTTGTTCAAATAAGGACACGTACCCATGCTAGACACGACTGGCAAAGTTAGAGAAAAAAAAACTCATCATAATTCCTATCTATCCATCGGATCTAGAAGGAGAAAAAAAATGGTGCTTATTTAACAGTGTTCACATTAAAAATAGGGCTGTCAATGGGCCGGATCCGGGTTGAATTTAGACGAGTCCGGTCTAAATCCGACTCATCAATATGAAAGTCTAAATCCGACTCAAATCTGAACAATGTCGGGCCGGACTTAATATTTTTACAAAATTATAAAATCCAACTAAGCTCCAGCTCAGTCCGAATATTTAAAAAAATAAATTAATTATAAATATAATATATTTAATAATATAAAATTTATAATCTCATTCAATTAAGTGGAGTTTTGATGTTCCTTATTTAATTTGATTGAAAAAAGAGTTTTTAACTTTTAAATAAGTAAAAAATATATATAATTTTAACTAAATAAAATTTAAGAGTTAAAAAGAAAAAAGAACGAGTAGGGCCGGCCCATCGAAGCGAACTCAATATCCGAGTTCGCTCCATAGACTTAATCAGGCTGGGTTTTTAGACCCTATTAAAAATTCATGAGCTGAAAAATAATATTACAATCCGATCTAAAACCGAGTCAAACTTACAGATCTATCGGGTCGGCCCGACCCATTAACAACCCTAATTAAAAACACACTCGGTAGTTGAACGTCTAAATGGATGAGTGGAGATCACTCATGTATTGGATGTATTCTTGGTGTGCATATAGATCTATAATGTGCATTAAATAGTTCTCGGAAAAACAAAAAGGCCCGATAAGAACGCTTGGCCAACGACCATCGCCCATGTCATTATTCACAAGTCCCCACTGCAGCGGTCGGCTTGGTGACGACGAAGGGAAGCGACTCTTGTCGCCGTTCGGGCGATGGCATGGTACACCGGCATGCGTGTGCTGTCCAGCGCAACGAGCAGCTGGACCGCCCGACTCCCACCAAAAGAGACCTTGTTGTCCGTGCCCGCACCTTGAATTGACAAGACCTCGTTAGCAGCCTGTGGTCCCACTTGTGGCCCCGTGCTCCAAAATCTCAGCCCCACGGCCACGCCCGCATCCATATCTACCCATCTTCCACAGTGCAGCTGATGAGTTCAATTAGACATATGGCTGGTTGGTTGTGTAACACAAATGTGAACTCTCACTAAAATAAAACCGAGTTAGATTTAGGATCTGTTTGTTTGTAGGTAAAATTTCATTAAAAAATAGTTTTTTAAGAATTTTTTTTAAACCATTTAATATTATGGAAAAATAAAACCTGAAAAAGTATATCACATAAATCTCAAATTTTGACATCTGTGATAAAATTGCGAATGCCATTTTTCAACCCAACTGCTGCCGCCACAGTGACATGTTTTAGGCATTATTCATGTAAGTTGTATTTTTTATTTTTTTCCACTCAATTAAATAATCTTTGTCAAATTTAATTATTTTTTATTAATTAATTTATTTTTTATTTTTATTAAAATATCTGTAGAATACTATGCATTCAAATTGTGTTTTTTTATTTTATTTCTCTTATTTTAAATTGTCTTTGTCAAAGTTACTTATTTTTCATTAGTTATCTATTTTTTTTATTTTTAAAATATTAAAAAAAAATAAAATAAAATAAAAAAAATTTGATAAATAGTGTTAGTACACAAAGAGTATATGACTCTATCTCATTTAAGTAGATCATAAGATTTCATATCCCTCCATACAACTTTATATTTATTTGACAATCAAATAAATAATTAAATTTTTATTTTCACGTAAAAATTATTCCGTAAAAATTTATTTTCCTATTAAACTATTTTACATACAACTAAATAGACCCTTAACATTTTTTTCTTTACTCGTAGATGTAAAGTCTCAAACTGTGAAGTAAAAGACTTCTTCTTACAGTGTGTTCGCATTGGAAGGGCCCTCTCATTGTTTGATACTTTTTTTTTCTCCTTCCACAAAAGGAAAATCATAGGTTTAAATCATACCTCTTCTAATTGTGAAAAGAAGGAAATCATTTTCGTCGGTGAGACCTCTAAATTTAACATATATAGTCAATGGGTCACTGAATTGCGATAACTATGAACAAAAATCCCCCACTTCAAAAGATACATGAAATTGTTTGGATCCAATGCATCATCTTATCATCTTACTGTTGCACCAACTAAGACTGATAAGACAGGGGTCACTAACTTGCGGGCGAACGTTTCTCAAGTTTGATTGGTCATTACCCTTCTTCTTCTCCATTGAAGATAAGATCTCTTGAATCTTTAGCTTGTGGGGCTGTTGCTCCTGTCCAAAAATTTTGAGGCCATTAATAGTTTAATTTTAATTGGTAGTGGCAGCCGACGGCCATTAGCCCGATTGGTGTTTGTCCGGTTCACGGCTGCTGGTGCACTCCATTAACGATCCAGAAAGAGACGGCGCGCGACACCGAACAACGAGGACCAGGATCAAGGCTATCGTCACTTGAAGAAAAATTTTCCCCCCAAAAGATGTAAACTTTGTGTCAGTTTCAATCGATAAGTCCCAGACGAAACGCACAATTTGCTAAAAAAATAGAGAATATAGAGTACAGGCGAGGACGAGGTCCACACAGCAACTGATCCTTTTGAAGGGCAAGGTCCCCATCTCAATCACAGATATGGACAAAGATGTAGAATGCTATCGATATCTCCTCTCACATGAGGCCCAAGATTTTCACGTATAACACACAGGAAACCGAGTGTGTGCCTCTATGTTAGAGAGAGGAACACCAATTAAGCTCATTAGTCCTCGGGGAAGGATTATGGCCGCAGCTTTCGTTTTCTGCCTTCCTTGTCTAACTTATGTACTCTTTTATACTGCGAGGCCGAGGATTCTTGCACTCTTTTTACTCTATGTGCACATAAATTGTCTGGCGCGTGGGTGCCTAAGTCGTTCCACGCATGAAAGGAGAGTCCCACATATATAGAATCCGACGGTTTACCATACCTTATGTCCCACTCCCATCCTGATATTTTGATTCTGCATTATGTTTAAAAGGAATCTATGAGGTGATTATAAAGGTAACTGATGATTATAAAGATAATTGACGAAGCCGGTTCAGAAATGGCAAGAGTCATTGTGGATCGATTTTAGGGGAATCTAAGATGACGACTTCAGTTCTACTGATGAAGGGGGGACGAAATTGTTGATGTCACGGATGCCGCTATCGAGGTTATTTGACTTATGAGAAAGATTTTGTGTACTTTTCAAAGTGCAAAAATATCATGTCATCCTACATTTCTTTCCTCCCATCGGTGAAAAAGAGGAGAGAGATCTATGTGACACCTTGATTCCCACCAATAAAAAAAGAAAAGTGTAAAATGACATGATATTTTTACACTTTGAGAAATGCACAGTCTTTCTCTAGAAACTAAGATGGACCCTTCGACGATTCAGAATAATTCAAATGACGGTGCATAATGAAAGATGGTTTGGGTTATTTGCAATATGTCAAGACATTAGGAATAATTTAAATTCCTAATTAATTTTTAATCGAGTTGTACGTTTGTGTTTCTCCAATCACGTGATATTCATATGGTGCGTAACATTGGTGGTATTGCTGCTATATTTATGTCCAATCACATGACATGGTGCGTAACAGTGGTGGTATTGTTGCTATAGTTATGCAATGGGATTATATTAATTGGTACATATCTAAGAAAAATATGTCCACAATTATATACATCAAAAAGTTATTTTTATACCTACCAAAAGAAAGCTTATTTTTGTGAAGTAAAAACCTACGTATTAAGGTAAAAAGCTGACCCCTCAACCGTCATTGATAGAATTCTGAAAATACTACCTCCACACACAGTTAAAATGGTCTCCTCATTTGGACTACTATCCTATCGTCTCTCTCCCCCCTAATGTTAGGACTTCGAAAGTTTCTAGCTACTACGCATAGCTGATAAGCTCAAAGCGATGTACTATTCGCTGGATAGATTGCGTATAGATATGGTTGTCATCTTTTCTCTAACTTACACCTCACCTTGCCGTTGTCACTGGTCGTGGCAAGAATTGTGCGTCCTCGATCTTGTCTTCTTTTTTAGAAGAGTCCCCTCACACATGAAAGAGAAAGAGCTTAATATATATATATAGAGAGAGAGAGAGGATGTCAATTTATATGGTATCTAATATAGTGCCATATAAATTGACACCTCAGTAAATTAAGGGGTAATAGGCGGTGAATAGCGACGGTGGTGTAATTTAAAATTATTATTTTAAAATCTATATTATATTTTAGAATTTAAGATCTATTTTTTATAGTTTAAATTATTATTAAATTTTAGTTAAAATTTTTTAAATCTTAAAAAAAAGTTAGAGTCTAAGTTTATATTTTAGAACCAAATTTAATATTTTAGAGTTCAATATCTATATTTCGAAACTTAAATATTAAAATTCAGATAATATTTTTAAATCTTAAAAATAATATTTTAGAATTCAAAATTTTGATTTTAAAATCTAAAATTTATAATTTAGAGTTTAAAATTTTTATTTTGAAATCTAATTATCAATCATCGTTAATCGCCACAAACCACCATCCATCACTACTGCTCATTCGTTATTTGTTGTCGTCACATGACATCTAAGATGGCACCAAGTAGGTGTCATCTTAGTACCAACTTATTACACTCATTGGTATAATCATGTAATAAAATTTTCTCTATATAAAAAGATGAATCTTATAGGGTGTTTGTGAATACTTTTTTTTAAAAAAAAATATTTTTATCTAAAAATTTATGTTGTGTCAATTTTAACTTTAAATTTAAAACTATGAAAATTAACATTATGTGTTTGGTAAAATATTAAAATTTATTTTGATGTGTTTAGTAGAGAAGATAATGGGGGTGGGGGGGGGGACGGGGAGGAGGGGGGGCTGTTTCTGGCTTGGGGGGGGGGAGGGGGAGGAGGGGGCGGTGGAGGGCGGGCTTTCGTGGGTGGACGATGGGGGGCAGTTGGGAGAGGAAGAGTGATCGCGTGTGTTTTTTTTTTAAGTATTTTATCTTTATTTTTATTTTGAGAGAGATTTACATGAAATAAAAAATTTTCTCTAAAAGAAAAAAATTATTTACCAAACATATCAATACATCCGTCTTTTTAAGAAAAAAAAAATAAGAAAAAAATACAACCAAACAAACTATTATGACATATTAATGGTTGTGGAACTAAGAAGACTACCCTATGTTTGAAGTGAATAAGAGGCGAGCCGGAGAGACCGACAGAAAGAATTTCTCTTTTTAGAATACCGATGGATATCTGCCCTCGAAGAACCTTAATCATTTCTCCTTCTCTTCAGTCTCAAACACCTCCGGTGCACCACCGAGCAACTTCCCGGTTCATAAACGGAACAATGATGATACCATATGATACGGTCGTCGTCAGCCGACAAATTGGGTCGACGAGATCAAGGATCGGCCATACCGACGATCCAACAATTAAGTTGCCGGAAGTCGTCGGCACAGGTTAGTCCATCACTGCGAAGAACTAACTCAAATAAGCACTAAGTCCGGGCGTCCCCAGCCGGCGCCAGGTCACGCTTACCCTAGGTACAGACGAGCCCCGTAAATCACGACCCCCAGCTGGCCCATACCCGCTTTAGGCAAGCGGCTTCAAGGCAGGACTCTCCCTGTCCAGCTGGCGAGGGTTCCCTGATTAGCGCCCCTGCCTCACGGAGGCTCGTCCGCCACCTTCCTTGTCTGTCCAAAGGACCAGGCCCTTATAAAAAGGATAGAGACCCACAAGGAAGAGGTAGGCTATTCGTAGCACTAAAACTCTCTCTCTCTCTCTCTCTCTCTCTCTTAACGACTTTCTAACTTGATCGTCGGAGTGTCCGACCACCGAGGAGTCTCGGTGGTTTGCAGGTTGAACTCACTCCTCTGACGACTGCGCGGCGCGACCAATCCCTCGGGGCCCACCCTGCTTGGCTCCGGCCGACGATCCTTGCTGATTTTCTCAGCAACATTTGGCGCCGTCTGTGGGAAACGATACAAAAAGCTGTTCCTCATGGCACCCAAGGGAAAGGTCGCAGTTCGCCCGTCGGAGGAAGAAGTCGCCCTTACTAGCATTGTTGAAGGGGCAGCAGCTGGAGGAGCCTCGGGCGCGGGGGAGCAGGATTCGACGACCTCGTCGCGGCTCGATCGGGTCGAGCAGACACTGATGCACCTTCAGCAGATCCTTATGAGGATGGAGCAGAATCAACAAGCTCACCCTCCTCGAGGCGAGGGCTCGACTCGCCAAGTAGAACAAACCCAAGGTAATCAGGGTGATACGGAAGCTCTCCACCAGCAACAAGCGCCTCCGGCGGTATCGGCAAGTCACGCCGAAGCGCAACCGACGATAGTTGGGACTCCCGCGCCGGCAATTAACCACGCCGACAACGCTCCTCCCGTGACGCCGGTAGCCGCAGCCGGAAATATGGCTAGGGCCGACCTAGCCGACCACTTTACGGCGGAGTCCACCGCTATCACCATCGGCGAGTCCCCGCTCGATCCTCGGTGGAAGAGCGATCTGCGGGAGATGAATCGGAAAATAGAAGCCCTACAGCTCGGCACTCGCGCCCCATCCGTGGCGACGCTTCTCTCCTCCTCGCCTTTCACAGAAGAAATCACATCGGCTTCGGTCCCACCGAAGTTCCAGTTGCCAAAGTTCCGACGCTACAACGGAACAACCAACCCAGTCCACCACCTCGATCATTTTCAGGGCCAGGTGGAAATGATGAATGTGACTGACGCTCTGAAATGCAGGGCCTTCATGTCCACTCTTGATGATGCAGCACTACAATGGTTCAAGGCGTTGCCGGCGCGATCGGTCTCCCGCTTCTCGGACCTGGCCCAAAGGTTCCTCGACCACTTCTACAACACGGTGCAGCACTCATTGTGCACCGACGACCTGTGGCTGGTATCTCAAAAAGAAAACGAGATGTTTCGAGACTATGCGAAACGCTTTCAGATCGAGGTGATGAAAGTGGTGGACCTAGACTTGAGAACGGCGGTCAACATTCTGACCAGGGTGTGCACTGACGGAGCATTTGTGGCGTCGATCGCCAAGAAACCACCGGTAAGCCTCTCCGACCTCCTCTCTCGGATGCAGAAATACGTCCGCCTGGAATCAACCCTGGGAGCCGCTGGGCGACTGAAGCGGCCGCTGGAGAGGGGAAGCACGAGCTCGGAGGCTAGCGAAAAGAGGCCAAGGAGGGAGGAAGCGCGCGGAGACAGGCGCCGAGACTCAGAGAACCGACGAATGGCTGACCGACGACCCGACGAGTATCGTCGCGTAAGGGATCTCCCCCGGTTCGGGAGGCCACCTTCAGAAATCCTCCCCGTCATCAAAAAGCTACCAGAGTTCAGGCGACCGGAACCCATCACAAGGCCTCCATCGGGACGAGGGGCCGAGCTATACTGTGAGTACCATAAAGGTTTCGGTCACCTAACAGACCAGTGCAGGAGCCTGAAGATGGAGATATCGGAGATGTTGCGCCGAGGGATAATCGGTAAAGACGTCGTCGACGGCAAACCGAAAGACCGCGATCAAGACGAGGATCGCGAGCGCGAGGGGAAAGGCGCCGTCCTGGTCCTCGCCGGCGGATCTGCGGGTGGTGGCGACAGCAGCAGGAAGAGGAAGGCGTACGCTTCAGCCGTCGTCCTCGGGATTCACCAGCCCAATCTGGAGCCGATCACCTTTTCTGCCGACGACGCAATTGGGCTAAACTTTCCTCACGACGACGCGCTAGTCATTCATGCCGACATCGACGGATACACCGTGCATCGCATCCTCATCGACAACGGAGCAGCGCCCGATGTCCTCTTCTACGACTGCTTCCTGAAGATGACGAACCTGAGCACGGAGCTCAAACCGGTCGCCACACCTCTGTTTGGGTTCAGCGGAACTCCAGTCACCGCCGAGGGGTCCATCCGGCTCAAAGTAACACTGGGAGCCAGTCCTCGGCAAGTAACGGTTGAGGTCGACTTCTTGATTGTGAAAGTAAAGTCGGCCTACAACGCGATCTTTGGGCGCGGTCTGCTCGGGAAGCTCGGAGGGGTCCCGTCAACATACCACCAGAAGCTGAAATTTCCAACTCCAAGCGGGGTAGGCGAAGTTGTCGGGAGTCAGGCCGAGGCGCGCCTATGTTATGTTAACTCTATTAAAGCTAAAGAACCAACTATTCCTGAGTACGTACCTGCTGTGAATGACGCCCCAAAACACGAGCCAGTAGAACTAACTAAGCAAATAAAAATCGAAAGCGGACTTCTAATCATCGGGACCGAACTCAAAGAGTTGGAGGCTGACCTCACCACATTCCTCGGTCAGAGTGGCAACGTTTTCGCTTGGTCTGACGACGATCTTCCAGGAATAGACCCGAGCATTATCCAGCACCACTTGAACGTGGACCCCAAGGCCCGACCTATCCGGCAAAAGAAGAGGCCCCTGTCAGCCGAACGACAGGAAGTGGTTGAAAACCAGTTGACAAAATATTTGCATGCAGGAACCGTTAGGAATTCATTCTATCCAACCTGGGTCGCCAACGTCGTCCTAGTACGAAAGGCAAATGGCAAATGGCGAATGTGTGTGGACTTCACCAACCTAAACAAAGCCTGCCCAAAAGACAGCTTCCCCCTGCCGCGGATCGACCAGCTGGTCGACTCAACTGCCGGGCACGAGCTCTTAAGCTTCCTCGACGCATATTCAGGCTATCACCAAATAAGAATGGCCCCAGAAGACGAAGAAAAGACATCTTTCACCACGGAGAGAGGTTTGTATTGCTTTACCCGTATGCCGTTCGGATTGAAGAATGCAGGAGCAACATACCAAAGATTGGTCAACAAGATGTTCGAGAAGCAGATTGGCAAGACCATGGAGATATACATCGATGACATGCTGGTAAAAAGCCGACAAGCCGAGGACCACGTCAAAGACCTAGCCGAAGCTTTCGAAGTATGAAGCTCTACGGGATGAAGCTGAACCCCGAGAAGTGTGTCTTCGGTGTCCGAGCGGGGAAATTCCTAGGGTATCTCGTCTCACAACGAGGCATTGACGTCAACCCCGACAAAGTCCAAGCCATCCTCGACATGACGGCTCCGAGGACAATCAAAGAGGTACAAAGACTTAATGGCAGGATAACTGCTCTTAGTAGGTTCATGTCCAGGTCGGCGGAACGTTGCCGGCCTTTCTTCGAGATACTGCGGAAGGGTCGCTTCGAATGGACCGAGGAATGCCAAGGGGCCTTCGACGAACTGAAGGAACACCTAGCGAACGTCCCGACGTTAAGCAAGCCATGCGACAACGAAGAACTGCTGTTGTACCTATCTGCGACTGACTATTCCATCAGCTCGGTGCTCGTCCGAGAAGAAGATCGAGTCCACCTCCCGGTGTACTATACGAGTAAGGCGCTACGAGGAGCCGAACAGCGCTACACCAACCTGGAGAAGCTCGGTTACGCTCTCATCATGGCAGCCCGACGACTACGCCCGTACTTTCAAGCACACAAGATCGTTGTCCTAACCGACGCTCCGCTCCGACCAATTTTCGAGCGACCCGAGTCCTCGGGGAGGTTGGCGAAGTGGGCCGTCGAGCTCGGCGAATTCGATATCGAGTTCAGGCCCCGGGTCGCCATCAAAGCCCAGGCCCTCGCGGATTTTATTTCCGAAGGCACCGCCCGGGCAGCGATGGACGAAGAACCCAACGAGAGTTGGAAAATTTTCGTCGACGGTGCCTCAAATTCCAATGGCGGCGGCGCAGGCGTCGTAATGCGCTCTCCCGAGGGCCTCGACTTAAGGTACGCAGTTCGTTTCGGTTTCGAAGCATCTAACAATGTGGCAGAATATGAAGCGGTGGTGTCGGGGCTGAAAATGGCAAAAACCCTTGGAGCAAAGAGGATACGCATTCACAGCGACTCCCAACTGGTCGTCGGCCAAGTGTCCCACACGTTCGAAGCGAAGGAGGCGAAGCTCGCCTTGTACAAAGCCGAGGTGCTAAGGATGATGGCAGAATTCGACTCAGCGGAGCTCATAAAGATACCGAGGTCCGAGAATGAACAAGCCGACGAGTTATCGAAGATAGCTTCATCGGCACTAGAGGCGCCCCCATCACTGCTGATAGAAGAGCTGACGATTTCAACCATAGCGGCCAGAGATATGATGATCGTCGACGTAGGGACGACGTGGATGACCCCATTAATTAATTTCCTCAGGGACAACGTGGTGCCAGAGGACAAAGACGAGGTCGAGAAGACAAGGAGACGATCGGCCAGGTTCTTCATCCTCGGCAACAATTTATATCGAAAGGGATTTAGCTATCCATACCTCCTGTGTGTAGATCCCACTGAAGCCGAAAAAATCGTCGACGAAATACACGAAGGTACGTGCGGTTCCCATGCAGGCCCCAGATCCTTGGTGAGGAGAATAACACGACAAGGGTATTGGTGGCCGACGATGCTTAAAGACGCCGAAAAGTATGTCAGAAGTTGCCGACAATGCCAACTATTCGGCAGAATCGACCGACGACCCCCGTCAGAGCTCGCCAGCATAAACTCCCCGTGGCCATTCGCGCAATGGGGAATGGACATCCTTGGGCCATTCCCCCCAGCCACTGGCCAAAGAAGGTTCATTATCGTCGGAGTGGACTATTTCACTAAATGGGTCGAAGCCGAGCCCCTGGCCAAAATCACTGACACCAACTCTTGGAGCTTCGTATGGAAGAACATCATCTGCAGGTTCGGCCTACCACGAACGATCATCACCGACAACGGGAAACAATTCGACAACATCAAATTCCGTAGGAATTGCGACGCACTCGGGATCGAGCATAGGTTCTCCTCAGTGGCTCACCCCCAATCCAATGGGATGGCCGAGGTCACCAACCGGACGATCTTGGACGGGCTGAAGAAGAGAATAACAAGCCACAAGGGAGCTTGGGCCGACCAGCTTCTACACGTGCTTTGGGCATACCGGACGACCCCAAGGGAGGCAACTCGTGAGTCGCCTTTCGCGTTGGCCTTCGGGATGGAGGCCGTATCGCCTGTAGAAATGCTCGTCCCTTCATTGAGAGTTCTCGGATTCGACGAAGAAAGTAACAACCGATCCCTACGCGCCGAGCTCGACCTCATAGACGAGAGGCGGGGGAGGGCCTCTACGAGGATGGAGGTTTATCAAAGAAGAATCAAGAAAAGCTTCGACCAAAAAGTCAAGCCACGGCGCTTCGGCGTGGGAAGCCTCGTCCTGAGAAAACTCGCCGTCTCCGAACCAAAGTCAGCTGTCGGAAAGTTATCGCCGAATTGGGAAGGACCTTACAAAGTCATCGATGATCTCGGACAAGGTGCGTATCGCCTATCAGACCTCGACGGGACGACCTTGCCGAGGACATGGAATGCCGAACATTTACGACAATATTTCCCATAATGAGGTCGCTTCGGCACTCTAAGCGAGGTCGCTTCGACAACGACGAGGTCGTTTCGGCACTCAACGTAAGCCCGAGGTCCCTTCGGCACACTCTAAACGTAAGCCCGAGGTCTCTTCGGCACACTCAACGTAAGCCCGAGGTCTCTTCGGCACACTCTGAACGCAAGCCCGAGGTCCCTTCGGCACACTCTAAACGTAAGCCCGAGGTCTCTTCGGCACACTCAACGTAAGCCCGAGGTCTCTTCGGCACACTCTGAACGCAAGCCCGAGGTCCCTTCGGCACACTCTAAACGCAAGCCCGAGGCCTCTTCGGCACACTAAACGTGAGCCGGAGGCCTCTTCGGCACTCAAGTACGAGGTCGCCTCGGCACTCTTACAATGCGAGGTCGCTTAGGCACTCGCTAACGTGGTCGATTAGGCCCCCTCACCGACGAGGCAATTCTGAGCACACATGTCGACAAGTTCATTTATACAAACGCAATGGAATAGACAGTCGTCGGCTAGAAACTAAAAACCATGTATTCTCAGTGACGAGGATTACAGAGTACATAAAGGAAGGCGACTATTCCTCATTCAAAACAGCCTCAGCTGCCTGGTCGAGGGAACGATCAATAGCCGACTCCATGGCCTCGTCCACGACAGCGGCGAACTCCTTGCCTCCCCCCTCGGTGACCTGGTTGTCGCCGTCGTCGTCTTCAGCAAGAGTAGCTCCCGACAAATCGAGGTCGGGATACAACCCCTTAACCTTGGCAAGGCAGTCGTCGTATCCACCCTGGAAGAGGTCGGCGATCTCATCCTGAAGCTCGTCGGATTTGCGGTACTCCTCAATCGCCTTCTCCCTCTCCTCAGCAACGAGACGTGAAAAGTTGTTCTTCGTCTCCTCGTGGGCCGCAATCTCGTCGTATTGCGCCTTCTTCACAGCTTCAAGGGCCGCCTGGAGGGCGCCCTCCCTCTTCTTTGCCTCCTCCTCCAGGCGGAGACTACGGGCCTTCTCGGCGGCCACAAGCTCCTCGGCCTCGGCGATACGCTTGTCGCAGGCCAGCCTCTTCACCTCAGCTCGGTGCACGAAGGCGTCGAAGGCGGCCAGCTGGCTCAGCATACCATGATAAAATTCATGTACGAGCCGACGTGCGGGGCGGCCAAGCGTCTCAGCCTTAACCTCGGGTGGCAAGGCTTGTCGGCCCCACTCGACGGGGTCCAAGGAATAACGAGCCTGAGGCGGAACTGAAGCGTCGGGTGCCGTACCCGACGACGCTGGAGCTGGGCGCTTCTTCGGTCTTTCTTCGGTCGACGGGACGGCTCCCGAGCTCTGACCAGGCATCGGCGCCGTTGGTGGCACGGCCTCGGCATCGCGGTGTCGCTTCTCGGCGCGGGAAGCCATCTTCTTCCCCCTTGATTGGGCTCGGCTCTTGGCCTGATCCGCGAGCGACGGCCCCTTTCGCGAGGAGGGGGCAGAGCCAACCTTGTCGGCCATAGCTGCAAACGCCGACCGTTAGCTAAGGAAGCCGAGGATGGAGTAAAAAATACGACGACGAGGCTGGCAACCTTGTGTGCCCTCTTCGATCAGCTGGAATAACTCGTCCGAGATATCGATCAGGTTGGGGGGCTCCACCTCCTTCAAACACTTAAGGTCGTATAGCTCGGACGAAGTCAGCCTCGGCGATCCAAAAGCTTTGCTCCGGACGTCAACGGCCGACCACTTGGTTGGGAACGGCCAACCCGAGGAACTATAAACAAAAACAAAGTTCCTCTTCCAGCCGTGAAGCGAGGAAGGGAGTCTCCCGAGAATATGCCGACCATTCCTCGCCGCGAAGTAGAACCAGTCTCCGAACGGCTTGATAGAGAACAGGTACAGGAAAAGGCGCGAGGTCGGAGGGACCCCCGCCGAATAGCACAAGGAGAGAAAGCCGACGATTACTCGCCAGGCGTTCGGAGCCAACTGGGAAGGAGCCACCCCGAGCTCCAAGAGAAGAAAATGACGAAGGGGTGGAAGGGGAAACAGAGGCCAGCCCGGACCGCCTCAGTGTAAACCGAGAACCCCCCGTCCAAAACATAGTGAGCCCTAAAATCCCTGTTGGCGCACACAAAGGCGTCGGCAGGGAGAACGAATCTAGGGTGCTTCCGTAGCCACTTGAAGGTCCCAGGGGAGGTCTCACAACGGGCTTCGGCCACGTTGTCGGCTCGACGGCGTGCACCGGAGGTATGGGCCGAGGGTTCCTTGGGAACATAGGTCCCGTGGACTAATTCAAGAACGAAGGAATCGTCCACGGGCCCCCAGATCTGGGTTTCTATAGACACCGACCCCTCCCCAAGGCTTTCAGAAACATGGTCGGGAGCGTCGACGGGAACATGGGGGTCCCTAGATTTTGCGGACGAGGAGGAGGAGGAAGCCTCAGGAGAGGTGGAGGAAGAGGAAAGGCTCATCGTTTACCTCGAAAGGAAGCAAGCAAAGACCGTCGATCGACTTCGTACGAGGACACGATCGTCGGCAGACGTCGGGGCGGCAGGGGTCGAAAGGCGCGCGCGCGAGGCAAAGGAACGTCTGTTTCGTATCGAACCTCAGCTATTTATAGCACCGCGATGCCAATACAATCGGACGGCCCAGAAATCCTGCGCACCCAGGATTCCGCCACGTGTCGGAAGCCCGACGGCCTGGAGACGTTCACCCGGATCCGTGGCGTGCGCCCCGAAACCGGGCGGCGTCATCGTGGCGCAGAGCTCAGAGGGGAGTACCTGACAAGCCGTCATCAGAAGTACCGCCATTATGACAAGACCACGACCTTCATCATAACAGTGGCAGAACGCCCCCAAATTCAGCGCGCGGAATGCGAGGCGGCGCCAACGCCCGTACGAATTCCTGAGAATAATAAATGGCTTCTCTTCGAACCGAGGACTCGCCTCGAAAAGAACCCGGGGGACTAGTGATACGGTCGTCGTCAGCCGACAAATTGGGTCGACGAGATCAAGGATCGGCCATACCGACGATCCAACAATTAAGTTGCCGGAAGTCGTCGGCACAGGTTAGTCCATCACTGCGAAGAACTAACTCAAATAAGCACTAAGTCTGGGCGTCCCCAGCCGGCGCCAGGTCACGCTTACCCTAGGTACAGACGAGCCCCGTAAATCACGACCCCCAGCTGGCCCATACCCGCTTTAGGCAAGCGGCTGTCAAGGCAGGACTCTCCCTGTCCAGCTGGCGAGGGTTCCCTGATTAGCGCCCCTGCCTCACGGAGGCTCGTCCGCCACCTTCCTTGTCTGTCCAAAGGACCAGGCCCTTATAAAAAGGATAGAGACCCACAAGGAAGAGGTAGGCTATTCGTAGCACTAAAACTCTCTCTCTCTCTCTCTCTCTTAACGACTTTCTAACTTGATCGTCGGAGTGTCCGACCACCGAGGAGTCTCGGTGGTTTGCAGGTTGAACTCACTCCTCTGACGACTGCGCGGCGCGACCAATCCCTCGGGGCCCACCTTGCTTGGCTCCGGCCGACGATCCTTGCTGATTTTCTCAGCAACACCATACAAGAAGGACAAGAACAATTTTTTCATCTGCAGCCAGCTTTCCTTCCTACTGTCTACTGATGTCAGATAGGGAATAATTGAAAGATATCATTCGCTTCAAGTAAGAAATGAGCTTTAAAAAGAAAAGACGACAAGTTCTAAGAACAGAAATCTGAAACAGGTTTTGGACCCGATCCTGGTTCGTTTAGTGTTCGTGACATGATACATTTTGTCAAGTTTCCAGGTAATTCATAACATAGCTACTTGAAAAATGGAGAAGTTGAGGTGAGACGTAGCATCATGGCACCACTGGGTGCGATCCAAATAATACCACAGGCGCCGACCAAATACGATGGGAAGCTAACATTTCTATAGAGACATGTTTACTACACGTCACGGGCGAGCAAATAGTACCCACTTACAGACATAACTGAGGATGCGTATGGCCATCACCTGCTTATGCCTACAGGCCAGCCCCGTCCGCGTCGTGCAACAGATATTTCTTTTCTCTTTATCCAATTAAGCCGAAATTTACCCTATTAAATCCAAATTATACCGTTAAATTCTATGTAAACAATCACTATGGTCATACCTTTTTGTTTCATCCACAAATATAGGCCCCAAATTCTCGAAAACAAGTCTTAAAGTAATACCTGACTACTACTGAAACCTAACTTTCAGAGATATAATAACTCCATTAGCAGATACTACAGTTTTTGTGGCAGACCAGATAAAGGTAGGGGAATAGGAGTTTGCTCCCCATATATCAAGATGTTAGCAGCATAGTGATAATTCACCCCTCAAGTTTAGGTGGAAGTTTGCTCCCCATACGATTTAAATGCTCAGGTATTATAATCCAGGCGCCTGCTCAGTAGGCGTATTCATGACAGAACCTGGGAAAGCTTTGAATTTCTTCAGCATATCAACAGACCCTGGAAGCAATATCAATGATTTTAAGGAAAAGGGAAGGAACAAACATGGCAGTCGCCTCAGCAAAAATTGGGCATACGAACAAAGACCACCGAATCCGATATGACAACAGTGAAGAAAATAAAATGGAGAAAATCAACAAAACTTTCTTGGGACTGGCAACACGTGAAGTTCGCGACTGCTGGTACATACATTCTATATATCTCACATTCTCTAGGTTGAAATGGAAGGAACTACAGATAAGAACAGCCACTGAACAAGTTCATCACCCAAACACATCCCAGAGTACAGATCCACTAGTTGGCCGATTCTCTATCTTCCACTTAATTACCCAAAAAACCTCCAACCAGAACAATGATTTCTGCTTCCCCTCAACCGTCGGCACTTGGAGCCTTGGAGGAAGGTTTGCATTGTGGCTTGGAAAAGTAGCACACAATTAGCCAGGAGAGACCTTCCCAAGGACATTAAGAAGCTTCATTCGACGAAGTTCTGTGCCTGTATTTATGGAGAGAGAGCACAAGAATATAACTCAGCCTGAAGATGACTAACCAATTGAGCTAAATTTCACAACACGACTAAGCAAATCAACCAAAGATTAGAAGTTCAGTCCATGTTTCCGAAGCTAACATTATCTATCCAGAGCATGGTTTGGCGGATCGAATCGGATCGGCCCGATTCTCCCGAATCGGGGCGAATCATGGAAAACCCGATTCTCGATTCCATCGATTCGGTCCGATTTGCCTCATATATATAATATTATTATATCATATTAGTAATATATTATATATATGATATATTATATATATAATATATATTATACCCATGAGAATTGATCCGATTCGGATCGATTCGGGTCGATTTGGGGGGAATCGAATCGGATCAAGAAAAATCCGATTCACCTCCCGATTCCGATCCGGCAAACCTTGATCCAGAGTAGGGCAGACAAAGAGAACATATTAAGATTAGCTAACAAGGCTCCAAGTGGATAAGGTAACAACTCCTAAAGAATGTCCTTCAGGTTTCAGCTAAAAGGAAAGATTTTTCACATATCAGACCTCCGACTAAACATTAAGATATATTAAAGCAAAAGGCCAAGCAATGGAGTATGACAGCCTTCTAATACAAAGCCGCCTTACCTTCCTCCAATAACAAATTTATTGCTCTTTTCTCTAGTTCAACTGCATGCTTACTGCGGCCAACCGCTGATAGAGATCGAAGCACTAATAATATCAATTAAGAAAAAGGAATGTTAATATTGAAAAACAAGGAAGGGCACTGATGTGACAGTATCAACAAGATGCACTTACTTTGCATATATTCTTCCTGATTTGACTGGTCGCACTTATGAAGAAAATTTTGTAGCCTTAAGAACCGTTCTTTCCACTGTACATTATATGCACTAGGAGAATTAGCTAGCGCGGGCATTGCAGTGGAAAACACCAAGGAATTTGGTTCTACCATCGGCAAACTATTCATAGATACTCCTACGGTACAAGGAACTGAGGGCCCTCGAGATGAGATTGTCAGAGAAGCTGCTGAAATTGGTGATAATGCTGGAAAACATGAAACTTTAGGCTCCTGAACTTGATCTGGACTACAGCTTAATTCTTTTTGCCCATTGTTTGAGACTTTTATTGATGGTGGAAGATTAGTCGTACCCAGAACATCACTATTTGGTTTCCGAATTTCTTCAAGCTTTCTACGAACATAAACAAGATGCCCATTTGTGCTAGAAGCACGTGTTGGTTGATGATGTGAATTTCGAGGTTGATCAGGATGATGTCTCTTCACACCAGAGACCTTTAAGGCATCAGAAAAATGTCCTTTTCCTTTGGTAAGAGGAGAACTTCCCTGAGGCATGTCAACAATATTCCTCGTTTCATTTGATAAATCCCTCAATGCCACCTTTTTCACTGACAGTGGTTGCTGCTTGTCACCAGCAGGCATTGCAAGTCAACCACAAACTAAACCGTATTCTTTAACTCTTCACTGAACCGTCAGAAAACTTGTAACCAGCATAAACCCTTTTTTTCTGAACAATGCATCATGCACAGATAAGCAATAATTCTCTCAAGTTGCAACAAGAAGCTGCACTACGTGGACCTACAGTGGAAAGAAAAGGACATTCCAAAAATCAATTGCTAGCACTAGAAAGGACCTATTCTTGAAAGTGGATAATAGCGTAAATCATAAAGAAATGGGGAGAATAAGACAAGTATAGTGTTGTGGCGCACTAGCAAAACCTCTACAAACATGCATAACTAGTGAATCACTCAACACCCTGATTTACATTTTACGCTTTGGTACACAAAAATTTAAACCAAAAGCATACTCAGTAGCAAGATAAAGTTATAAGTGCTTGCCATAGCCAACCTGAAAGAAGAAGGAAATCATTTCAAGCCCCAAAGACTCCGCCCCTTTTCCCTACAGAAATTTCAAGGCATGTAAGGTGAGCAAAGACTTGTGCTCCCTAGGAGACTAGCACTTAGGCACAAGCCTAGGCAGCAGGGATGCCGTAGACAACCTGAAAGAAGGAAATCATTTCAAGCCCCAAAGACTCCTCCCCTTTTCCCTACAGGAATTTCAAGGCATGTAAGGTGAGCAAAGACTTGTGCTCCCTAGGAGACTAGCACTTAGGCACATGCCTAGGCAGCAGGGGTGTGTGTGTG
This sequence comes from Colocasia esculenta, assembly GCA_014218235.1. NCBI lineage: Eukaryota > Viridiplantae > Streptophyta > Magnoliopsida > Alismatales > Araceae > Colocasia > Colocasia esculenta. The sequence goes on along the minus strand of CM024765.1, from coordinate 88,285,146 downwards.
TGTGTGTGTGTGAGGGGGTTCTTAAGTTAACATATGGACTGCGTGGACAACCCAGGTCCTACGCAGCCACCCGACATGCCTTCTAGCATGCTAGAAGGTCACCCAGGTGCCCAGGCAGGCACCTTTGCAGCATTGGTCCCATAATGAATCCAGCCATTCAAGGCATCAGAGAGATTTCCTCGGAGAATGATCATGTGTAGCATGGAATCAAAAACAAGGTTTTCAAATATCTTACGTCAACATACCACTTCCACTTCCATCAAACACCTCCCTGTGTGTTCTCCGTATTTTCATGGCCCTCCAGATCATGGATGGCAAAATCGGCCGACTCGGAGCGGAATCGGTCAATGGCGACCCGATTTGGGGGGGGAGGGGGAGGGGGGACAACCACCCACCCATGGTATAAGGTGGAATCGGGGTGGATCGACCGGAATCGGGTGGAGTCGAGCCGACTCAGCCCAACTTCACCTCGATTCCACCTAGACTCCATCTGATGTAGGCCGATTCCCTCAGCTTACCTTAAGTACGTCTGAGCCCCTCCACTTACCTTATTTACCTGAGCAACATTTAAGTAAATGTTATATTTGTAGTTTCATTTACTTAAGATATTACATGTAAATAAGGAAGTACCCCCCCCCCCCAATTTGAATCCAATAAAAATATCAAAAAAATCATATCTCTTATCAATAAAATGTCAACTCTCCCATCGAAGAAGAAAATCGTGATTTCGGTGATTTTGGCGAAATGCTAATTTTCTAATCTCTCATAATTTGGCCTATCTAAAAATTTGATAATTCAAATAAACCATATGGAATACTAAAAATCCAAAGTCCGGTGAAAAAAGTCAAACGTGCATGACTTCTCTAAGAGAGCAAATCGTGATTTCGGTGATTTTGGCGAAATGCTAATTTTCTAATCTCTCATAATTTGGCCTATCTAAAAATTTGATAATTCAAATAAACCATATGGAATACTAAAAATCCAAAGTCCGGTGAAAAAAGTCAAACGTGCATATGACTTCTCTAAGAGAGCCACTCTCCTACTGACAGCACTTAATCTGCTTGAGACCTCTCAGGATTTGGTCAAACCTAAACTATCATCACCTAAACTCATGAGATTTTTCACTTTTTAATTGAAAAGAAACTAGAAAGTGACAATTCTCAAGACTTTGAGTGATGATAGTTCAGGTAAATATAACATTTACTTAAATGATGTTCAGGTAAATAAGGTATCATAATTATCGTTGCTCTGTATTGTAATATGAACATATGTGCAACTAGACAATGGATATATCCAAAATGTTCTATTATTATATGTTTTTTAAGAATTTTCTGTGATTTTTCCTCATTTTTTATCATTTTTTAAGCTGGCCGATCCTGGATCGGCTAGACTCCAATAGAGTCGGGCGGATCCTCTGATCCGACCCAACTCGGCTCGGGGTCGGCTTGGTCCGACCCAGCACCCCGACCCGACTATGCCATCCATGCTCCAGATGGGAATCTAGTGCCACTAATAGGGACTTGAAGTCTCCCATCAAAGCATCCCTTACACCTAGCTCATTCTTTGTGAGTGGCAAGTTTATCGAGAATCTTCATGTAACATGGAGCCCTTCACCTTCCTAATTTGAGGAAGCACCAAAGCTGTATCCTAGACCCCCCCCCCCCAAACCACCATTTATATAGGCACCCATTATTGCCACACCCACATCATATCCACCACCACTGCCATCATATTACTGCCATGTTCACAACTATCACCAACAAATCGTTGCCATATTCAGACAGATACCTAGAAGTTAGACGGACAGATAATAGATAAAGGGGCATAGATACATAGATTAGTAAAAGCACACCTTGGTCTGAGATATTTAGGGGCTCCTTGGAGCAGCACGAAGGAACAATCATGTAGGAAGATAACTGCTCAAAAAGAGAATTCTCAAGTGATAGAGAGTAGTGTGTCAGTGTGTGTGGAAACTATTTCATGCATGTCAAGGAAAACATGCAATAGGTATAGCATAATATATAATATCTTACATTAAAGAGCATCGCACATACTTCAACATCCTTTTTATTGCCTAGAACAGCTAGCTCCTGCTGATTCTTCCTAGGATTTGAATGTCAAGAATTACCCCCAAAAGGATAGCAATGCTAGAGATAATCCCACTATTATCTTGAAGACTGTTCTACTTGGGGGTTGAGATGGTTATCAGAGGGTTTTGCCTCCTATAAATACATGGGTTCCCTGCCCATGCTACATACGTACATTGTACGTAAAGAAAACAAAAGAAAGTCTCCTTGGGATAACAATTGAATCCACCATTCACAACTCTCTCACCTCTCATCTTCACTGTAAAGGCAAACATGCGATTCTATGAAAGCCATAAAAGACAAATTTACAAACGCTTATGTAGATTGCTCATATACTTGAGATTTAAAAAGGTTTTATATACATGCCCTTGCTTCTTATGCATAACCAAATTTAGAAGAGTTTTGCATTTATATCCATGATCTATCAACTGATATAATCTTTGAGGATCTATCATGATTTTAAAGTTTGTACTCTGTTTTGAATCAGCATTTACACATATGGCAATGTCATATTAATAGCATATTCTAGAAACAGAAATATTTTTATTTAGTTCCAAACCCTGTCAAAAATGAATTTTCATTCATGCCCCTGCATGCTGTAACTTAAAGCATATAGCCAATTGTTCATGTTGTTATGATTAAAAGTCTTCAAAATTGACATCTCTGTGGTTTGTTCATGCATTTAGAACCCATCATCTTTCATTAAGAGGAATTAACTTGCATCATTTTGTCATATTGATAAATAATGATATGTTATTTTTTTTTGTTATTTACTTGCTGATAATTAGCAATGAAAAAGAAAATACTTGTTAATATTTACATGATTAGTTACTAGATTCACAAATAAAACTTAAAATCATTTGATTCATGCTATTTAAGAAACAAGTCCATTAATAATCAATTTATGTATCATTGATGTTACTCAAATTCAAATGGCTAGCAAAATTGCTTCTAAGTTGGCAAAATCCGAGAAGTTGAAGGTACAACTACAAACTATGATTTCCCGTTTGGACGGCATGCAAAGTTACCTATCCAACGCGGGATTGGCCCAGCCCAACAGTGTACGAGCCCCAACACCATGCCCCCTGTAGAACCTATCAATGATTTAAAAGTCGGCCCAACTAGTCGAGTTGGGTCCATTCCATTGGCCGACTTGTCGGCCACCAATTTTTTCTCTTTTTCCTGCTTTTTTTTTTTGAACCTTGTCTATAGGAAAACTCTTTTGTACCCCTACTAATCCACATGTGCATACCTTGTCTGTAGGAAAACCCTTTTGTACCCCTACTAATCCACATGTGCATACCTACACATTGGAGAGTTCATTGTCTCAAGCTTCATATTCCAATTTCCAACAATGTTCACCATCATTACATTGTGAACATTGTCACGGTCATTAAATGTTTTAAAAAAACCTAATTGTTCAAGAACCATCTAAAGTGTATTATGATTTTAATATTTTTAGTGAATATTATGTTTTAATTTTAATTACAATATCATATTCACATTTAATTGCATAAATGCATTTTGATTATTCATCCATTATATAGCTTTTGATATTCAAATTCTATATAGGAAGGAGATATCACATTGGGTACCACCTTGGATGCCTAAGTGCCGCCTAGGTGGGTGCCTAAGCGCTTAGGTGCTTAAGGACCCCAAGAACGTCTTGGGCACCTTGGCGCCTTAACAACTATGGGTTTGGGTTACCACCTGTCTGCCAATTCTTTCCTCCAATAGGCACCCGCACCACGTTATGTAAAGCTAATAGGAGACCTTTCCTCTTCCATGCATGAGCAGGACTCACATTAGTTATACTTTCATTTATTGACATTGATGAGTCTGATTTTATCTATTTTATGATGCATTATTTTGGATGTCAAGGATTAGGACTCACAATAGTTAAATGGTATTTTTCAGAAATATCAGATCATTGTTCAATGATGACTTCTGAAATAGTTCATATTAGTAAATCAGATTTTTGTTCTTCATTGCCTTACACTCTTGTATTCAGCTCATAATGCATATAACATTGATGCTCTACCATTTGAGCTCTACATATGTCTTCTAAATCAGTCCTTTTAGTTCAATCAATTTTTTTGTGTGATGCTTATATCTTTAGATATGACAGGCATATATCATCAACACTAACAATCAACAAGAGTCATGCATAAAAAATGGGGAAAAATCCTTAAAAAACAACCGAATTGGACTTGAGGTGTCCAACTTGCCGACTAATCTGTCCGACTAGTCAATGGGCGGGGGTCGTCCAACTCAAACCCATTAGTCCTTTTTAAAAAACTAGAACCTATTTATCATCTTATAGCTATTTGTCTCTGTTAGTGGATAAGGGTGACAAATAAGTTCTATTGGGCATGGTGTGGGGCTGAATATATTTATTACCTTCATTCCTATTTGTAAGGGTGACAAAAAGTTTCAAATGGGGCATGGTGTGTGGGCCAGCATGTGCCAAGTTGGGCCAATCCCATGCTGAACAGGTAACCTTACTTCCCATCTAGACAGGAAGCTAAGATTTCTCAACTATGATATGTGACACAAAAAGGTTTTTTTTTCCCCTGAGAAGTGAATAGATGTGACACAAAAAAGTTAGATATGGCCTTATCCATAACAACAAAAGAAATGCTTTCTACCCGTTTGGATAGATAGTTAACAACAATGAACATGTAACTGATGGTGTTACTCCAAAACTCATTGAAAACCCTTTGGAATTGGATTAGAAAATATCGAAGCAATGGACATAAAATGATAAAAAAGCCAAAAGCCTCATGCTCATGTTTATACAGGACATTTTGTTAAGTTTTCAAAACTTATGAGACTGTCTACGAAATATGGAAAACTATCAAGGAGAAGTATGACAATGAAACTGAGATTAATATTCAACTAGAGACAACTCTCATCGGATGCAAGAGGGAGATAACATTGTAGAGCATTTAAATAAAATGATTGTTATAGCTAGGAACTTGGAGAGTGTTGGAAGTGTTATTCTAGAGAAAATGTAGGTGGCAACTATTCTTAATAGTTTACCACTCTCTTTATGTACGACTGTCAGTCTGTCACAAAGAATGAACATTGAATAGTAATGTTCTTCAGGTCATTGATTTGCCAGCTCATTTAGCAATTGACCAGGGCATAATAGCCAGGCAAAAGGAATTAAAGCTAAATTTGCAGGAAGCTAATGCTACACACCAGTCACCAAAAGCCTGCACTAGATGCCCAGAAAGGTAAAACTACTCTATTGGGCCGAATAGAACATAGTTTAAAGGAAGTAAATCACAACATGAAGGAAAAAAAGTTCCTTGTGGCGCTTGTTACATTTATAGGAGGCCAATTTAATATCTTATCCACAAGGGAAGCATAAAAATAAGGGGAAGTACCCAAACATGAAGGAATAAGCAAAAGGGAATTTATTGATGTGATAGTGCAATACTATGATGAATGACACCACCAATTTGCAGGTTGATTATGGTGTGACATGCCACATCACAAAGGCAAAGAAAATGTTGGTGGCACTTAACAACCTGAAACTAAGAGAGCATCTTGTTAAGTAACATAGGATCTTTTTGTCATCTTAGCGAGTAGCATGTTGCATTATAGTCAATGCACCAATCAGTGGTTTCATTCATCACAACATTGCACTCTATCATGCCAATGAGTTCCCTTCTGCTTGTTCCTCCCAGTCCTAGGTATTTACCCTTATTTTTGTACTTTCCTCATGGAAAGTTTGCCATAAAGTGGTCATATATCCCATAAGTGTAACAAGCACTACAAGGAACTTCCTTTCTTTTTGCATTGTGATTTATAAATTGTATAATATTCAGCCTAATAAAGTGGTTCTGGCCTTTACGGGCATCTAGTGCATGATTCTAGTCTGCAGCATTGATTTCTTGCAAATTCAACTCTAATTCCTTTTGCCTAGCTATTATGTTTCTGTTCAATTGCTAAGAAAGCTGACAAATCAGTAATGTGAAGGACAGTACTACTCATTCTTAGTTAGTCACGACAATCACTTTATTTACATAATCTAAGATGTCATCACTATTTTGCAACCAGCAAGAGTTGCATAGATGTAGCAAGGTTTGAGTTCAGTTCTAGTGCCATAGTTCTCCTCGATAGCTTTCAACACTTTTTGTGTAGTCTCATAAGTTTCAAAAAACCTAATAACATTACTCCTCCATGAACATGAGCATGAGGCCCCTTGTCTTTTTACCATCTAATGTTTGATGCTCCAAAATTTTCTGATCTAATTCCAAAGGATTGCTCCAATGTTTTTTTGGGGGGGAGGGAAAGTGGGTAGTACCACGAATATATTAAAAGAAAAGCAGAATGTACAAATATAGGTGTATCAACCCCCCCCCCCCCAAACACCAATACAACCAAGCACACACCAAGATGGTGTGGGACAACTAACTCTCCAAACAACCAAAACGAGGAGAAACTGAGCTGTTCACATTAGCAATATCGACTGCCCTTTCCTTAACTCTAGCCCATACAAAATCCACAAGAGCTTCCTCCGTGCAAGCCTCCCTTCTAAAGATTTGGTGATTCCACTCACTCCATACTAGGGTTGTAAACGAACTAATACACTCGACAAGTAGCTCGAATTCGGCTCGTTTAATAAGGTAAACGAGTCAAGCTCAGACAACAATTTAAGCTCGTTTCATAAACGAGCCGAGTATAAGCAAATGCCTACTTGACTTGTTTAAGCTCGTGAATAAACTCGTTTAATTTTTTAATTATAAAAATTATAAATATAGTTGTTAAATATTTTAAACATTATACTAAAATAATTAAACAAGTAACTTATGAAGGATCTTGAGGTATGAGCTTGAAATAAGATAGATTTTGATTTTATAAACAATTAAATGTTTACTTATAGATTGAATTGGGCTTATACATATACAGATACATATATATATTTATATATATTTATATAACTCTAAATTCAATTGGGCTCGTCAAGATACTCGTTAAAGGCTCGAACTCGAGAGTATTTAAACGAACCAAGCTTGAACAACCATTTTCAATACTCGATAAAACTCGAGCTCGACTTAAGTTCGATTAAAAATTAACGAACAAAACTTGAGCAGCATAATACTTGGCTCGGCTCGACCCGTTTACACCCCTACTCCATACCATTCAAAGAGCAGCATAAAGGAAACCACCACACCGATCTGTCTTGTGTGATAGACGAAGGCTTGTCCCACTCCCGGAGCAAGCGGTGAACATCATTATGCAAGTAGATGGGACAACTGGTCCTTTTGGCAATCTCCCTCCACCCCTCTGAGAGAAAGCACAGCCAACAAAAAGGTGATCAAGGGATTCAGGCTCGGTGCCACACAAATAGCATGTAGTAGACAAATCCGACAAGAAGCGTGATAGCCTGTCTCGAGTGCGAAGTCTCCCATGAGAGATTCTCCATGCTAGCAACTTGACTTTCAGGGGGCTCTTCGGTTTTCACACTTGCTTATGAAATCCATAGCGCACACCCCCATCAGAGATCACTCCACAGGCAAACTTGACAGTAAAAATGCCTTTCATGTCCTATCTCCAAGTCCATTCATCCTCACCTCCCTGCGGGTCTAAAGAGAGAAGCAAGAAGAGAAGGTCCTGAAACTACTCCAGCTCCTCTTGTCAGAGGTCACGCCTAAACGTCAGGCAAGTGCTGGTCGAAGGCCTGCGCCACCATGCCAAGAGGTGCCGCAGAAATTGCAAAAAGACCAAGAAAGGAGGACTCCAAAGTGGAATCCTCATACCGTCTGTCCTTCCAAAAAGGTACTTGTGCCCATCTCTCAATTAGACCTTGGTGCCTGTAAGAAGAAAATCCCTACAAGGTAAAATATCCCTCTAGAGAGGAGACGTCCTGTGGCAAGGGGAGGGGTCCAAATCCCAAAGCCTCCACGACATGAAGTAATGTTGCTTACTCACACGAGACCAAAGCTTCTCTTCTCCACATCCCAGCCACCACAACCATTTGCACAAAAGAGCCAAATTGAAGCTATTGACTTGCTTCAGACCCAATCCTCCTTGCTATTGGTAATCCTGCCCCAAGAATATCATGCCAACTTCTGCACCGTTCCCCGCTGCCATGTCAAAAAAATCTCCACTAAATAGAATCTAGCTTCCTAGCCACTAGGGCTGCAAACGGAACCCGATAATCTAATATTCCGACCCGATTCCGATAAAAATTATCGGTTTCAGAATTAAAAATTGATACCGATAGCTTATCGGAATCGGTATCGGATATTCCGATAAGTTATCGGAATCGGAATTAAAAAAATAGTTGGAATCGGTATCGGTTATCCGATAAATTATCCATAAACTCAAAAGGTAAAACCATAGTAAACACCTTAGCTTATCGGAATTTCGGTTCCGGTAATGTTATCGGAATCGGAACGGAATCGAAATTACCCATTCCGATTTTATCGAAATCGGAATCGAAACTATATTTTGGTTATCAGAATCAGAATATGTGTTTCCGAACCCGACCCGGTTGCAGCCCTACTAGCCACCGTACTGGGTATATAGAACATAGACAGAAAGTAAGTGGAAAGACTGTCCAACATTGAAGTGCACAAAGTCAAACGGCCCCCATAGGATAATGATCTTGCCTTCCAACCTCCAAGCCACGCCTGAAACTAATGAATCACAGGCATCTGATCAGCACAGCGGAGAGAACCCAGGGAAAGAAGAAGCCTTAGGTAGAAGAAGAGAAACTCCCCAATAGAACAGCCCAATAAAATGGCCGCCTTCAACAAAGGTCTCTTCTTCATATTCACTCCGACCAAGAGACTTTTACTGAAATTAACCTTTAGACTAGTGACCTTCTCCAAAAGCTCTTGTAAGAGCCCATGCATAACATGAAACTGACCTCCTCCCTCAAGGAATAGGATAGTATCATCTGCACACTACAAGTGAGAAAAAGAAGGTCCACCGCTAGAGGCTGGAAACCCCTAATCAAACCAGCTGCCTCAGCCCTCTGCCATACCTTGGTCACCACACTAGCAACAAAAACAAACAAAAGGGGAGATAATGACATAGTTGGCAATTTCAACCAAAACCGAAACGTTTCAGTTTCGAACATGACCGAAACAAAATCAGGTCAAAGTACTGTAGCAATTCCTAAACCTGAAAGTCTGAAACTAGCTCCCATAAGGCCGCCTGAGACCGGTCGAAACTAGTCGAAACAAAACCGAAACTGAATTTGTCATCCTTGGATACTGGATCCCCTTGTCGCAACCCGGACCCACTGTGGAACCAAGAAGTCATCTTCCTATTAATAAGGACCGCAAAGGAAGCGAAAGGGATGCACGCTTTGATCCAACCAATCCATGTCCCCAAAACTCATCCTGTGCAAGAGATCGAAGAGACATTGCCAACTCAGTGAACTCACCCTATCATAAGCCTTCTCAAAATCCAAATCAATGATATATAAACTGATTTTAGAGAAATCATTTCATAAATAGCATGAATTACATGATTTTAAGTTTTATTTGTCAATTCATCTGCAAGGTTCAATGATATATTCAAATTCCAGTAGCAGTGTTAGACGTCGAGATGTGAGGGACTTAAGGAGGTAGTGATGAATCACAGATAACAGCACTGGTGAATCGAGCGTAGTGACTGAATGGAACAATAGCGGGGAGCAGTGCATTGAGGTATAGCAAATGGAGGATGGAAATTGAATGGAGCAATGACAAAGAGTTACACGGTGGATCAAGTGGTGAAACAGTAAATGGCGGCACATAAGATACTCGACGGCAATGCTCATGTGTAGTAAACAAAGCATTGTAAAGTGCATCGCGGATGAAACAAAACTCACAATGTAAGATGATGAGTTGAACAACGAACAGCATGTCAAGGTGGAAGACCATCGGCGTGGTGGTCGCTGGGGGAGTCCAACATAGTGATGGGAGAACTAGGATGAGAGTGGGAAGGCAGATGGATTGAATGGTCCACTACTAATCAAGGAAGATGAGAGGAGGGAGAGTTGGCAATGGGGGCTGTGAGGGTTACCCTAAAAGGACTTATGCTTTGTTTTACATACAAAACACACGTGTACCCTGGCCAGGAAACCCATGTATTTATAGGAGGCAAGACCCTCCAATAACCATCTCCACTCCAAGTAGAACTGCCTCCAAGATAATAACAGGGTTATCTCTAACAAAATTATCCTTCTGAAGATAATTTTAACTCATTCAAAAACTGGTAAGAATCTCGGAATGTTGGCCACATCTGCACAAATCTCCTAATTAGCCAACTAGACCATATATTTCTGAATACATTCCCACTATTCGGGAGATGTATTATTCTCGTATGTCCTCCCTTCCATATGATGCACAATATTTCTTTCCATATACGTCACCGTATATCAAGCCATGCTTGCCACGACCTTTTCGCTCACACCAACGTTTCAAGAACACCGTAAATAAATAAAATAACAGCAGCAGCGGCAAGAACAGCGATAGTAGTTGGCAATGAAGGCGAAAGGGAAGAGAGGGTCGTGAGCTGAGAAGCCCAGGGGAAGGATCTCCAGCTGCAATAGGGTCTCCCCCTCGCCTTCCCTTCTCGGAGGTGAGAACGGGGAAGTGGAGAATTGGTCGTGGGAGAGGAGGGCCATGTCGGAGTTACATTAGAGAGATCAAGTATGGAGAGAGAACCGCACCAGAGAGAACGTGCACCAGATCGAGAGGAAAGGTTGGCGGCGGCCATCAGTTCGGAGCAGCAGATCCTTTTGCGGGCTCGGCGTCGGCACGCAGTGAAGAAGCTTCGTCGATCAACGGTGCGGCAGAGAGAAGACGGAACAGCAACGGCGTCGCTGAGCAACGATGCAGCGCAGCGGGGGACCGGCGGCGAAGCAGAGAGCGTGGCAGTCACCTAACCGTCGCAGCAGCAGCCACCGGAGAGGATGGAGCAACAACGCTGGGTCGGAGATGCGGCCTTCGGTCGAGGTCACGACATGGGAATTTAGCCGTTTAGGTTTCGGATGGATATGTTTTTTTCCTTTATTGTGTTGGTTAAAAGAACTTCGCATTATTTAATTAAATGTTTATTTTAATATAATTCACGGAGACAGTATTTATAAATTTTGAACAAGATAAACTTAGGTGCGGAATTTTACAATTTTCAACTATATGGTGGTTAATCGGTCAGAATAACTAAAAAAAAGGTCAAATTAATTAAGAGTCTTTAATAGATATTTGACTTATTTTCTAGTCTCACAGAGTTATAACTCATTACAGTAAATGTTATCTTCTGTTACAGTATATGTTAAATCATATTACAGTAAAGACCTCTATTACAGTCAGAGACTTCTAATTAATTTTCTAAAAAAAAAAAAATCCAAACTTTTACTAAATCATTTTAGTAGACTACTGATATAATTAAACTTTGTCCCAACCTCATCTCTTAGGTGCACCATGTCTTGTTTTTTAGTCAGGCTAAGATTGGCAGGCATAGTGTGCAATTTCTCTACATTGTAATGTATGTGAGGATTGTATCTCGCTTACGATGCAATCTAAGTTATTGGGTTTCTTTGATAATTATATGCCTGCAAATATTTTGATTTAGCAGATAAAGTAATTAAAATTTTAACTTTATCATACTTAAGATGGTGAGATAGTTTATCAAGTATTATTAGTAATTATTAAAAGTGTTTTTTTGAAAAATTATCTATCTTATTAAATCACCTTTCGAATTAAACATGTCGGATAACTATGAGATATCAGAGTTTACTATTTGCTTCAGCAAAACATATGGCATGATATGCAATATAAGTCATTAGTGGACACATCCAAAACATGCTGCCATTGGTAGTACCTCTTTCGTCACACTTGCTGCTCTAGATTTTTTATTTCGAGTGTTTGTAGCACAATTATTTATATGGAAAACACTTAATACTTGGTTAGACGAGAATTACCTAGGCAATGTCATAGAATTACCTAGGCAATGTCATATGAGCAATTTAAATAGTGCAACAGTAATAGGAGAGTGGCAGTCACCAATAACATTACCGATCATTGACAGCATTAACAACAATGACTAGCAACCTCGGTCACTAGTGGTGGTGAACAACGACATTGCCAATGGTCAATGACAATGACTAGTGGCATTGTCAATCATTGACACTAGTAACAAACAATGATGGGATTAATAGATGTGAGGGGTGATAGGCAGCACCACCCGTGGATATGTGGCGCCTCCTCATGAAAGATAAAAGTACATCGAACCTATATGAAGTCTTATCATGAGCGGATTGTATCTATTGGGCAAATATGGGTTCAATTAAAATTTACTTTTTAGGAGTACCAAAGGCGAACATGACGTCGTTATGAACATAAAGGCTTAAAGTATGGAATCCTAAAAACAAGCTAGCCCAACTTCGGCACTGTTTGGAATCGTGGTTGTCCACGGTTTCCCGCCAAAAATATATGACAAATCTAAACGCCGATTCAAACAATACCAACATGTATTGGGGTGCGTGAGAAGCGCTTATTGCGCTGAAGAGAGAGAGAGAGAGACATCAATTGTTCTCCCTCCCTTCCGCTTTTGAGATTGCCCCCGTGATTTCCCAAGATTTTTTATTTTTTTCCCTCTCTTGAACAACAGTAGTTGGAAAAGACAAAAGGCAATTCAATAAAATAAACTTTATTTTTCTCCTCCAGCCTTCCAAATGACCAACGGAAGTATCTCACCCATCCGGCGAAGCTCTGACATGTCAGAGTAGCAAAAAAAATCCGATTCACATGAAATCAAATTTTTTTGAATTGATCCCAAACGTTGCCTTAAATGAGATATGATAGCTTCCTTATGGGCTAATATTATTGCCAATACATTATCTTCATTCTATTCCGAATTATAATCTCTAATGAAGAATATAGCTCCTCCCTGAGCTGACATCAAATTGGATGAAAAGTATTTCTCTTCTCTATGAATTGTGTCTTAGGTGACTCCAATGTGTTGTGTTTGTAATGACCATTACATATGCAATTTTGCATAGCCAATGGCCAATTTCAAGCATTGTGTTAATAATCCTATTAAACATATTTAAGCTTTTTTGGCTGTATACCAAAGGTGGGTAGATTAGAGTCAGGACTTCTTTAATAGCGGATCAAGAGGAGATATCTCCAATTTCAGTACTAATGACAAGTAAGAGCATATTAAAAGCGGGATAGATCAACTGATCAAGTAAGTTTTAACGACGATAAATTTGGATAAAATGCGATAACTTTATTGCACCCTCTTAATATTGATAATTTCAATATAAATGAAAAAGACAAATAAAGATAAGCTATATATGAACAATCTATATTAAAAGCGGGTAGATTAGAGTCAGGACTTCTTTAATAGCGGATCAAGAGGAGATATCTCCAATTTCATCACTAATGACAAGTAAGAGCATATTAAAAGCGGGATAGATCAACTGATCAAGTAAGTTTTAACTACGATAAATTTGGATAAAATGCGATAACTTTATTGCACCCTCTTAATATTGATAATTTCAATATAAATGAAAAAGACAAATAAAGATAAGCTATATATGAACAATCTATATTTGAATAAATTGTCTATTTAACAAAGTGGTCTTCATGATAATTTTTTTTGGGCGTTTTGCATGGTTATTTCTGATATCAAGTTAAAGCAACCCGGTCAGGATAGTCTAAACTCGCATTTCACCTTTCCAATTTCGAAAAAAAGGGTAAAGCTATCCCTAGGATCGACAAACTCAACTCTTTCCCATTTTTAATATGTAGATAGAAACGAGACAAAAACGAAAAGATGCATTTACTTATTTAGGTCCACCTCTAACAAGTCTTAAAAACTAAGTTTGTAACCTCCAAAATTGATTTGGTAACATAGATAGTTTATCAAGATGTTATCATCAAAAATATATATAAATCCTAATAACTTTAACTCACCAACTGATGTCTGATAAAGAGAATATTTTTATCCATCAAACAAATATAAAAAAGAGAAATATAAAATTCATAAATATTTTATCAGGTTACCACTAAGAGCGCTTGGGTTTAGTTTTTTTTTTTTGGGGGGGCTAGATAAAGAAATTTGTCAGATTCTTAGAGGGATAAATCATCTCTCTAACCAACAGATAACTCTCTTCCCTACCAAAGGAGCTGGATGCTCTATCACATCGGTATCCAACTAAGGCTGGCCGTTCGATCGATCAGGGATCGAACGGCCGCTGCCGCTGGCCCAGGGTGCCGTTGCGGCAAGTGTAAATTTCAGACAGGGGCTTCCGCTTCCGCAGGGACGCCCAGCGGTGTGCGATTTTTGCTCCCTGCCCGTTCTCTTGCACCGGAGACGGAAGGCGGCGCCGTGGAGAGAAGCGCGGAAAACTCCGCCTACCCCTTCATCATGGAGTGTTTGACGACCTACCGAAGATGACGGTGTCCTCCCTGTTCCTCCATGTCGATCGCCTGGAGAAACCAGCATTTGCCTTCCCGTCTCACATCCTCTCCCCTCCAAACCCTAGTTATCGAATTCGGAGTAATTCTCCTTCTCCGTTTCTGCTCGATTCCTATATATTTTCCTTTGTTTAACACCCCGTTCTTCTTTCATGAACTTCCAATCCAGAGATGGATGCGTACGTTTGTCACGGAAGGAGAAGGAATGGTCGGAGAGAAAGATCGAAGACCGTCACCAGAGATCGGTAATCCTTTGTTTTTTTCTCTCACTTATGAATTTTTCTGTCCCCGTGAAGTTTTCTATATTCTCTTACATGCTTCAAAGTTGTCTCTAGCCTTAAATCACTGTTGTAATGCCATGCAACTGCTTTCCGTTTTTTCAACGAGGATAATAGTATTCGTTTATTTGTTGCTATTGGCGACACATATATCTTATTATGGTATTTTTTCTAATGCGTAAGAATGGATATAATGGGATGTCAAGTTCCTAGTAATAATCAAACCGCTTTCTTTCCCTCCCTCTCTCAGAACATAGTATCTATAGTTCTCATTATCTTTCATGTGTCCATATCACTTAGATTACTTCAACATGTCAACCTGGAAGGTGGTCGATTCAAGGGCCATGGGAATCAAGGGGTCATCAATTTCGCCTTCTACATGGAGAGTCCTAAGAATGCTTCAAAAAGAAGGTGGTGCAATTTCCCCTTACTTGCAATGTAACTTGGATTGCTGATGGCCTTTTGACATCCGACTTTGTTCGCTTTTATAAAAATATTATACTATCTGGTGGAAATTAGGGACATTGCAATATCATTCTGTTGTTCAATTTCATGTTGCCTATCTTATGCAGTTTAACATGCATGTCATCTCCCGCTGTAGTTTATGCCATCCCCTTCACACAAATTGCTTGCGCTTTATCTGCACTCTGTTATTCCACCTCAAAGGTTTGGTGCTAGTATTTTTTGTGCTTCCTTTTGTTATTCTAGGTCCTGGTTTCTAGATTAATTTTAACTTGCTTCTCTCGTTAATCTGTTTTTCTTTTGTAGATTGGATTTACATCGCTTATTCACCCTGCCATTGAATGTTTGATTGAACTCTCCAGTGGATCACTCACCTTCATTGTTATTTTTCACGTTGGCCATTTATTCCTACCCTGCCCCGCCCTGCCCTGATTTTTTATAACATTGGTTAAAATCTTTGCTATTGGAGGCATGGCCTTTATTGCCTCTTTGTGTGCACTGTTTATGCTTTAGTTGCACCCTTGCTCCGTTTCAATTTTCAAAAGATTCAACATTTATGTGATCATTATATTTTGCTTATTTCACCAAGTCTGTATATTTCGTTCTGCTAACTATATTGAAACTCCCATTGCAAGTTTGTTTCTCTATTGCATTTTATTGTCTGAATTATGACGATATGGCACACAAGATTAAGACAAGCTGGTTAAAATAGAGATGCGCATCAGGAGTTCTATACGATCGTTGTATACCAATGAAACTTGAAGGGAAATTTTATAGAATGACAGTGAGGCCTGCTTTATTATATGATACCGAGTGCTGGGTAGTGCAAAAGAAACACATTAACAAGATGTGTGTAATAGAGATGAGGATGCTGAGATGCATGTGTGGTAAGACTAAGAAAGATAAGATTAGGAATGAGCGGTTCCGTGAGGACTTGTGGATAGCTCCAATTGATAAAAAAATGAGAGAAAATAAACTTAGGTGGTTTGGACACATGTACCGTCGCCCTAACTCGGCGCCGGTTAAAAGATGTGACCAAATCTTAGTGGATGCCAGTAAAAATGTTAGGGAAGGCCTAAAATGAAATGGTGCGATGTTATTAGGAAGGACTTGGACTTCTTGAGTTTAAACACGGATATAGCACTTGATAGAAATCTTTGGTGGAAAAGGATTCATGTAGCCGACCCCAAATAATGGGATAAGGCTCCGATGATGATGATGATGATTGTCTGAATTATGTATCTGAAGTTCTATACCATAGTCAGTCCATATATCCCATAAGTGTTTAGTCCTGTCCCATTATTTTAAAGTCTCATCTTCTGGGTTGCAGAACAATGATATGAATTCAAGTTGGTGGCTTTCAACCCAATTTGAAGTGTCTATTGTTGACTGTAATGGATTCGGTTCAGAAATGGCAAATTTTTGTGACATTTGTAATTTGTAAACAGTTGGTCATTCCATACACCGATACACACCAAGAGGGTGTTTACTTATTTTGCCATGTCACATGCTTAATCACTGTTTTTGTTTGAAGGCGTGGGTTTCTATTGTTTCAAACCATCCGTCCTTAAAGGTTTCATGAAATGCAGGATTCCGGGCTTATCTTGTGGGTGGTTGTGTCAGGGATTTGCTTTTGAGGAGAACTCCAAAAGATTTTGATGTGGTTACAACTGCGAGTCTTCAAGAGGTTTATTATCTGTATTTGTTTCCTTGAGTTGTTTTTCAAGTTATGCATTTACCCTTGAATTGATGTGCAATTATTCTAATATCAACTGTACATAATCTCTTCTATAGGTCAAAAGACGGTTTCATCGTGCTATTATCATTGGTAGACGATTCCCAATATGCCGGGTTTACATTAAAGGCTGTATGGTTGAGGTTGTCCAGTGTCTCTGGAAATTTCTTGCTTTCTACATCATAAATTATCAAACCTCTTACTTTTCCAGTTTGATGTTTGCTCCACCAGGTTTCTAGCTTTGAAACAACATCTAAGAATGCTGAAGGAAGAAAACCCAACATCACAACTCAGATGGCATCGATTTGTGATGATAACACCCTTACTCGCTGGAGAAATTGCTTATATCGTGATTTTACGATTAATAGGTACTGATGTGCTCATAGTATGTTTATTTTTGCGAATACTTTTATGTTCTCTTAAGCCATGTATGCCATAATTTACATTGCCATTCTTACAAGGATTTCTTGATGCTCTCCTTTATGTTAGTGTTTATTTGTCTTTTCTGTTGCAGTTTATTTTATGATCCATGTACCTACAAAATTTATGATTATGTTGGTGGGATAAGAGATGTAATGACATTGAAGGTGATTCCTGAACTTCATCAGATAGTAACCCTAATGTTGATTCTACCATAATTATGGGTTGAGGTATATTCTCAGTTATTGTATAATGGAATTTGCTAGTTCAAATTCTGTTCACTATTTAAGTTGAAAAGGAATCACTTCACTTCCAGTTTTTCTTTTTAAAGGCATTCAAATTTTGTGTATTCCAATCTGTTAATGCAATTGTCTAATCAGGTGCGGACTGTGATCCCCGCTCATTCATCATTTGAAGAAGATTCTGGTATGTTACCTGTTTCATTTGATGAAGGTTACTGCCTTTTGGTGGTTATGGAACTAATCTATTTGCAAATTGACTGTGTCTTTTGTTTCAGCAAGAATTTTGCGTGGCCTACGAATTGCAGCTCGTCTTGGTTTAATATTTTCTAAGGAGACTGCTGTGGCTATAAGAGACCTTTCCTCGTCTGTATTGACTCTTGACAAGGTATTTTATTTGGCAGTTCTTTATGGTGGTCTATATGTGGGCCCGGTGGTATCATTTTGTCTGTAGCTTCTTTCTGGGTGTTTACATAATTATGGCTTTCTAGCAAAGGCTGATGATGGAGATGGATTCTATGATGGCATATGGAGCAGCAGCCCCCTCAATTTGTTTGCTTCATAAATTCAAGCTTCTCAAGATCCTTCTTCCCATTCATGTGCGGATGTTTCCCTTTCACATCAGTACTCTATTAACATCTTGTCTGGCCGAGCAAACAAAGTAGTGCCTTACAGTATTTTATATGGATTTCAGGCTGTTTACTTGTCTCAACTAACCAGGAGTAAAATGGGCCTGGATTCTAATATGCTGATGGTAAGCTTTCCACTTAATCAATCTTTTGATAATTTTCTCATGGCAAACTCATTTTCACTCTTGGAAACTTAGTTTATCACGACTCAATTCTTCTCTGCCCTTTACTAAAAAATTGTGGTCTTTTGCGTCTTTGACCTATTAAAGTATCAAGCTCGCGTTTCACACTTTCCAGTTGGATCCCTGCTCTCAGCCTCTCAGGACATCTCCTCTGGCCCGCTGAAGTGTTTTTGGAAGGTTACTGGCAGATGATTAGTTCATTAAAAGTCTGCGAGTTGAAAAATAGCACAAAATCAAACCATCTCTGAGCTGTTTTTGTGCCTATTAAGCTGGTAAAACCATGCAAACCATAACTGACAAGTTATCTTATTCTATAAGCTGTGTGAATTGTGAATGCTTTGAAGAGCTAATTCTATCCCCTTTTTTCTAATCTGAAGGAAAAAGAAGACTGTTCTACCATATCACAATGCCTAATCTAGACTATTTCCCTCCACTTTCTGATGTCTTGTTGTCCACAATGTGGTGGTTATTGGATCAGTCACATTCATGGTTCTAAAACCACCCAAACTGGATAATAGGAAGGTAAATGGGTTGGATCTGGATTGGGTTCTAAGACTAAGAACTACTCCAATTTGAATAGATAATTTGGTTTCAAATTCGATCTGGGTTCATTTTGGGTCAGATAAGATGTGCCAAGTGCCAACTGCCTGCCCCACAGAGACCACACATGCACAGACACCCCAACTTCCCCCCTTCCTCCCCAGCTAGGTGAGAACTTGAATCAGAATTGCTGGTGGCCTCATCTTCCCTTCCCCTCACCTAGCCTGTTTATCGCCATAGAGGACTGATTGGTAGTGGGGGCGCTTTGAACACCCCCTTATCATCATCTCTCTGGGCCAGGTGAGGAACCTCATGTCCTCATCTGATTGGAGCGCATCAGTGAGCTTGGTGTGAGGGAAGAAGTGTGTGTGTGTGTGGTGGTGGGGGGCATGTTGAGGGGGCGGCCATGCTGTGGCAGCGGCTCCATGTAGGTGGCAGCACACTTGCTGTTGCTGTGCTGTTTAGGGGAGGGAGCTATGCTGTTGAGCGGATGGAAGGTGTGGTGAAGTGGGGAACAGGAGGAAGAGAAGCAGAGGCAGAGACGCTGTCAGGGATAAGAGGCAGAGGGCACCATATCTGGCCAGCAGAGGGTAGTGAAGGGCACCAAGAAGTTGAGGGCCAGAAGCCTGCAGTGGTGACAGTGGTAGGGCATGGGAGCCCATGGCAAGAGGCCAGCCTTCCCCCTTGTATCGTCAACCATTTGCTTTGTCAGTAGACTGGTTGAGCTATTCTGGAGCAGCCAGGGAAATCCGGTCTAAAATGTTGGATTTTGGTTCGACCAGAAATCAGGCTAAGTCAACAGCTCAACCTGCTCTGGTTTCAGATTTGGGTCAAATATCAGATTTCATGATCCATTGGCACTCCAAACCGGATCAGGGCTGACCGAAACTGGTCTAATTCCATTGGGAACCAATCACTTTTGTATCTTTTTTTTTTCAGAATTAGCCCATTTCTGAAACTGGTTTCTAATTCCTTGGTCCCAGTTTTATCTGTTTTATCACATATGTACATTCATACACTCACACATGCACATATATATGTATTATACGCGCACACACATACATATATGTATATATCTACAATGTATATTTGAAAGTTGTCAAGTTTGGAAGGCTTGGATGAATCATCCTGGTATCACTTTTAGGACGTAAGTATCTTGCAATCAAATGCGTGGAGATTACAGTTTGAGAACAATCTTTTATTGCGGCAAATGATTGGGACTGATGAGATGGAAAAGGCACGACAAATGGCACTTCCAATCTATACGCTGCAGTGGAGAAATTCTATCTAAACTTGCTTATGTGGCAAGGGAGTATAAGTTTTATTGTAAATACTGAGATGATGTGAAAGTGTTGTGATGTGGGCTAGTTACTTAAATTGATTTTTTGTAATAACTTTGTTAAATGTTCTTTAACTAATATCCATACCTTTAAGCTCTTGTTGTCAAATAGCATTTGGTTATGACATAAAATAAGCAACCTTTTGGTTTTTTATTTTCCCATTGTGGAAGGAACTTTTATTTGGGAATCTGATGCATGATGAGGAGGGTTTTATGTGTATACAGATCTACGGAGGAGCTGGAATGAATTTGATAAAGATTAAAATACTGTTCCTATCAAGTTCAGGGTTAAACTTCATAAGGGGGGCCAAATATCTAAAGTTAGCCTTTTAGGGGACTAGGTTTACATAGCTTGGACCCAGATCAGACCATGGTTTGCTGTCTCATACCAGATTGAACGTGTTGGTTGTTGTTGGACCCCAAAATTGGTCATTGGGGCCATTAAATAAATAAATAAATAAATAAATATATATATATATATATATATATATATATATGAAAGAAAGGAGGAGAGGGGAAAAAAAACCCTCCGGGTAGGGAAGTCCCTACTCTGAGTCCGGGTAGGGGGGTTCCCCTTCGAGTAGGGAACTCTCTACCCGGAGGGACCCTCCCTCCGGCTAGATCTCTCTCTCTATGCCCCCTCCGGGCAAAACCCCTATAAATACCCCCTCCGAGCAATAGAGTAAGGGGTCGGAGCTTTGAAGAGGGATTCGTCCCTCTACTACCCAATCGACCGAAGACTACCCTTGGGAGGACCCTCAAAGGCGTGAAGTGTTCGTGCTCGGCTCGGCATAAAGTGCTCGTGCGCGACAATCCAGGGTCGTCTCCAACTGTGAAACTCCTGTATATATCCCCTCCCATGTCGAGCTGGACTCCATGGGGGATGAAATATAAATGTTTATAAAATCTCCATGTCAAGTTGGACTTCATGGAGATAAAAATGTCAATGCTCATGTGCACATGGATGGCAGAGTCGGCCGACTCGGAGCGGAGTCGGCCGACTCTGAGTCGGGTCGGCCCCTGGCGACCCGACTCTGGGGGGGAACACCGACCCACCCACGGCAGTGTTCCCCCCACCCACCCACGGCAGTTCACTGTCCCGACTCAGGCCGACTCGGCCCGACTCAGGCCGAGTCTGGCCCGACTCAGGGTCGGGATCGGCTGGGGCCGACCCAGCCACCCGACCCGACTCTGCCATCCTTGCATGTGCAAACCTCCATGTTGAGTTGGACTCTATGGGAATGAAATGTTTATATGTTCATATTTGCGTATCTCAATGGGGAGTCTCTGCCCAAGTAGAGATTCTACCCGAGGCACGATCATATGTTCATCATATGTTCATGTGCAAACCTCTATGCTGAGTTGGACTCCATGGGGATGAAATGATGTGCGTACCTCCAAGCGGAGACTTTGCCCGACACGTTCATGTGTATATCTCTCCATGTGAAAACTATGTGGACTTTACCACGTGTTTATGGAGATCCCTCTTGTAGTCCAAGCAATTATGAGGGGTATTAAATGAAAACCCTCATTTATGATTTATCAAGTGCTACAAGTTCTCCATCGGCCAAAGATCTCTTCTAACGGTGAAGAAGACGTTGGTGGGTTCTTGGAGAGCTCCAGAAAAGCAAAAGGCCCTTCAAAGGGTTGCGAGGGCTCTTCATCTGATATATGTTACAAAACGTCCCTCCAAAAAGGCAGAAAGTATAGAAAAGTCCTCCAAAATGACAAAAATTATGAAGAAGTCCTAGAACAGGCTCAAATGCAATGTTGTCCAAATCTTCTTCAAAAGACAACATTGGCTAAGTCTTCAGTTGCCATATCTCTGGTAAGTCCCTAGTATGCCACTCGATTTTATGTCGTTCGCATGACTCGGTGGAGCGAGACTTACGTCACTTCCTTAAAGTAGCATGCACTCTTCTGACTTTAACTTATGACTAAAAGTCGAGGAATGACAGAAAAGCCCGAGATCATCAAGAAGCGGTAGAAAAGCTAGAAAAGTCATAAAATGCCAAAAAATGGCAGAGAGTTCCAGAAATGCCTACAAATAGCAGAAAAGTCCAAGCAAGCCAAGAAATGACAGAAGTATCTGACAAAGTCAAAGAAAAGACTGAGAAGCCCGGTGCATGCTATTTGCACGGCTCGGTGGAGCGGAACCCATGTTCTTCTATGAAGTGACGTGCGTTCTCCTGAGCACAACCTATAGCTGGCCACTTCAAGTCTTGGGATTGTCAAGAAATGGCAGAAACTCCTGAAAGCCAAGGAATGACAGGAAAAGCCGGGAAGGTTATGAAATGGCAGAGAAGCCCGAGAAAGTCAAGAAATGGCCGAAACATTCGGAAAGTCAAGAAATGGCGGAAATATTTGGGAATGCCAAGAAATGGTGAAAATGCCCAGAAATGATACCAAATTAAAAGAATACCCATCAAGAGGAAGAAATTGCAGAAATACTCTGAAAGGGTAAAGGTTGCAGTAAAACCCAGATACAAATAACCCCGCCTTGTGCGGAAATGTCCTTTGCAGACATCAAGTCAACTCCAAAAGTCTGATCACAAGCAAAAGAGTGATCATGACCACGAAGCAAATCAAATACAAACGGAAGCACATTCAAAAAATCTGACTGCAATGGAATATAATCTTGAAGACCCGATTATATAATCGAGACTAATTGTAAGGGTCTTGAAAGACCAAATTGCAATCCAAATTACATCTTTTAAACCTCTTTTGGACTTTGTGCCAAAAAGATGAATCTCGGCATTATTATCAAAGGTGTTCAGATTCAATCGGATGTAAATTAACACCGACTCTGATCGGTGGGGAAATGGTTCAACACACGAAACTCTGATCACCTAATCAAATAAAAGCGTGGAAGAAATATCTTAAATATTGGTGCAATCGTCTAATAAATAGATATGTGAATTCCCCGCATCAAGCAGATTTCAAATCTTTTGTCTGTATAACAGATTGGCACGCCCACACTCCATATAAAAAACACCTCCATGGCCAAAATCCATATTTTTCCCAAAGAAAAATTTCAGGTTCGACAGTTGTCTAGTACTGGATCATGGCCTTCTTGAGCCATGAGATTGTCTGATCTGGTATGAGGCAGGAGTTATTAGTGCTTAAGAAAACCATTCGATTGAGCCAAGTTGGTTGACTTGGCATGAGATTGTATGAGATGGTATGTTTGGTACCAGATTGTACTGTCTCATGGGCAACCCGATAAGGCAGCATCTTGGATCAGACCAGGGTGTTTGTTTTTGTTAATCAGGTCCTTGCTGCAACTCTTGTTAGTGTTGGTTAAACCACAACCTTCCAGCATTATATGCAATCAAACAATTTATCTAAATCTCACCCAATTTTGAGGTTGGACTGGTTGGCTCTTTGTTGGGGACAAGCACTTCAGTCTAATTTTGAGACGTTTCATCATTGCAGCATTGAACTGCTGCCTGTGATCTAGGTGAACGGTTGTGGAAGTCCTACTGGCCACTGTTTTTCCCTGGTGTACTCTATTTAATCGAATTAGAAGTCTGTACTTTTCTTTTCTTTCTATATTCATTTTGATTTTGTGTGTGTCAAATGTGGAACTGATGCTTATGATCCTGTTACAAGAACCAACTCTCCTACTTCCATTTGTGTGTTCCCATTAGTGACACAATCCCTGGTGTTGCTGATTTATGTTTTACAGAGACTACTCTCTTCTGTGGATAAGCTACTTTCTGCTGACCGACCATCTGATTGCAGTTTGTGGTGAGTGTTGCATCTTTTGGTACTTCAATATATGCATTTGTTGTCAGCTTAAACCTTTTTCTTCAGGCCACAGAGCCTCTGAATCCTTCTTTTTGTCTCTGTTTCGCATCATCAACCTGCTGGTTGAAAATCAGTATTGGTATATGTAGGTCTTGGATTTCTGATGCAGCTGTTTCTCTTACACTTCCATCCAATGCTGTCTTGATCACAATTTTGACCTTGCATTTGATTGGTTTAAGCCATTGTTGACACGGGGGAAAAGGAAATGAGGGAGAGGTTATAGAAGAGAGGATATATGCAGAGTACATCATTATGGATCATCGCATTCTTTTTGGTTTATTCATTTCATTCCATTGAGGGGTATTCATTTGTTTCGCATGCTTTGATTTTTATATCGCGGGGCGTGCCAGCCTGTCTAACAGACAGAAGAAAGAATCCGCGCAATGCGGAAGGGAATTTGGGTGTCCGTGAGACGGACGGGTATGGTGTCCGTGAGACGGACGGGTATGGTGTCCGTGAGACGGACGGGTATGGTGTCCGTGAAACGGACGGGTGTGGTGTCCGTGAAACGGACGGGTGTGTCCGCGAACGGATGGGTATGGTGTCCGTGAAACGGACGGGTATGGTGTCCGTGAAACGGACGGGTGTGTTCGCGAACGGACGGGTATGGTGTCCGTGAACGGACGGGTGCGCCGTTTTTTTTATCTGAACTTCTTGAGTCCCATGTCTATTCTCATCAGGCAATTAGGGTAGCATGTGCTGGACCTCTGTCTCCATCGACCGGAATCGATGTTGCATTTACATCGAGTTAAAACTCTTGGTATTATTCGATACCAATTTCTAACCCAAATACCATTTCATAGTAAAAAGGACGAGAAAAATACGTATGCTTTTTGAGAATCCTGATCATGACATGTTTTTTGTTTCTTTTGATTGTTTTGAAATGCCTTTTGCTTTGGATATTTCATTTTTTTGAAACGACTGCCTTTGTGGGAGTCCAAAGTTTGATTTCTTTTGAAAAGGGGAGCGGGTATATACCCTTGGACCGATTTGAGGTCTTTTCTCCTTTTTGCAAAATGTTGATTATGGATTTTTTATTTGGGAAAACATGGGGATTATTATCATGAACGGGTGCATGCCCGTGGACTTATGATTCTGAACTTGGGGGTATTATAACCCGGAGCAACACTTCCGTATTAGAAGGGTTATTGTGCGGATTTTTATATGAGGTTCTCTTGTAATGCCGTACCTAGGCAGAGTCCGAATTTGAGGTAGAGTTTATTTTCTCCTCATTTCATGCTTGTGCGGGTGCAATTTCCGGAGATCATATGGATGTATCTCTACGGAAGTTCTTGTCATATTATGATTTTCTGTCCGAAGTCCATTTCCACTCCGGAGAGCATATGGATGTATCTCCATGGAAGTCCTTGTCATATTGTGATTTTTGTCCAAAGTCCATTTCCACTCCGGAGAGCATATGGATGTATCTCCATGGAAGTCCTTGTCATATTGTGATTTTTGTCCAAAGTCCATTTCCACGGATATAGTTCTCGTGGAGGTGCGTATGTGCTCCCGTTTGGAGTGTCTGAGCACAGTTCTTGTCTCACTTCCCTTTTTCTTTGGATGTGTGTATATTATCACAATCCCCTTTTTTTATTTTTTGAATATGTGAATACGTCTTGGTGAGTCCCCACTTAGGCAGGGTGTCCTTGTAGAGATATTTTCATATTGGCATATGCTTGTATCCATGTATTCTCGGGAGAAACTTTACCCGGAGGGACTTTGCCTTAAAGAGATATATGTGTATAAATACAAATTTGCACTTTGTAAATATATTCTCAAACGGTATCTCCACTTGAGCAGAGTATCCGATGGGAAAGAGCCCCCCCGTATGAACGGAGTCCTTTTTTTTTTAGAAACATATACAAACGGGGCATATTTGTGATTATATAGATATATTCTCGGGCAGAGTCTCTATTTGGGCAGAGATTCCACTAAGAAATACATTTATATAAACATGAAGTTTGTGATTATACGGATATGAGTTTAGAGGGAACTTTGTCCGGGCAAGATTCCAGCTAAGAGACATATGCGTATATTGGCAGATTCATGATTTTATGGATATGTTCTTAGGGAAATCTCCATTTGAGCAGAGTTTCCTCTAAGAAACATATGCATAAGAACATAAATTTGTGAATATACGAATATGTTCTTGGACAGAACCTCCGCTTGGGCAGAGTTTCCTCTAAGAAACATATACATATAACACGAGTTTGTGTTTACATGGATACGTCCCCTGAAAGAGATTTTTGCCTGGGCGGGATTCTCCCTAAGGAACATATTTGTATAGTTACAAATTCGTAATCTTTATATATGTGTTCTTGGACGGAATCTCCACTTGGGCAGAGTTTCGTCTTAAGAAACATATATATAAGAACACAAATTTGCGAATATACGAATATGTCCTTGGGCAGAACCTCCGCTTGGGCAGAGTCTCCTCAAGAAAACATATACATATAAGCACAAAATCCACCATCCCAGAGTCTCGCTCGATGGGCGGGGAGAACATGGGTATTTAAATGCCATGTGTCCATAGAGTCTTGCTCGATATGGACGGCATTTAAACCCCGGGAATATCACCCCACAGAGTCATGCTCAATGTGGGGGATGGGGATTAAGAAGGAGTGTTGATGACGATTACGCCGACCGCTCCTCTCTCCGCGCCTGGCCTATCGGGCTAAAGAAGGGGATTTGTACCTCCGAACACCAAGCAGGGGGATTGAAGAATGAGAGAGGGAATGAGCAAAGGCTCTTTTTCTATTTTTCTGGAATTTTTCCGACAGGGCTTCGCCGAGGCCAGCAAAAGACCCCCTTTCCTTATGGAATAGGGGGGGGGGGGGTATTTATAGGGGTTTCGGCCCCTTACATGCGTGGGAGAGAGGAGAGAGAGAGCCCCTAACCGATGGTGACCTCATGCTTAGGTCACCATCGGTTAGCCCCTTAACCGATGGTGACCTCATGTTGAGGTCACCATCGGTTAGGGGGAGACTCCCCCTTAACCGATGGTGACCTCATTGTGAGGTCACCATCGGTTAGGGGGTCCTAACCGATGGAGAGAGAGAGGAGAGGGGGGGATTTTGCCTATAAATACCCCCCCTACACCCTCATTTACAAGGGTATCATGCCCAGGTGCTGGAGTTTTTTCTTCTGTCCCGGAGTTCTGCCCGACTTCTCGGAGTTCTGCCCGATCGGAGGGTGCCTTTGCAAGCCTCGGAGTTCTTCCTCGAGCTTGCTCTTTGTGCTTGTTCTTCGTATTTGGTCTATAGACCTTGTGCTGCCGGAGTTGCTGCTGTAATCCTGCTCCGTTTCTTCGGCGCCTCGCCCCGACTTCTCGGAGTTCTGCCCGATCGGAGAGCGTTGCCGGAGCTTGTTCTTTGTACTTGTCCTTCGTACTCGGTCTATAGACCTTGTGCTGCCGGATTTTTCCGTGCTTCGTACTTTGGACGGAGACATGTTCTCCTTGTACTTTCATTTTAACCGGGACTCCGGGCACCATTTTAAGGGCCGGAACTCCCCTGCTGAATTTTGGGGAAAGATCCCGCCAATAAGTTTGTAACTTAAATAACCTTGGGGTCATTTTAAATCACAACTTTTTGGCCTCTGAGCAGGCTGCTGATAATGTATTGTAACCAGGCCTGCTGATAGCCAACATTTAATCTTCGTGGCCCAACGGCCCCTTTCATCATGTCCGCGACTTGAACCGTCGTCCGCCAAAATAGGCTTTAACTAGGCTAGTCGCCGGACCATCATCTGATAGATTTTGTAATTTCCGCTGAAATAAACGTGTCGCACTTTTGCCGTTCAACAAATGCCCCCCACGGGACACGTGTCGGAACTGAAAGTGACGACACGCGACCCGTGTAAATCCTCGCTTTGCATTCCGGAGCATTTTTGTAGCGCTTTTGATCCCGGATTTCTGCTCAGCTAGACTTAGTGTCTTTTTCTTTTTCTGATTTCCCTTCTGTTTTATCTGTGGTTTCCCAGGCTTTCATCATGCCTTTCAAGAAGAATTATTTGGCCCGTGACAACCACAGCCAGAAGACCCGTGACGGGGTTGTTCCGAAAGGAATTATGATGCCTGCCCTGGCGAGGCCTCGTATTACTGAAGCCAATTTACCTTCTCTGGATAGTGGTTACCATATAGTAGCAACCCTTAACCCTGAAGGTCTTGCCCCAAACGGCTCAGTAGATTGCTCTCGCATCTGTCTTCGAAAGGGGACTTATCATTATATGCGGAGAGGAGGCTATCCAAGCCATTTCCCATCTGACAGGGAATTATTTTCCTTTATCCAGCAGTTCATCCCACCCAATATGTCCAAGGATGATCCCTGCATTTTGGCTGAGAGGAGGTATTTGGAATTTGCCATTTTAAGGTTCCGGGATAGCCTCCTGGGTACCTGTGCCTTTTCCTACCCAGTTTTCCTCTGGGATATATGCCTTTGACGAGGATGCCGACGGCTGATAACCTTGGCCCCTATAATCGTGACCTTGATTGTTATACTCGGTCACGGAAGCTGTCCCCTGTTATCTGGAACTTGCAGAATCGCCATACAACTGCAATGGAGATCAACGGCACCTATCTGATGCCCAGTGACTCCCGGTATGCCGCTGGAAGTCATGATATCCGATGTCTTTTGGATCGGATTGTTGATTTCACTTCTCCCAGCTGGTATGGCCACTGGTCAGTTGTATCTTCTCATATCTTTCGTTATGGGGGCACAGAGTGGTTGACTGGTGTTTTGCACCACTATGGTGAAATCTTGAAGAAATCTGGCATTTATGGAGCTGTTGAGGCAGCACTGTATGACTATCCCTGTTACACAGGTATTCTTCGAGGTTTGGTAGAGAGGTTTAGCCCCAGATGGAATACCTTCGGGACGGCTGAGGGTGAAACTTCCATTGACTTATGGGGTTTTCACCAAATTTCAGGCCTGCCGATATCTAGGCTTCTTTATGAAGAAATTGTATTGGATGACTTGCATAGCCACCGCAGCAATGGCTCTGGCCAGTATTTCTATCCATATAGCCTCCGTTTCCTGACAAAAGTATGGCGGGACCTGGCCCGTGTCGGGAAAACAGACAAAGCATCTTCACCTTCCTCAACTATAAGGGTCAGTCAGAATGCCTGGCTTCGAAATTTTTATAATGGGCCATTTTGCTTCTTCGATAGTTTTTCAGTTGAGGGTCGCTGTCTTGAAGAGTATCAACAGCTAGAAGTGAGGAAGCCTTCCCGGGGACGATTCATTTGTGCCCCGAAGGATATGGGTTGGAACCCTCGGCGGCTACCTGACCGCACTTATTTGGCCGCTTACTTAGTTTACTGGTTGTCCAGCTTTGTGGTTCCCCATGGAGAGGAAGAATATATTCGGCCAGGCCTTATTTACCCTGCTTGCCTTCTGGCTGAGGGCCGTCAACTTGCTTTGGCCCCAGCAGCACTAGCAAATATATTTCACGGGCTGGGATCGTTGAGTTCACATCCCAGTCCCCGAGATAGGAAGGTGCAGCTACCCACCCATTACTTGAGCGCTTGGGCCGGCCTCTTGCTGCCTAGTTTGTGTCAGACAATTGATTTGCCTCACTCTTCAGCTCCATTAATTTTAATGTTCCGGAATCGTCCAGCTGGAGATCCGCTAACGGAGCTGATGAGTACTAGATCCAGTTTGTCTTTTCTGCCGAACAATGAGTCGGGACTACTTCAATTTGACAATGCATCCCGGAGAACCAGGCCTTTCTGCACCCAGGCCTCCGGCGGGACACAGTATCATTCAGCAAATAGCAATAGTCCCAGCCAGCCCATATATCAGGACTGGTTATGTTGTATTCGTCCCGGAGTACTGGTATATCGCGTAGGGTCGACTCTTATCACTGAGCCTTATTATCCTTCGCGATTTGCCAGAAATTTCGGGTACGATCAATCTATCCCGCCACCTGCGGAATTTCCATTGTCACTTCGACTCCAACGCGGCCATGATGTCCACATGACGGCGGCAAGCTGGTGGAATTATTTCCGTCGTCCTGAAACAGGTTCAGCATGTGCCCTTCCTGCGCCAGGAATGACGGGACATATGGATATCTTTTATGCCAGATGGTGGTTTGACCGGAGCGGTATTTTCCGACTCTCCCCTGGCAAAATAAGGGAGAGGGAGGATTCTCGGCTTGTGCAGTACAGCTTGTCCCCGGTCTTCATTGACGAGGCATATCTTAACCGGCACTTTTCCAGCATAGCAGCCTCATATAAGAAGCGTTATGATGCCAGTATGTCACATAATGACAAGGCCGAAAATGACAGGTATTACTATCAGGGGGAAATATCGCTCCTGGCACCCATAGAGCTGTTTTGGACAAAAGCCCCGGTCGCCAGCGATGATTCTTCATCATATTGCTGGTGGAATCATTTATTGGCTGACTGTGGTCACTCTCCTGCAGTACCTTTGTCGACAAAGCTGCCCCCAGAGAGTATCGGCCATGCCGGATGGACACGATGGGAAAGACATCTTATAAATGTAATTGGCAATATTGGGCCTCTGGAATATATCCCTCGGCTGGAAAATGCCAAGACATTTCGAGATGTTCAGGATATTATGAAGAGAGTGGGGGAAGCTTGTAGCACCACCTTCCTTCAGCTGGTACCAAGGCCTTCGTCGGAGTCAGCATGTAAGCCACCCATTTTTTTCCCTTCTTCTTCTCTCTTTTTTTTTTCTTTCTTTTTTTTTTTATGGCGACCTCGTCTTCCAGCTACTCCCGCTTTGAGAATTAACGGGGATAGGGGCAACGGGACTCGCCTTGGCGCTCCTTCTTCCTCTACCAATAGAAGAGCCGAAAATAATAAAGAGGTTGCATATGCCTCCTCGAGCGGTATATTCTTCTATCATTTCTCGTCTCTCTCTTTTCTTTTATCATCAGTTCTCATACTGATTTCTTCCATACTTTTCTGCATTAGATGATGAAACTGATGAGGCGGGCGCCGGCTCACACCTTCCAGATGAGTGTGATTCCCCGCCCGAAAGTCCCCCTATTCTTCATAGAGAGGGAAACGGGAGCACTCTGCAGGGTACAGCAGATCCTTTGCCCGAAGAGGGGACTGATGGTGCTCCCTCCCACTTTGCATTTTCTGGGGTGGTAGGAGCCGATGTTGACTGCCCAGGATTCACGTATGCTGAACTGGGAGTTTCAGAAGGAGAGTATTCTTCTGCCCCTGTTGAGGTCTATATCCCGAGACCTGTGGAGGAGCCCCCTGTAGGGACAACTTCTTTTGGTGAGCCGATTTTTTCAAGCCCGTATATATATATATATATATTTTTTTTTTCATGACATATTTTCATGACGAATCCTCCTCCCTTGCTGTATTTGCTTTTAAAAGGGGCAGAATTCTGTGATCAATTGTTTGGCTGGGGAACGACAGATTCATATTCTGTCTCAGGGGCGAACTTCTCCATCCCGAGTTGGGGAATTTCAATGAGCCCGTTTTTGGACTTCCCAGCTCAATCCGCCTTTCAAGTGGGCGATACCACAAGTGGAGGCGGAGGTCTTCACCAGGCAGATGCTGCCTATGTTCCTCCAACCTTCCCATATGACGGGGAACAATTTTATGCCACTTCGCCATATTTCCCCAGCTCCTTTCAAGACCCGCATCCTGGACCATCTAGTCTCGCTCAGCCTTCAGAATCCGAGGCTGAGGAGGAAGGCGAAATCCCCGCCCCAGGTGAGAAGAGCCTTTATGCCTTGCATTTTTGACTTGGTGTTTTATCAGCTTTGTCTTGCTAACAACTTTTTTCTTTGCTACTGATTTCTCTTCCGGGGCAGACATTGTGCCGAATCTTGACGAGGAGAACTCTCCGCCCTTGGAGGTCGGTGCTCCCCCCGAGCATGGTATAAGATGGCCTGAAGGGACGCAACCAGCCCCGCATTTTGCTGATGATGGCTATTGGGAATTCCTTGTTGGTCGAATAACGGCATTGGCAGACTCCACAGGCCCGGCGCCCATTGAAGTTATTCGAGAGGCGCTGGAGCAACATACGGGATCCGCTTTTAGCATGGGAGTCCAGCAGGAGCGTTGGATGAATTTCATCACCGATGTTTGGAACAGGGTGTACACCCGTCAGGTTGAGACGACCTGGGCCCAGCGATTTGAAGCTCTGGAGAGCGATGCTGAAGCCGATGATCCCCAAGCTGCTGAAGTGCGCAAGCGTCAGAAGACGCGAGAGCTGCGGATGGCTCGGCTGGAACGCGAGCTTGGCGAGGCAATATCTTGTCAGGCCCGAGATGCCAGAGATGAAGCTGAGGGTCCCGAAGAGGAAGGCCTCCGCGCTAGAGATAGGAACGGCTCTCGCCGGCCCGGATCTTCCAAAGCTAGGAAGGCAGAGCGGCTGCAGAAGAAGGCACCCTCTTGGCTTTGCTTCTCAACATAGCCTTTGTGTATTAGGCTCGTTGTCCTGATTTGTTTGTTGTTTTTTTTTTTTTTGTAAATAGTGTGTGACTATCTGTCACCCCTTATGAATATGTAACAGAGTGACTTATGACTTTATGAATATGAATATGAAGGACAAGGAAATTCCTTCTTTCATTTTCTGTCTCTTCTTTTTTCTTCTTTTTTTTTTTTTCACATTACCAGTCTTAGCGCCCTTTCGGGTTTTCACCAAGACTGGCCCCTTTTAGCTTTTTCCAACGCGCCCTTTCGGGTTTTTGCGTTGAGGGGTTACCCATTTTTGCGTGAAGCGCCCTTTCGGGTTTTCACTTCAGCTGGATTTTTTTGATCTTTTTACCCTCAAGCATACAGTGGGCCGTATACTTAAGTCCATCGGGGTATCTCTATTTTTTTACCCCCCTTTTTTGTTTCTTTCTTTTTTTCTATGCCAAGGCCGTCGAGGACTCAACTGACTTGGATGGCTGAATGGCCAAAGGTTTGGTTATGGAGTGAGTGATGGTTTCAAATGTGGTTTGAAATTTGAATATGGCCAATGATTGGAAATTCGGATTTGGAATTTGGTTTTGGAATTTGGATTTGGATGTGGATTTGGGTTTGAATATGAGTATGTTGGGTGACTTGGGTCACCTTTGTAGTATTTTGGATTTGGGTTTGAATATGGATATGTTGGGTGACTTGGGTCACCTTTGCGGTATTTTGGATTTGGGTTTGGATATGAGTATGTTGGGTGACTTGAGTCACTTTTGTGGTATTTTGGATTTGGGTTTGGATATGAGTATGTTGGGTGACTTGAGTCACTTTTGTGATATTTTGGATTTGGGTTTGGATATGAGTATGTTGGGTGACTTGAGTCACTTTTGTGGTATTTTGGATTTGGGTTTGGATATGAGTATATTGGGTGACTTGAGTCACTTTTGTGATATTTTGGATTTGGGTTTGAATATGAGCATGTTGGGTATGATTTGGCCCTGGGCTTGGTTTTGAATGGAGTCTGGAATGGTGTTCATCATTTGGCTTTGGGATTTAAATTTCGCCCCTTTGATAGCTTTGTGCCCGGAAAAGGGGTTCATATTTGGGTTTGCATAGCTGGAGAGGAGGAAGCTTTCCTGCCTTTGTTTCACAGCACAACATCTGTATATTGGGCTTATCGCCTTGATTTCCTTTCTATGTGGTATCTGTCACCCTCTGCAAGTAATGTGGTGACTTGTATGAATGGAGAATTGAGAAATCCTCCTTTCCATCATCATTTTTTCTTTTCTCTCCTTTTTTTGTCACATTACCAGCCTTAGCGCCCTTTCGGGTTTTCACCAAGACTGGCCCCCTTTAGCTTTTTCCAACGCGCCCTTTCGGGTTTTCACGTTGAGGGGTTATCCATTTTTGCCTGAAGCGTCCTCTCGGGTTTTCACCTCAGCTGGATTTTTTGATCTTTTTGCCCTTAAGTATACAAGGGATTGTATACTTAAGTCCATCGGGGTATCTCTATTTTTAATCCCCTTTTTTGTTTCTTTCTTTTTTTCTTGAAGATTCGACTGGCTCAGATAACTAAAAGGGTGAGGGTCTGGTTCTGAAACGGGTGGTGAACTGGGATGGGATGGATGGTGATGGCTTCTGAATGTGAAGATTTTTTCTTTGGGTATTGTTATGGGCTTTGGTATGGAGCTTGAGGTTTGGATTTAGGGGTTTAGGTTATTTTGGTTTTGGTTTTGGATTTGACATAGCCTACCTTTATGGTTTGTTGGCTATGGCTTTGGTATCGGGATTGACACAGCCTACCTTTTTTGGTTTGCTGGCTATGGTTTTGGTATTTGGATTTGATATAGCCTACCTTTTTGGTTTGCTGGCTATGGTTTTGGTATTTGGATTTGGCATAGCCTACCTTTTTGGTTTGTTGGCTATGGTTTCGGGTATTTGGATTTGACATAGCCTACCTTTTTGGTTTGCTGGCTATGGTTTTGGTATTTGGATTTGGCATAGCCTACCTTTTGGGTTTGCTGGCTATGGTTTGGGTATGGTTTTGACATAGCCTACCTTTTTGGTTTGTTGGCTATGATTTTTTTTTGGTATGGTTTTGACATAGCCTACCTTTTTGGTTTGTTGGCTATGGTTTTGGTATGGTTTTGACATAGCCTACCTTTTTGGTTTGCTGGCTATGATTTTTGGTATTTGGATTTGGCATAGCCTACCTTTTTGGTTTGTCGGCTATGGTTTTTGGTATGGTTTTGACATAGCCTACCTTTTTGGTTTACTGGCTATGGTTTTTGGTATTTGGATTTGATATAGCCTACCTTTGTGGTTTGTTGGCTATAGTTTTGGTATTTGGATTTGACATAGCCTACCTTTTTGGTTTGTTGGCTATGGTTTTAGTATTTGGATTTGGCATAGCCTACCTTTTGGGTTTGCTGGCTATGGTTTTGGTATTTGGATTTGATATAGGCCTACCCTTTTGGTTTGCTGGCTATGGTTTTGGTATGGTTTTGACATAGCCTACCTTTTTGGTTTGCTGGCTATGGTTTTGGTATGGTTTTGACATAGCCTACCTTTTTGGTTTGTGGCTATGGTTTTGGTATGGTTTTGACATAGCCTACCTTTTTGGTTTGTGGCTATGGTTTTTGTATTTTGGGTTTGACATAGCCTACCTTTTTGGTTTGCTGGCTATGGTTTTGGTATGGTATTTAAACATAACTTATCATTGTAACTTGGAACCTCATTTGGCGGGATATGCCAAATAACTTCCATCTTTCATTGAATTTTCCCCTATTATTTTTTTTTTTTGGGGTTTATACATGGAATGCCCTTGGCTTCATGCTCGGTAGGGACTGACAAGTTCGGGGCATATGACGGGCAGGTGGGAGTTTGATTCCTTTGCCCCCATCTATGGCAAACTTCATTTCATCATTTTTTTCATTTCCTTTCGGCTTCGAGCCCTTTGAGTGATTGGTTTTTTTGTTTTGGTGGCTGGCCAAGGAATTCATGCTCTGGCGCGTGATACAATTTCAGGTGTTTCACGTTGAGCGGGGGAAAGGGCACATTACCTTTATGATCAACCAGCCGATATGCGCCTGCTTCATATGCCTGAGTGACGATATATGGACCGAGCCAAGTGGGTTGTAGTTTGCCGCATGACTTTCCAGCCATTGCTTCTCTGCATTTGACCATGACAAGATCCCCTTGCTTAAAAGCTCTAGGTCTTGCTAATTTGTCGAATGCTCGGACCATTCTAGCCTGATATGCTTGGAGAGACTTGTATGCTTCAAGGCGCCTTCCTTCTAGATTGGAGAGCTCCTCAAATCTTCTTTCCATTTGATCTTGATCCTGATTTTGTAGTTCACTTTGGATTGCCACCCGATAGGATGCCATTTCTATTTCTATAGGGATCATGGCCTCAGCTCCATATACCAAGGAGAAAGGCGAGCATCCGGTAGGGGTTTTATATACAGTTCGATAAGCCCACAAGGCTTCATGAACCTTTTCTCCCCATTCCCGCTTTCTGTTGCTGACTATCTTGGCAAGCAATTTGCAGAGGGTTTTGTTGAAGGCTTCTGCCAACCCATTTGCCTGGGGATTATATACTGAGGATGTTCTCCAATCAATATGAAATTTCGCCGCCAAGGCATATATTGTTTTGTTTCTGAATTGTGACCCATTATCGGATATGATTCTGTGAGGAGTCCCAAATCTGTATATTATGTTTTGCCTGACAAATTTGGCGACTGACTCTCCGGTTACCTCCCTCAATGGGATAGCTTCAGCCCACCGAGAGAAATAATCTGTGGCAGCCAGTATGAACTTGTGGCCTTGAGATGAAGGTGGGAATGGCCCCACAATATCCATACCCCATTCGGCAAACGGCCATGTTGGCGCAGTGGGATGTAATACATTTGGTGATTTCCTTGGTATAGGGCCAAATGCTTGACACTGATGGCATGTACGGGCATATCGAATGCAATCTGCGTACATGGTAGGCCAGTAGAAGCCTTTTAACTTGATATTGATTTTCATCTTCTCTCCTGCTTGGTGTGCACCACACAGCCCGGAGTGAACTTCTTTCATGATGATTTTGGCTTCTTTGGGGGATAAGCATCTGAGGAGCACTGATCCTTTCTTTTCATGGACCAGCTTATACAGTTGATCTGCTATTATTTGATATGATGTAGCCCTGCGTAAGAGCTGGATTCTTTGTGTTTGATCTGGAGGTAGCCAACCTTTCTTGATTCTGATAAGTGGCTCGCGCCAATCTTCAGATTCATTTGTTGTATCTAGCTCTGTATTATATACTTCTTCGATTGCAACATCAGACTCATCGTCGAGGATACTCGGCATGAGCCTTCTGTGGCGGACACTTATGTCCAATTCCCCTTCAGGAGGCAATTTTATAGCAGAGGCCAATTTGGCTAAAGCATCAGCCTGAGAATTTTCACTTCTCGGCACATGAGATATGTCGAAGAAGTCGAATTTTTCTTTGAGCTTCATAACAGTGGTATAGTATGGAAGCAATTGTGGTTTACGGACTTCATACTGGCCCAATATTTGTCGGATGACCAGCTGAGAGTCACCATAAACTTGTATGCCCTTGATTCCCATTTCGAGAGCCAGCCGGAGCCTAATAATCAGAGCTTCATATTCGGCTTCATTGTTTGTGAGTGGCTTCATAAGAGCACAGGAGTTGTATAAGATTCCTCCACATGGAGTGACTAAGACGATCCCTGCTCCAGTAGAGACTGTGGTGGAACCATCAGTATAATGAAGAGCTCGGGAAGCTCCATCGAAATATAATTCCCAAGAGGGTAGCTCAATTGTGGCAACCTCTTCGAGAACTGAATTTTCACTTGCAGGAGACAGAGTTTCTTCTTCTGGAAGGTTTATAGATAAAGGGGAATCTTCTGGCACTGGATGTGCGGCCAAGAACTCGGCCAAGCCTTGCCCTTTGATTGCCCTTTGTGGGATGTATATGATATCAAATTCCATAAGGAGCAGAGCCCATTTCGCGAGTCTCCCTGACAATATGGGTTGCCTCAGCAGATATTTGATTGGATCATACTTGGAGATGAGTTTAATTTCATGAGCCAGCAGATAGTGCCTCAATTTTTTTACAGCAAATACCAGTGCTAGGCCTACTTTTTCCATTGGAGCATACCGGAGTTCCGGACCAATTAGCTTTCTGCTAAGATAATATAAAGCTTGCTCTTTATCTTCTTCATTTGTTTGTGCCAGTAGAGCTCCCAGAGAAGCATCCATAGCTGCAATATAGAGTATAAGAGGCTTTCCATTAACTGGCGCCCCTAGGACTGGAGGAGTGAGAAGATACTCTTTGATTTGTTCAAGAGCATCCTGACATTCTTGGTCCCAGATGAAGGGAGCATTCTTCTTCATCAATTTGCCGAACGGCATGCATCTTCCTGAGAGATTGGATATGAATCGCCTGATATAGGCTAATCTCCCTTGGAGTGACCTTAGCTCTGTCAAATTTTGAGGAGAAGGCAGTTGCTGGATCGCCTTGATTTTATCAGGGTCTATTTCTATTCCCCGATATTTGACGATGAAGCCCAGGAACTTGCCACTTGAAACCCCAAATGCACATTTCATAGGGTTCATCTTCAATTTGAATTGGCGAAGCCTTTCGAAAACACGGCGAAGATCATATAGATGGTCCTCCCGTTTTTTGGTTTTGACGACTAAGTCATCCACATAGCATTCAACCACATCATGGATCATTTCATTGAATATCTTGGTCATGGCTCTTTGATATGTAGCTCCCGCATTCTTCAGGCCAAAGGGCATCCTCTTGTAGTTGAAGATACCTTTGGGTGATCTGAATGCAGTATGATCTTTATCTTTGATCGCCATCCGGACTTGATTGTAACCGGAAGACCCGTCCATAAATGACAAGGCTTCATAGCCGGTGGTCATATCCACCATTGTTTCAGTGATTGGAACTGGGAAATCATCCTTGGGACATGCTTTATTCAAGTCCCTGTAGTCGATACATATCCGGATTTGACCATTCTTTTTCTTCACTGGAACATATTGGCGAGCCATATTGGATATATGCATGGCTCGATGAAGTCTACTTCAGAAAGTTGTCGACTTCAGTATTTACTTTCAATTCTAGTTCATGCCGCATACGCCTTTGAGCTTGTTTGACAAGCTTGGCCGTGTGCAGTATGGATAATGCATGCTCAGCAACTGATGGCTCCAGTTCCGGCATTTCTTTATAATTCCAAGCAAAACAATCTTGGAATTCCAGCAGAAGAGTTTGATAGGATTGCCTCTCTTGTTCGTCAAGAAGGGCGCTGATAAAGATCGGCCGGGGATCTTGTTGACTTCCGAGATTGAGTTCAATTAATTCATCAATAGTGGCTTGTCCACCATCTTCAATTTCTTGAGGAGCTGGCTGAAGATCTATGAAATCTCCTTCATCATCGGAGTTGGTGACGTAGACTTCATAGGAATTTGTATCTTCAGAATTTGTTGATGAAGATTGCTTGCAGAATTCTTCTGGTAACTCTTCATTTGATATTTCATTTGGTAGAGCTGAAGTGATATCTTGAGAGTTGGAGTTGGAACACTCTTGATTATTCATTCCGCTGCAGATCTCCAATGATGATCCAACAACATTGACTGTATAGGAGGATTTGGTATCATAACCTAATCCTCTGGTATCTCTCCCAGAGAATGGAGGTTGCCCCCGGACTTGAGAGGGTTCCCATAGTTGCTTGAAGAAATTCCTCCGGGAAACATCTTGCACCTGAGGAATTTTCTGCTTTCTGCACATCTCCTTAATCTTTTCTGGCATATCAGTCATTTCTTGTATTGATTCTAGTTGGTCATTGGAGCTGTCTTCCCAACCAAAATCATCCCCTGTATAAGTTGGGAGGATCAATTCCCCTTTGTAGAAGAGGATTGGCTTTGCTGCCTTTCTTGCATCCTTTCTTCTTTCTTTTCTTTGATGAGTGACGACGAAAGTTTTTAATCGCCGGACACTTTGTTCTTGCTTTAGAGAGCAGATCTGCATGCAGTTGGATGGTAGAGGAATGCTCCCATTGATGACTTGACTTACATGATCAGCTTCATAACTGATGCTCCGCCGTTCTGGGCGGGTTGCTTTACTTTGAGAAGTATTTGCAGGTAATTTGGCAAGGCTTTTGTTTATCACAAAAAGCTCGCCAGTTTCATTGTCTTCATTTGAGGACTCAATTTGCTTACTCTTCCCTTTAGAGAGGGAGGAGGGTGGAAGATTTGGTCCTCCAAGATATAAAGGGGCATCAGTCAGGTTGCATTCATCTTTCCGAAACGGGGCTTGATCAGCAAAAACTGTGTGCTGCTTCCCTTCTTTTGCATATTTAATGCATTGATGGAGAGTTGATGGAATGACCCAGTTTTCATGTAGCCAGGGTCTCCCCAGCAAGACTCTATATGATGTATTGGCATCAATAATGAAGAAGGTCACCCTGGTGACAAAATCCCCCAGAGTCAAGTTGACGGTGACTTT
Source organism: Colocasia esculenta (assembly GCA_014218235.1). Taxonomy (NCBI): domain Eukaryota; kingdom Viridiplantae; phylum Streptophyta; class Magnoliopsida; order Alismatales; family Araceae; genus Colocasia; species Colocasia esculenta. The sequence goes on along the minus strand of CM024765.1, from coordinate 88,245,074 downwards.
TCCGATGGCCTTTTCCGAATTCTGATTGAATCCTGTGATCTTCACATCCTTCACCCTTTGCATATAGGGCATAAGATATAGAGATTGAAAGGTCTTGAAGGGCATTAAATTGATGGACGCCCCTGGATCAACCAAGATCCGATTTAATGGCCTGTCATTGATCTTTCCCTTCATATATAAGGGGCGATTATGATATGGAGAAGATAATAACAGATCTTCATCAGTGAAGGTGACATTTGCCGCCAGTGCTTCACATGCTTGCGATTGAAAATTTGCCATATGGGCTTCATAAGTTTCTGGTTCTTGGAGTATCTTGACGAGAGTTTCTCTCAAGTCTTTGCTCCAGGCAATTGCTTCCCAGACAGTAATGTTGACGGGAAGTGACTGTAATTGTTGAAGAATTTTGTCGTCAGCTTCGGAGCGTATCTGGTCCAAGTGGGAGGATTCCCTTGATGAGGACCCAGAAGGCTCTTTTGACTTGACGGTCTTCTTTTGAGAGATAGGAGCCAATAGCTTCTCATTAGGAAGAGGAGGAACATTGTCTGGCTCATTTGATGAAGCATATGGACTTAAATTTTTATCTTCAGACTGGGAAGCCTTGTCGGGTAGTCCCCCTTCTTCATCTGAAGGATCAAATATATAAGAATCCGCCCGGATTTGAGGTTCGGGCAGAGGCCTTGCTTCTTCGCCATGAAAGAGTATAATCTTATCTGGCTGTTTGGTAGTGGAAGATGCCGCCTTTTGATGCCTACCACGACCCTTCTTAGGATGGCGATTTGAATTACCTGGAGGTCGACGCTGGTATACAAGCGTCGTTGTTTTACCTCCTGGTTGTGCAGGGATATTATTTGTGGGAGTTTGTAATTCCTTTGGAGGAGGAATGAACACCATGTAGCAATGGAAAGAGCTGAACATAGAGTCCAACTGTTCCATGGTGATTTCTTCATCTCCATTGAAGAGACTCAGATTCGGCGAAGGAGGGAGGTCACCCTCTTGGAGTGCTTCATGTTGAACTTGCAATAACCAGTTCCGGAGCCGCCTTTTTCGCTCGATTTCTTCCCAAGGGATATATTGGTCGAGCGTTGGTTTATTAGAGGGCTCGGAGACTTCATATTCTTCCAGCTCATTGATCAACAGCTGGAGTCTTTGGACAGCCGTCAGCTGCTGAGGAGCTTCTGTTGCCATAGCATCCTCCATTTGCTTTTTCATTTTTCTTTTTTCATTTCTTTTTCTATTTTTCTCTCTATTCTTCATTTGTAGGTCTTCTAGTGAATTCATCACTTCTTGCTCTGAAGATGGCTCAGGAATGTTTCTTTTGTTAGGGCGACCCTTGGCGATAGATTTGCCGGGTCTCCTAGAATTTCTTGACTTTCGCGGGCCAACAGTGACCCATTCAGCTTCCGAGGGTTGTGCCTGAAAAGTTGAGTTGATTGCTTCTTCAACAATTTCAGGAGGGAGTTGGTGGTAATCATCTACGAACTCCTCAGCTTGCTGCGAGATTGGTTTCGCGGCAGCATTTTCTGATATTCCGTTTCTATATTGAAACAGGCCAACTCTGAACTGCTCAACATCGGCCTTGCTTCTATGCCGTCCATAGCCCAACTGGCGATGATAATATTCACATAGATCTTGATATTGTCCTTGGAACTGTGGACTTGGATCATATATTTGTGATGAGGGGGTCAGGAGATTTCCCTCCTGATCGATTACTCCCTCTCGGATCTTTGTTTCGATCCAATCATGGAGATCTGGGCAATCTTTGGTAGAGTGTATGACCTTGGCATGATATTCACAATAGAGAAATGATCGCTTTTCCTTTTCGAAAATATAAGACTCAGGGGGATATTCTTTTATCAACCCTCTGCTCCTAAGCTGATTGAATATGGCTTGAGTATCTTTTAGATCAAATGAGCGTCGATGTAGAGGATGCCAATCGTCATACCATCGGCTGGATAGATATGGATGCGGCATAGGCGGTTGCCCTTCTGGCTCAAGAACTCTAGAAAATGATGCATTGATGACATTGACCGAATGATATCCAGAGTTGTATGGCTCATTTGATGGTGGCTGAATATGAGGTTGTGGGGGATTGACCAGATAGTCACCCATATTGATGCGTCCTTGCTGGATCATTTCTTCCACCTCTTGTTTGAAAATTGGACAGTCTTCAATGACGTGTCCCAGTAGTTGATGATATGGGCAATAGTTAGGTCTCAGTTCTTCCGGGACCAGATAATCTATATATCCTGATCGCAGGCATAGCCGGAAAAGAGACAATGTATGCTGGCGACGGAAGGAATATAACCTTGCCGGCTCGACAGGATTTGGGGGATTCTCGAGGAACCACTCGCTTGGATCTTGAAAAGGCAGTATAGGGGGCAATTCTGGATATGCCGGCGGATAAAGATAAGCAGGTTGGAAGGCGTGGGCTTCCTGAATAGGCACATCCTGACGCCTCTCCATACTTTGCATGATCTGGCGCAGCTCCTGTTGGCTTTGTTGCAATTGCTCGAGCTGCCTTTGTACTCTTTGTATTGTTTTCCTTGTACCCCGATGCCTAGATCTTGGCGGAGAATGAGCTCCAGAAGTATCCTGAGGTGGGTTGCATGAAGATCCAACCTCAGGATTCCTTGAGCTTGTGGCGGGTTCCGCCGTATGTATAACATTGACAGATTGTTCTGGCCAATCCGAAGTATGAGGCTGTGGAGGATCAACCAGACCATTTTGCATAGATATACGGCCTTCTTGGATTATCTTCTGAGCCTCGTTCTTGAAGACAAAGCAATCTTCAATTGAATGCCCCACCATACGGTGATACGGGCAATAATTGGGTTGATTGATCTTGCCGATATCCGCCGGCTTCTTTGGTGTCGGCAGCGATATTAATTGATCATCAAGGCAGAGATCGAAGAGTTTTCTGGTATGCTCTTTTCTGAAAGAATAAGGAGCCTTCATACGCTCGGCCAATGTAGGCGGAGGTATCTTTGGTTCCGGTTTCTTTCTCGAGGTAGTGGGGATTGCTGCCCCCTTCATTTCATCACTAGGCAGGAAGTCAATAGCATTAACTTCTTTTGCAGGCAAATTGCGCTCCTTAGGGAGTTTACCCTTTTGAGCTGTATGAGTTGATTGCTCGGCTAAGAAGCCTTCGATTTCTGCCACAGCCATATTCAACTGGTCAAAGCTTCTGATACTTGCAGCCAAGAGTCTTTCTTTAATTGTTAAGATGAGGCCTCTGCGGCAGATAATTACTGCATCTTGCTGGATGGGAGGATTGTCGCATTGCATGCTAAGCTCCCTCCATCTTTGAATGAAGTCTATTGCTGACTCCCCTTTCTCTTGTTTGAGAGAGCATAGCTCAGCAAGAGAGATCTTCCTTTCTGCTGTTTGGAAGCGATCATAGAATTTTGATTGCATATCAGCCCAGTCGAGAATTGAGCCAACCTTGAGCTTTGCATACCATTGGAATGCGATCCCTGTCAAAGATGTAGCAAAATATCTGAGGAGATATGATTCCTCAGATGCAAGATCGCCCATGGCAATTATATAATGTGCCACATGCTCCCGAGGTGTCCCGTGCCCATCATATTTAGGCAATTTTGGGACTTTGGGACATGATTCTGGCAGCTTCTTGAGTTAATGATGTATAGGGAACGGGACAGAATATAAGCCCGCAGCCTGAATACCCTCGCCCTGCTGGGCGAACATATCTTCAACCATCTTCTTTATTTCATGCCTTTGAATTTGCAAGGCTTCTGTTTGAGAAGACATGATATTAGATGGGTCATTGACATCCGGACCCGTAGCCTGAGGAAGAAGACTAATTGAAGAAATTGCTGGATTATGTAATGAGATAAATCCCTCCGGATGCTGGCTTTGTTGTTGATGTTGAGCAGCAACCGGTTCTGTGGATGGCCGATGGTTTGAAGTTGCCAATCGTCTCATCTCATTGAGAAGTGAGGTCATTTCAGACCGCCACTGTTGCATAACTTCATATTTGTCATCGTCCGCCATTGCGTGGAAACTTTCCTTTGTTGGCATGTTGATGACGGGATGACTGCCAGAGGTAGAGGGTCCACCTTCTTCCAGTCGAATATTTGTTTCTTCAAGGGAGGGAACTTGAGTACCCTCATGTTGGATATCAGTTGAAAAGAGAACTTGATTAGACGAGCCAACTTGCCCGCCGGGTTGATGAGTCCTTCTGACGAACTGTCTGATGTTAGGATGGACATCTTCTGTGGGAATATTGAGGGTGGCTTCCGCGATTCGCTCCGCGAGTTCGCCAACTTCCCTTCCAGTAGTATAGCATGAGAAGATTATAAGCTTGGGTGTTCCCCGAGCTGCCCAAGTAACACGTCGCCTTTTTGCCGGACGAGCACTGGTGCTAGGAATTGCCTTTGGCTTACAGAATTCTGGGATCCACGATATATGGTCGAAGACCGATACGCGAGCCCTGGATTGTTGAGTTGGAATTTCTTCGACCACCCGGGTATTCTCCGGGCCTTGAGGATTGTAATTTGGCTTTCTATATATGCCTTTTCTTTTCCATCTTCTGGGATGTTCAGATTCAGCATATTGAAGAGAGGCATCTTCGGTGTTGCTTTTTCTTTGAATCACCTTTGATGCATCTGCTTGACCTTTCTTGAACTTCTGGGCTTTATTCTTTGGAACCCAGATTTGTTTCAGCTTGGTAAAACGCCGCGTCTTTTGCTTGACACCGGCTTTCACCATGGAATCTTCATGCTTTCCTCGGAACCACCGTAGAGCTGAGAAGCGGTTCGAGGTTGGGATATTTGGAACATACCTATCACGAGGAGTGGTAGGTGGAGTACCATCAAGGCGCACTCGCACATTTCCAATCATGACGGACTTGCCGGATCTGGAGATGGCAGCGGGCGGCCTTTTGTTCTTGTGGTGTTTATTTTGCCCTCGCTGTGAGGAGACAAGAGCCACAATGGTAGAAGAGATCATATGGACCGCATAGGTCCGAACTTGAGTTGAATGGGGTTTACCCCCTTTGACAGCATCATCCTTTATGGGCATTTGGGTGCCCTTGTTGACAGTAGCAGAACGAGCCTTGACATGTCCGCTGTTGTTGGACTTCTTCTTTGTTGGTTTGTGGGAGGAGGATATTTGAGCAGCTTCCTCCTCTTGATGGGCCGGAACCACTCCCAGAAAGAAAGGGGATCCGACGACTGCAGGGAAATCTCCGAATATGATCGGAGTCGCCAGGTAACCGAACCTGGCATGGTTGTTGACGACTAGCGGTCCATAAGTGACGGCCATCTTCAACAATTTGTGATTTGTTTCTTTTCAAGTACCTTCAAGAAGGAAATATCAGTATCAGGATTTTCATAAAAAGTATGTAGGTCTCGTCCTTTGTTACTATGAATGGTGAGAAGAGGTCCCACCGGGCGTGCCAGCTGTTGACACGGGGGAAAAGGAAATGAGGGAGAGGTTATAGAAGAGAGGATATATGCAGAGTACATCATTATGGATCATCGCATTCTTTTTGGTTTATTCATTTCATTCCATTGAGGGGTATTCATTTGTTTCGCATGCTTTGATTTTTATATCGCGGGGCGTGCCAGCCTGTCTAACAGACAGAAGAAAGAATCCGCGCAATGCGGAAGGGAATTTGGGTGTCCGTGAGACGGACGGGTATGGTGTCCGTGAGACGGACATGTGTGGTGTCCGTGAAACGGACGGGTGTGGTGTCCGTGAAACGGACGGGTGTGTCCGCGAACGGATGGGTATGGTGTCCGTGAAACGGACGGGTATGGTGTCCGTGAAACGGACGGGTGTGTCCGCGAACGGACGGGTATGGTGTCCGTGAACGGACGGGTGCGCCGTTTTTTTATCTGAACTTCTTGAGTCCCATGTCTATTCTCATCAGGCAATTAGGGTAGCATGTGCTGGACCTCTGTCTCCATCGACCGGAATCGATGTTACATTTACATCGAGTTAAAACTCTTGGTATTATTCGATACCAATTTCTAACCCGAATACCATTTCATAGTAAAAAGGACGAGAAAAATACGTATGCTTTTTGAGAATCCTGATCATGACATGTTTTTTGTTTCTTTTGATTGTTTTGAAATGCCTTTTGCTTTGGATATTTCATTTTTTTGAAACGACTGCCTTTGTGGGAGTCCAAAGTTTGATTTCTTTTGAAAAGGGGAGCGGGTATATACCCATGGACCGATTTGAGGTCTTTTCTCCTTTTTGTAAAAGGTTGATTATGGATTTTTTATTTGGGAAAACATGGGGATTATTATCATGAACGGGTGCATGCCCGTGGACTTATGATTCTGAACTTGGGGGTATTATAACCCGGAGCAACACTTCCGTATTAGAAGGGTTATTGTGCGGATTTTTATATGAGGTTCTCTTGTAATGCCGTACCTAGGCAGAGTCCGAATTTAAGGTAGAGTTTATTTTCTCCTCATTTCATGCTTGTGCGGGTGCAATTTCCGGAGATCATATGGATGTATCTCTACGGAAGTTCTTGTCATATTATGATTTTCTGTCCGAAGTCCATTTCCACTCCGGAGAGCATATGGATGTATCTCCATGGAAGTCCTTGTCATATTGTGATTTTTGTCCAAAGTCCATTTCCACTCCGGAGAGCATATGGATGTATCTCCATGGAAGTCCTTGTCATATTGTGATTTTTGTCCAAAGTCCATTTCCACGGATATAGTTCTCGTGGAGGTGCGTATGTGCTCCCGTTTGGAGTGTCTGAGCACAGTTCTTGTCTCACTTCCCTTTTTCTTTGGATGTGTGTATATTATCACAATCCCCTTTTTTTATTTTTTGAATATGTGAATACGTCTTGGTGAGTCCCCACTTAGGCAGGGTGTCCTTGTAGAGATATTTTCATATTGGCATATGCTTGTATCCATGTATTCTCGGGAGAAACTTTACCCGGAGGGACTTTGCCTTAAAGAGATATATGTGTATAAATACAAATTTGCACTTTGTAAATATATTCTCAAACGGTATCTCCACTTGAGCAGAGTATCCGATGGGAAAGAGCCCCCCCGTATGAACGGAGTCCTTTTTTTTTTAGAAACATATACAAACGGGGCATATTTGTGATTATATAGATATATTCTCGGGCAGAGTCTCTATTTGGGCAGAGATTCCACTAAGAAATACATTTATATAAACATGAAGTTTGTGATTATACGAATATGAGTTTAGAGGGAACTTTGTCCGGGCAAGATTCCAGCTAAGAGACATATGCGTATATTGGCAGATTCATGATTTTATGGATATGTTCTTAGGGAAATCTCCATTTGAGCAGAGTTTCCTCTAAGAAACATATGCATAAGAACATAAATTTGTGAATATACGAATATGTTCTTGGACAGAACCTCCGCTTGGGCAGAGTTTCCTCTAAGAAACATATACATATAACACGAGTTTGTGTTTACATGGATACGTCCCCTGAAAGAGATTTTTGCCTGGGCGGGATTCTCCCTAAGGAACATATTTGTATAGTTACAAATTCGTAATCTTTATATATGTGTTCTTGGACAGAATCTCCACTTGGGCAGAGTTTCGTCTTAAGAAACATATATATAAGAACACAAATTTGCGAATATACGAATATGTCCTTGGGCAGAACCTCCGCTTGGGCAGAGTCTCCTCAAGAAAACATATACATATAAGCACAAAATCCACCATCCCAGAGTCTCGCTCGATGGGCGGGGAGAACATGGGTATTTAAATGCCATATGTCCATAGAGTCTTGCTCAATATGGACGGCATTTAAACCCCGGGAATATCACCCCACAGAGTCTTGCTCAATGTGGGGGATGGGGATTAAGGAGTGTTGATGACGATTACGCCGACCGCTCCTCTCTCCGCGCCTGGCCTATCGGGCTAAAGAAGGGGATTTGTACCTCCGAACACCAAGCAGGGGGATTGAAGAATGAGAGAGGGAATGAGCAAAGGCTCTTTTTCTATTTTTCTGGAATTTTTCCGACAGGGCTTCGCCGAGGCCAGCAAAAGACCCCCTTTCCTTATGGAATAGGGGGGGTATTTATAGGGGTTTCGGCCCCTTACATGCGTGGGAGAGAGGAGAGAGAGAGCCCCTAACCGATGGTGACCTCATCCTCATGATGAGGTCACCATCGGTTAGGGCCAACCGATGGTGACCTCATCATGAGGTCACCATCGGTTAGACCCCTAACCGATGGTGACCTCATGATGAGGTCACCATCGGTTAGGGGAGATTCCCCCTTAACCGATGGTGACCTCATCATGAGGTCACCATCGGTTAGGGGGTCCTAACCGATGGAGAGAGAGAGGAGAGGGGGGGATTTTGCCTATAAATACCCCCCCTACACCCTCATTTACAAGGGTATCATGCCCAGGTGCTGGAGTTTTTTCTTCTGTCCCGGAGTTCTGTCCGACTTCTCGGAGTTCTGCCCGATCGGAGGGTGCCTTTGCAAGCCTCGGAGTTCTTCCTCGAGCTTGCTCTTTGTGCTTGTTCTTCTTATTTGGTCTATAGACCTTGTGCTGCCGGAGTTGCTGCTGGAATCCTGCTCCGTTTCTTCGGCGCCTCGCCCCGACTTCTCGGAGTTCTGCCCGATCGGAGAGCGTTGCCGGAGCTTGTTCTTTGTACTTGTCCTTCGTACTCGGTCTATAGACCTTGTGCTGCCGGATTTTTCCGTGCTTCGTACTTTGGACGGAGACATGTTCTCCTTGTACTTTCATTTTAACCGGGACTCCGGGCACCATTTTAAGGGCCGGAACTCCCCTGCTGAATTTTGGGGAAAGATCCCGCCAATAAGTTTGTAACTTAAATAACCTTGGGGTCATTTTAAATCACAACTTTTTGGCCTCTGAGCAGGCTGCTGATAATGTATTGTAACCAGGCCTGCTGATAGCCAACATTTAATCTTCGTGGCCCAACGGCCCCTTTCATCATGTCCGCGACTTGAACCGTCGTCCGCCAAAATAGGCTTTAACTAGGCTAGTCGCCGGACCATCATCTGATAGATTTTGTAATTTCCGCTGAAATAAACGTGTCGCACTTTTGCCGTTCAACAGCCATTTCTCAAATGTTCATGTCAATCTTCTGTTGGTAACACTGGAAATGGTCTTGCCATATAAATCTAGATGGTCTAAAACGTATAAGATAGCCTTGTCAGAAGTTCTGTTGACATACCACTTCTAGTAGCTTACCATCTCTCATGGCTGGAGGGAGGAGGGAGCAAGGCATAGGGAATAGAAAGAGAGGGAAAGAGTGGGGAAGAGGGTAGGAAGGGGAAAGAGGCTATTGAAGTATTAGACCATCTCTCATGCAATTTGATGGTTTTCATTATGCCTTGTCCTCTGTTTATTGAAGTGAAATTAATGCAGCAGCCTCTTTCTTTAATCACTAAAGAACATGGAATAATTGAGATTTTCATTTTTTGTGTGTGGAAGTGTTGTTATCATTAAACAATCAAGGGTGAGTGAACAGTTTGGTGGCAAATTCTTCATCCTGCTTTATGGGCTTTGTAAATGGAATAGAAGGCAATGCCTTTTGGGAGGAAATCAAAGATTGTGGAAGTTATTACGTCTTTCATTTGTTTTAGGGCATAAGAATGCACTAAACATGCATGTAATGTGGATTATGCTTTCTCATGTAAGGAAAACAGTAAGAGGAAGCTAATAAAAAAATGAATGAGTTGGGAACCTCCGAGGCAGATGACATATCTAAACCTGAGGTGCCGATGACTGTGCATCCATCATGATGCCAGAGACTTCTATACTGATTGTAACATTTTATCTTCAGTTATCCTTATTCTGAACGTAGAGAATTGGTGCATCAATTGGAAAAGAATGTCTTTATGATCACCGGGTTTTTTTTGCAAATATGATATTCCTGCAGTTAACAAATATGAAAAAGTTTGTATAGGGTATATGCATGCATGTGTTTGTGTATGGTTGTATGCATATATTTCAAGAAAAAATGTTCCTAGAATATGCCATCATTTCTTTTTGGGTCCACAACCGACTGTTTTAGATTCAGTGTTTTCTGATGGGATATAACTTGCTATTTCCCATTTCTTATTGTATCCTGAATGCGCAACCTCCCTGTCTGTGGATGTCACAGTTTTCTCAACCATATTTTGATTTCTCTTAACAACTTCTTTTTTCTGTTACTGAGTATTTGTAACATCAATCAGGCTTGCATTGTTAGCATTTCACCTGGCGTTATTTCTTCATCCTCAAGATGCTCTTGTAGTATGGAGTTTTTCCTCACTTCTATATCATGGAGGGTGGAAGAAAGCAGTCGAGAATGCAAAAGGAAGTGCAAAAGCCCATGTACATATTTTTCCCGAGATCAGAAATCCTTCTGGAAATGACATGGATGATTCACTTTCGGAGGAAGTCTCACATTTGGCATCATTAGTAAAATCATCTATTAGTGCTTTTGTTGACCCTGATGCTCTGGTAATGCTAATGGCTAAGCACCTGAGATGTGATGTTTTGGGTTTGGTAAGTGCAAAATGTTTTTTGTGGGTACATGTCCATTTTTCCTTAATGCAACAGTTGTTCCCTGGTAGCATTATGTTTGGTATGGCTTATTCTACTTTCTTCTTTTAGTTCTGCTTATCATCTATTCCTACATATTGATAAGTGAATCTGCATAAAGAAATTTCCCTGATTGCCAAAGGAGAAAATGATCGTAGCCTGTCATATTATAAAGATATCTCATAGATGGGGATTGTATCGGGTCTGTCCCACAGGTGTGCCACTGATTGAGCTAGATTTTTTTTTTTGAAACATGGATAGTACCACATAATATATTGATAGAAGGAGAGAATGTACAAGTGTATAGGTACAACCAACAAAAACCCCTATACAATTAGAGATCCACTCCTAAAAGGAGAGACCCCCTTAACTCCCCAAAAGCAAAAAGAGCGAAGAGTTAGAGCCCTCCACAGCACACAAGCGCTTAGCCCAAAAGGAAACTCTCTTTAACAAAAGCAAAAAGATTGTTTTCTGTCTGCGCTTCTCTTATGAATATTCTACTGTTCCTTTCATTCCATAAAGCCTAGAGAGTGGCATGCAGGATAAGCCACCAAACCGGCTTATCACCATTCATTGTCCATTGCCGGTGCCATCTAAGAAGAACTTGCTGAACCCCCACAAACTGAGGTGTAGATTGTTGAAGGCACTATCCAATCCTCGACCACCGTCCCTTAGCAAAAGGGTAACCTGTAAATAAGTGATCCAAGTCCTCCTCTTCATCCCCATATAAACAACGCAATGTAGCTATGTGTGGTAAAAACTATGCTATTCTATCACAAGTCGACGGCCGCCTATGGGATACCCCCATACAAAAACTTCCACCGTGAGAGGACTGTTGGGAGCCCATATTTGGGTTGAGAAGGCATATCGTACTCCCCTATCGCCTAGTGTAAAATAAGCCCATCTGACTGAGAAGCGGCCGGTCCTCTCCATCTCTAGCTCCATGAATCCTCCTTGCTGGCAACTGGCCTAAAGTCTAGTAGGAAGGAAAAGAGTTGCACAAGCTGGCAAGTTTCTTCACCTGTTAGGTTCCTGCAAAAGGTGGGTGTTGGAACGCGGATATCCTCTCTTTTTTTCAAATTTTATTCTCCCTCATCTCTTTTCTGGAATGAAGAATTTTGGGCGTGCCAGACTGTTTACGGGAAACAGACAAAGATTTATTTTACGAGGAGTATTGGGTGCGAACCCTGATACCCTCGAATTTCATTTCATTTATTTTCCGCGTGCGCTCGCGTTCAGGGCGATTGGAGTGGTCGTGTACTGGACCGTTCCCCACCGACTGAAGTCGATGTTTCATTTACATCGAGTATAACACTCGAATACCTTCGAATGCGTAATGTTTATTAAAAGACCGTATGCCGAAATTTAAAGAAGAAAAGGCAGATGACAAGCAAATTTCCACAATTTTATTCAAGCATGTCTATGTCATTTATATTTATGACATTTACATTTGCGCCTTTAATGGGGTTTTGTACCTCCACTGGGCCTGTATACAACAAGTCATGTACATGAGCGTCGACGACAGGGTGTTTGTGCCTCCATCGGACGTTTACATGGTAAGAAGTACATTTTTGTTACTAGTGGGGTGTTTGTGCCTCCACAAGGTAACATGCCTCTACGTATGTCATTTTGTGACACCGGAGAACTTGAATACTCGCCTCGACGAGTGTCGTTTTATGACACCGGAGGACTTGAATATGCGCCTCAACGTGTTTCGTTTTATGACACCGGAGGACTTAAATATGCGCCTCGACGTGTGCCTTTTTATGACACCGGAGGACTTTAAACATGGCCAACGGGGGTCTTGTAACAACCTATGGCGTCTTTATGCGGGCGAGCGCAGAAGGGGCCGGCCACGGAGACAAAGCACCAACGGGTGTCGAAGACCTTTCCCGACACGTGCGGCCTATATAAGCTCACGCACGGACCAGTTGCAGGCGTCGCTCGGGATCTTTTGGCCGAATGGCGCAGCCTTGAATCTTCTGGGGCTTTCTCTCTGTGTACCCGTCCTTGAATGTGGGTATGCCCCCCTATTTATAGGGTTCGTGGGGGGCATACCGGCGGGGGTACCCTCCCCGGCGGGGGTCTTCGGGCTCGAGCGTCGAGGACGGGCGCGAGCGCCGAGGCTGGGTGCGAACCGGCGAGGGTGCTGGAGACGGGGCCGACAGGCGGAGGGGCGGCCCTCCCTGCTGGCGCGGGGGCCGAACCGGCGCCCCCCTTGCTGGCGGGGGGGGGGGGGCCGAACCGGCGCGCCCCCCTGCTGGCGGGGCCGAACCGGCGGCCCCCTGCGCCAGGGGGCCGACCCGGCGGCCCCCCTGCAGGCGCGCGGGGGGCGAACCGGCGGCCCCCCTCACTGGCGAGGGGGGCTAACCGGCGCCCCCCCTGTGCAGGCGCGGGGGGGCCGAACCGGCGGCCCCCTCACTGGCGAGGGGGGGCTAACCGGCGCCCCCCCTCTGAGCGGGCGCGGGGGGCCGAATCGGCGGCCCCCCCCTCACTGGCGAGGGGGCTAACCGGCGCCCCCTTGGGGCCTCCTTTGGCCCACCACCTATATAAGTGGGGCCTCCCGTCATTTTCTCCGCACTGTCCGGGAGAAGACTTGGGAGAGAGCTCTGTGGGCCTCCCGTGGTTGGTTCGTTGGTTGACGGCCGTGCCGCGCACGTGCATCCGAGCACCGCCTGTGCTTCCTCGGCCGTCCCACGTGCGTTTGCTCTCGTTTTTGAGGGACACGTGCATCCGACTCCTCGGGACTTTTCGGCTTCGGGTGCGACTTCGAACTCCGCTCCGGGCGTGGGTTTTCTGACACCCATAGTACGTGCCCTTCGCCGATGAAGACTTCTTGGGTTTCTCGCTCCTGGATCACCCCGGTTTGGCGCGAGTACTCGGACTTGTTTGTTTCTGACGTCCGAACGGGGGAGACCGGGGGTTTGTTCCCGGTTCCCCCAGGGCGTATTTATCGCCCGGGGTTCGTTTAAGCCCCAATATTTTTCGGGTTCAACAAATGCCCCCCACGGGATATCCGTCGGAGACGAAGACGACGGCGGGTATCCCGTGGCGCCTTGAGATGGATCTGTTTCCCCTCGCGCTTGCCTTTCCGCGTTCTGTGGCACCGTTCCTTTGACTGACGATTGCGCTATTTGTTTGGCAGGGTCGACAATGCCTCGTAAGGGTCGTGACAAAGGCGGCAAGGGCGGCCAAGGCGCTAAGGCGCCGCGTCGCACAGAGAACGACGTCGAGCGGACGGACGATCCCATGCCATGCTTCACTCTGTCCCCAGTCAGGGTGGAAGACCTGGACCGACTCGAGAGAAGCATTGGGCCGTGCGTCCGCGGTCCGTTGGAGGAGCCTTCGCCCATTGAGGGCGCAGTGGACGTCGGCCGGATAGACCACAGCGGCTTGATCTACCGCTACCGACGGGGAGCCGGCTACCCGAAGCATTTCCCTCTGGATGAGCATCTTCTCCCGTTCATCCAGAACTTCATGCCGGCCAACTGGGACGGTCCTGCCGGCCTTCTTGCTATTGAAAGGGCCCAACTGGAGCGGGCGATCTTGGCCGGCCGCGACAGCATGATGGGGACCTGCAGCCCGCATCATCCCAGCTTTCCTCTTGATCACGAAGCGTAGGCGCATTTTCCGGATACGGCTTTGCTGGGGTTATTTGGGCCCGAGCCAGCTCACCGCGTGACAGAGTTGCGGCTCTCCCAGGGCCTATGGGAGGTGCAGGGGCTGCCTAAGACCGGCGTAGCTTTCATTGGGCACACTCTACCACCCTCGGGCCGTGACTTTGTGCAAGACGGCTACGACCGGTCGTGTTTCCTGGACGGGATATTGGGTGGCGGGGCCGCCAGTTGGTATGACCGGTGGTCGGTCGTTTCATCGCACCGGTTTCGCTTCGGCGCGACAGAGTGGCTAATGGGTATTTTGTACCATTACCAGAAGATGCTCGAGCGGGTCGGTCTTCTTGAGGCAGTCGTCGCCGCTCTTCACAGCTATCCTTGCAACTCCGGGCTTCTGCAGGCCCTGGCAGAAAGGTTTAACCGGAGGTTTAACACCTTCGGCACTGCGGAGGGGGAGACCAGTTTTGACCTGTGGGCTTTGCACAGGATTTCCGGTCTTCCGATCTCCGGGCAGTTCTACGAGGAGGTTTGCCTGAGCGACCTGGACAGAGATCGGACCTCCGGTGCTGGCTCCTACTTCCTCTCCTACAGCTTCCGATATTTGGCGCGGGTCTGGCGTGACTTGGCCAGGTGTGGGAGGAGCGACTGTCCCAGTGCTTCAAGGGGGACAGTGCGGGTCAGTTGTGACGCCTGGATCCGTTTCTTCTACAACGGACCCTTCTGCTTCTACAAGGAGTTCGCCGGCGACAACTACGACCCAGCAGCATATGCGCAGCTGAAAGTGCGCCTGGATGACGATGCCAGGTATCTTTATGCGCCTCGGGGTGTCAACTGGAACCCGAGGCGGCTCTCGGACCGCACCCATCTGGCGGCCTACCTTGTTTATTGGCTGTGCACTTTTGCCCTCCCGTTTGGGGAGGAGGGAAATATTAGGCCGGAGGCCATTTACCCAGCCTGCATCTTGGCCGATGGTGTGCAGTTGGCTTTGGCTCCGGCGGCTCTGGCCAACATCTTCCGTGGCTTGGGCGAGCTTACCTCGAGCCCTTCTCCTCGTGATAAGAACATCACTTTGGCGACGCACTATCTGGGCGCCTGGGCCGGTCTTCTACTGCCGGAGCTGTGTCACAACATTAGCCTGGAGCGCCCCTCTATGCCACTCATTTTTATGTTCCGGAATCGTCCGGAGCGGGAGCAGCAGAAGCAGCTGAAGGAGGCGCTCCGGCGACTTTCTTTTGTACCGGCGGCCGGGCAGCCGGGACTTGACCTTGCTTGCTGGTCGTTTGGTTTCAGGCCTTGCGTGGAAGAAGGCCAGAGGGGCCGTGTTTATCGCCTTCCCCATCATGCTGCGCCGGTTGCTACGCTACGCAAGGACTGGCTTTGTTGTGTCCGCCCCAGCGTCTTGCTCTTCCGCAAGGGGAGCCTTCTTTTCATGGAGCCGTACTTTCCGCACCGCTTTGCTCGCAACCTCGGGTACGACCAAGACGTTCCTCCGAACGCTGATTTCGTACTGTCGACTCGGGCGTACAAGGGCCCGGACCGCCATCTGGTGGCCTCTAGCTGGTGGTGCTACTTCCTTAGGTGCGACACCGCTCCCGAGTTCTTCGTCCCCGAGCTGCGGCACGAGGGGCGAGTGGGCATTTTATATGCCCGATGGTGGTCCCGGCACAGCCAGGCATTCCGGGAGCGCGCCGACGACATTAAGAAGGCGGAGAGGGATTATTTGTCCCGGGCGGGCGCCCTTGTCTCCACGATCACGCCGACGTTCTTGCAGAGGGAGTTCGCCGACATAGCCCAGACGGTGACGACTGTGGGTCGCCGCCGTGCGGTGGCACAGGCCGCTAGCATGGCGGACAGCGAGGCTTTTGCGGGGGCTTTGAAGCCCCTGTCGCGCCCGGAGAGTAGTTCGGCAGCTTCCAGGGTTCGCGGGGAGCCGCCACTTGTTTACTTTTGGTGGCGTCACTTTCTACTGGACTGCGACTACACCATAGATGCGGCGCTTACCAGTCCTATCCTCCCGAGTGTGACGCGGGTCTGGGAGCGACACCTTGAGCAGTCTATTATCCGCGTCGGGCCGAGGGAGTTTATTAGCTGGATCGAGAGCGGCACCACCCTGCGGCATTTCTGGGACGCCATTGCCGAGGCAGGCAAAGCTGTGAAGGTCCCCTTCGACCGGGTAGTGCTTCGGCCAACATTTTCTGTGGCCCCTCGCGGTATGTTGCCTCCCTCGTTATGAGTGTGGCTTACATTTTCTTGAATTTGTCGTGCTGATTTGGGCTCTCCTCCCTTCTCTTTTTTTTTTGTGTTGGCCCGAGCAGAGTGCTTTATCCCCGAGAAGGATTTGCCGAGGCGCGACACCCCGTCAGCCCGGAAGAGGCGTGCGAGCGAGGAGGCTGGTCCTTCGCAACCGGCGGCTCGAGGAAGGACCCCCGAGCCTTCTTCTCCGGCTATGGCCGGTGGGTTTTCGCATCCCCCGTTCGCCTCATTTCCTGCCTTCTTTTGTTTCTTTTGACGTGGGATTTGCGTTTGCATCTTTTGGCACAGGCGCGTCAACCTCAGGGGTTGGCGAGTTGGCGGAGGGTACTCCGCGAGAGGGTGTGGCTCCTCAAGACGACGTGGATTACAATCCCACGTTCGATGGGACGCCGTCTCCTGAGGGGGCAAATATTCCCCAGGTAGCTTCCGCTGAGACAGGTAAGACGCGCACCCTTTCCTTGGGCCGGCGCTATCTGCCCCTTTTGTTTGCTCGGCCAGCATGGTGTTCGCACGCGGCTTACAAGCCCTTTTTTTTTATCATTTCTTTGCAGAGTACATCCCGGTGGAGGCTGCCGCCGCAGAGGGTGTTGAACACCTGGCTGGGGTTGTGCCGGTTGGAGACGCGGCATCCTCGTTACAGGCCATACATGACCTGTTACTGTCTGGGTCAGAGGCGGAGCTACCCGGCTTTTCTGACTTTGCCCCAGGCATACTTGAGGGGGGTGGTTGGATGCAACCCCTTCACAGCGCGAGTAAGTGAGCCTTACTTTTCTTTTCCACTTCTGTGCCGCATCTGGTTTACTGATTTATGCAGCGAATGACTTCCGCCCTTTCTGCATTTCAGTGGCGGTCACCTCCGCGGCTGTGCTTCCCACCGCTTCTCCGCCGGAAGAGGGCGAGGTTGCTCGAGGGATAGCCGGGGACGCTGACGGTGGGTATTTTTTCCACAATAGCGAACCCTCCCTTTCTATTTCTTTGGCCCGACGCATGACGAGGCGAGAGGGGACGAGTGCCTTTGCGCTTATTGCTCGACGCTTTCTCTCTTGCAGACGGCGCCGAGATAGCTGCGGAGATGATGGAGTCGAGTGCTCTAGGGGCTGTCCTCTCCCCCGCAGCGGGTACCCTGCATCCTCCGGAGGGTGGGGATAGCACTTCTTTGCCATCCGACACGCAGGGTAAGTGATCAGGGCCCCAAGCCTCCTATGTTCCCGGGCCCTTATTTTCTTTGTTTATTGTGGCTATGTTGCCTCCCTTCTGACTTTTCACCCATTTTTCTTCTTGGGCAGCAGTCGGCAGCAGCTTACTCCCTTCGTCTTTGAGTGAGGCGCCGCTTGAGAGGCCCTCCTCGTTTCCGGGGCATGGCATTTCTTGGCCCGACGCCGTACAGAGGAGTCGAGTGCACGGGTCCGAGGGAATGCTCGATTTCTATATATCGTCCGCACGTGCTGTCATGGAGGAGAGCAGCCCCCCATCCGTCGACGTGGTGCGAGACTTCCTGGAGAGGAGTACAGTCTCCTACCATTTGATGGGCTGCCCCCGAGACCCTTGGATGGCCGCCGTGGACGTACTTTGGAGCGAGGTGGCGCAGAGGCACGAGGAGGCTGCTCGCCACAGGGCCCAGGAGCTTGCGGCGGAGGTTGCCTTGGCGGAGCAGAGGTACGAGGCTCTTCGCTCGCGGAGAGGGGGCGCGGTCGGCCGTGCCGAGTCTTTGAGTGCCTGCCATGCCAGTTGCCATGCGGACATCGCTACCCTCCGACGGACGCTTGAGGAGGTCTCGTCACGCCTGGCTAAGCACGAGGCCGCGTCTCTTGTGCTGGCCGAGGAGGTGGCAGCGGCCAATGCGGAGGTGGCTGCCGTAGAGCGGGAGTGCGCGGATTCCTTGGCCGCACTTTCTGCTCTCCAGGCCAGTTTGGCGGACTCTCGGAGAGGAGGGGCTGTGTAGTTCTTTTTTCTTCCCTCTCCCTTTTTGCTTGTAGCCGATGTATGTATTTCATCAGCTACCCCGAGGGCTTGTCTCGAGCACCTTATATTCGAGGAATGACAAACTTTAGATTACTGTCAATGCCTTTCTTTGACATCGTTGCAATCTTCGTCTGCACTCAGGTAACCTTTTGAGGGTCTTATTTGGGACTCCTCCTTTTGGACGCCGTGTTTCTTGGCTTGACTTGTCCTGCGCTCTACTCGGTTTCTCGGACCGGTAAGTTCGAGCGATGTCTTTATAGACTTTGCATTTCTGGCATTCCTCCAGATCTGATGCAACATTTCGGGTGCTGGGGCTGGCCTTCTCGGGGCTTTGTCCAACAACTTGGTTTCAATTCTTAGTCGAGAAGGCTTGCCTTTTCTGGCTTTGCTCCTCGACCCTGATTTAATATTTCTTCTTTCTGAGATTTGCCTTATTGGCTTTTCCCAGGCCTACTCTCGGCATCTTTTACTTGAATTTTGCATTTGTGGCATTCCTCAAGATCTGATGCAACATTTTGGGTGCCGGGGTTGGCCTTCTCGGGGCTTTGTCCAGCAACCCAACTTTGATTTGATGATTTTTTTTTTTCATCTTCTTTTTCATATTACCCCTTTCGGGTTTTCGCCGGGGATGGCCCCCTCTAGCTTTTTCCAGTGCGCCCTTTCGGGTTTTCACACTGAGGGGTTACCCATTTTTGCCCGAGGCGCCCTTTCGGGTTTTCACCTCGGCCGGGTGTGAGGCCTTCTTGCCCTTGAACATCCCTCTTTTTTTTTGAGGATGATCAAGTCTGCCGGGACATCTCTATTTTTTAGTCCCTTTTTCTTTTCTTCTTCTTCTTTTTTTTGCTAGGGCCCGGGGCCGGACCCTGGGGCAATTGATCATGGGGTCTCCCATTTGTGCCTCGCCTACCATTGCGGCTTTCTGGCTAAGGGAATTTTGGTTAGCCTACCACCGTGGTTTGCTGGCTAAAGAGTTTGGCTTGACCGACCACAGAGGCTTATTGGTCAAACAGGGGATAGCCTACCTTCTTGGGGTTTTCTGGCTAAGGATTTAGGTTCTGACCGACCACGGGGGTTTGTTGGCCAAAAGGATAGCCTACCTTCTTGGGGTTTGCTGGCTAAAAGGATTTAGGTTTGACCGACCACGGAGGTTTATTGGTCAAAAGGGATAGCCTACCTTCTTGGGGTTTGCTGGCTAAGGTTTAGGTTTGACCGACCACAGAGGTTTGTTGGTCAAAAGATAGCCTACCTTCTTGGGGTTTGCTGGCTAAGGTTTAGGTTTGACCGACCACAGAGGTTTGCTGGTCAAAGGATAGCCTACCTTCTTGGGGTTTGCTGGCTAAGGTTTAGGTTTGACCGACCACGGAGGTTTGCTGGTCAAAGGATAGCCTACCTTCTTGGGGTTTGCTGGCTAAGGTTTAGGTTTGACCGACCACAGAGGTTTGCTGGTCAAAGGATAGCCTACCTTCTTGGGGTTTGCTGGCTAAAAGGATTTAGGTTTGACCGACCATGGAGGTTTATTGGTCAAACAGGGGATAGCCTACCTTCTTGGGCTTTGCTGGCTAGGGTTTAGGTTTGACCGACCACGGAGGTTTGCTGGTCAAAGGATAGCCTACCTTCTTGGGGTTTGCTGGCTAAGGTTTAGGTTTGACCGACCACGGGGGTTTGTTGGCCAAAAGGGATAGCCTACCTTCTTGGGGTTTGCTGGCTAGGGTTTAGGTTTGACCGACCACGGAGGTTTGCTGGTCAAAGGATAGCCTACCTTCTTGGGGTTTGCTGGCTAAGGTTTAGGTTTGACCGACCACAGAGGTTTGCTGGTCAAAGGATAGCCTACCTTCTTGGGGTGTGCTGGCTAAGGTTTAGGTTTGACTGACCACAGAGGTTTGTTGGTCAAAAAGAAATGGCTTGATCCACCATTTCGGTTTACCTACCGAGCAGAATAGGGGCCCGACCCAGCGTTTTGTTTGCTGGCTGCGCGAAACATGCCTTGGTAAGTAATGATTTGATTTTGATTTTGATTGATTTGATTTTTTTTTACCGACTCCTGCGCCCTTTCGGGTTTTCACAGAAGCCAGCCCCCTCTAGCTTTTTCCAACGCGCCCTTTCGGGTTTTCACGTTGAGGGGTTATCCATTTTTGCCTGAGGCGCCCTTTCGGGTTTTCACCTCAGCTGGATTTCAGGCATTTTTACCCTTGGGCATTCCTTTTGGGGAGTGACCAAGTCCGCTGGGACATCTCTATTTTTAGTCCCCTTTCTTTCCCTTTTTTTTGGAATCCGAAGCGAGGTTGAGGAACCTTGGCTAGGGGGATTTGACTTGGTCGACCAGGATGGCTTGCTGACCAAGAAGAAGTTTAGCCGACCTTCGGGGGTTTATGGTTATGGGATTTTACTTGGTCGACCTGGATGGTTTGCTGACCAAGAGGGAGGTTTTAGCCGACCTTCTGGGGGTTTATTGGCTAAAGGTTTAACTTGGTCGACCTGGACGGTTTGCTGACCAAGGAGGAGTTCTAGCCGACCTTCTGGGGGTTTATTGGCTAAAGGTTTAACTTGGTCGACCTGGACGGTTTGCTGACCAAGGAGGAGGTTTTAGCCGACCTTCTGGGGGTTTATTGGCTAAAGGTTTAACTTGGTCGACCTGGACGGTTTGCTGACAAAGGAGGAGGTTTTAGCCGACCTTCTGGGGGTTTATTGGCTAAGGGATTGACTTGGTCGACCTGGACGGTTTGCTGACCAAGAAGGAGTTTAGCCGACCTTCTGGGGGGTTTATTGGCTAAGGGTTTAACTTGATCGACCTGGACGGTTTGCTAACCAAGAAGGAGAACATAATTCATAGAGGGGAAGATTTTTTTTTTTTTTCTTTTTTCATAGGCTCTTTTGCCCTTGGGCACCCCTTTTTGGGGAGCGACCAAGTCAGCCGGGACCTCTCTATTTTCAGTCCCTTCCCTTGTTTTTTTTTTGAAATGGGTGCATGCGCCCAACCCTAGCCTGATTCGGCTATAAGGGGATCGGAGGGCTGCTGCCCGGGGAATTCATGATCAGGGGCAAAGTACATTTTCAAATGCTTGCCATTTAGTGGTGGAAAGGGGCGATCGCCGGCATGTGTTGCCAGCGTGTATCCCCGCCTTCATACACTCCAGTGACCACGTACGGTCCGCGCCAGTTTGGCTGGAGTTTACCACTTGATTTGCCTGCCATGACCTCTCTTTGTTTGACCATGACGAGGTCACCTTTCTTGAAGACACGGGGCCTAACCAACTTATCGTAGGCTCGAGTCATGCGGGCTTGATAGGATTGGAGATGTTTGTATGCTTCCAACCTTTTGCCTTCTAGGCCCGACAATTCCTCCAACCTTCTTTCCATTTCTTGTCGCTCCTCGGGCTGAAGACCGGTATAGACGGCAACCCTGTAGGACGACATTTCAATTTCGATGGGGAGCATGGCTTCAGCTCCGTACACCAGAGAGAAGGGAGAACACCCGGTAGGGTCTTGTAGACCGTCCGGTATGCCCAGAGCGCTTCGTGCACCTTCTCCCCCCAATCACGTTGCGATTGCCGACTATCTTGGCAAGCAGTTTGCAAAGGGTCTTGTTGAAGGCTTCCGCCAGACCATTGGCTTGAGGGTTGTAGACCGTTGACGTCCTCCAATCTATCTGGAATTTGGCCGCCAACGCATATATCGTTTTGTTTCTGAAGGGCGTACCGTTATCTGATACGATCCGATGAGGGGTGCCGAACCTGTAAATCAGGTGTTGCTTGACAAATTTGGCAACGGCTACCCCGGTTACCTCCCGGAGAGGGACTGCTTCTGCCCATCGGGAGAAATAGTCGGTGGCTGCCAGGATAAACTTGTGGCCGCCGGAGGATGGTGGGAATGGTCCCACAACGTCCATTCCCCATTCGGCAAAGGGCCATGTAGGGGCAGTTGGATGTAATTCGTTCGGTGGCTTTCTTGGCACCGAACTGAAGACCTGGCATTGATGACACGTACGGGCGTATTGGACGCAATCCGTGTACATGGTCGGCCAGAAGAAGCCTTTCAGCTTGATGTTGATTTTCATTTTGTCTCCCGCTTGATGGGCTCCGCACAGTTCAGAGTGGACTTCGTGCATGATGACTTTGGCTTCTCTAGGGGAGAGACATCGGAGGAGGACAGACTTGTCTTTTTCATGGACAAGCCGATATAGTTGGTCCCCGATCATTTGATATGATGTGGCCCGCCGCAGCAGTCGGACTCGTTCGGCCCGGTCTGAAGGCAGCCAACCGTTCTTTATTTGAATGATCGGCTGGCGCCAGTCTTCTTCTTGGCTGGCTTCTTCTTCGAGGGTGCTGACTTCAGCATTTTCTGGGTCGGAGTCATCCTCGAGAACGCTGGGCATCAGCCTCCTATGTCGGACAGTTATGCCCAACTCCCCTTCAGGAGGAAGCTTTAGGGCGGACGCCAGTTTGGCTAGCGCATCCGCCTGAGAGTTTTGCCCTCTAGGGACATGTCCGATTTCGAACAAATAGAACCTCTCGCGGAGCTTCATTACTTTGGCATGATAGGGGATCAGTTCCTTTTTCCGAACTTCATAGTCCCCCAGCACTTGACGATGACCAACTGCGAGTCTCCGTAGACTTTTATGCATTTGATGCCCATTTCGGCAGCCAGTTGAAGTCCCACGATCAGCGCCTCATATTCAGCCTGATTGTTGGTCAACGGCTTCATAAGTGCACATGAGTTGTGCAGTATTCCCCCTTGTGGAGTCACCAGGACAATGCCCGCTCCGGAGGTATAAGTTGTGGTGCCGTCAGTTTGCTTGAGCACCCGGGAAGCGCCATCAAAGTAGAGTTCCCAATGTGGTGACTCCACGGCGAGAGTGTTCCCACTTTCTTGAACGGGGACTTCTTTTTGTTGGGTCCCCTCCCCGTGGGGGGATGAGAGCGTTTCCTCCTCCGGGAGCTTGAACTCGAGGGGAGAGCCTGCTGGGAGCGGATGCGCCGCCAGGAAATCCGCCATACCTTGCCCTTTGATTGCTTTTCTGGGGACGAAGGTGATATCGAACTCCATGAGGAGGAGGGCCCATTTTCCCATTCTTTCTGACAACACAGGTTGGGTGAGGAGCGCCTTTAGCGGGTCTATCCTCGAGATGAGGCTGACTTGATGGGCTAGCAGATAGTGCCGTAGTTTTTTGACGGCAAATATCAGCGCTAGGCACACTTTCTCCACTGGGGAATATCGGTGCTCCGGACCCACCAGCATTCTGCTGAGGTAATAGAGCGGTTGCTCCTTGCCTTCCTCATTTACTTGCGCCAGAAGTGCCCCCAGCGATGTTTCCATAGCTGCGATGTAGAGGATGAGCGGCTTATCTTTCACCGGGGATCCCAAGACGGGAGGAGTAAGGAGATACTCTTTGATTTCTTCGAAAGTATCTTGGCACTCTTGGTCCCATATGAATGGGGCTCCTTTCTTCATCAATTTGCTGAAGGGGGCGCATCTGCCCGCAAGGTTGGAGATGAACCGCCTTATGTAGGCCAGCCTTCCTTGGAGAGATTTCAGCTCCGTTAAGGTTTTCGGCGGCGGCAGCTCTCTAATAGCTTTGATTTTGACGGGATCAATTTCTATCCCGCGGTATTTGACAACAAAGTCGAGGAATTTGCCGCTCGACACGCCGAAGGCGCACTTCATCGGGTTCATCTTCAGTTGATGTTGGCGGAGCCTTTCGAAGACCTGGCGTAAGTCGCCTAGGTGATCTTCCCGCCTTTTGGTCTTGACGACCAGATCATCAACGTAGCACTCGACCGAGTCATGGAGCATTTCTCCGAAGATCTTGGTCATGGCTCGTTGGTAGGTGGCTCCGGCGTTCTTCAAGCCGAAGGGCATTCTTTTATAGTTGTAGATCCCTTTGGGGGACCTGAAGGCGGTATGACCCTTATCTTTGGGAGCCATACGGATTTGATTATAGCCCGACGATCCGTCCATGAAGGATAGTGCTTCATGCCCTGTGGTCATATCGATCATTGTTTCCGTGATCGGGACCGGGAAGTCGTCCTTTGGGCAGGCTTTGTTCAAGTCCCTGTAGTCGATACAGATCCGGACTTCGCCGTTCTTCTTCTTGACTGGCACTATATTGGCTAGCCAAGTTGGATAGATGCACGGCTCGGTGAAGTCGACTTGGAGAAGTCTGTCCACCTCGGCATTTACTTTCAGCTCCAGCTCGTGGCGCATACGCCGTTGGGCTTGCTTGACCGGCTTCGCTGCGGGGAGTATGGACAACTCATGCTCAGCCACGGAGGGGTCCAGGCCTGGCATTTCTTTGTATGTCCATGCAAAACAGTCTTTGAACTCCAGCAAGAGGTGCCGGTATGACCGTTTTTCTTCCTCGTTCAAGAGGGCGCTGACGAAGATTGGTCGGGGTTCTTTAGGTTCCCCGAGGTCGAGTTCGACCAGTTCGTCGACAGTAGCTTGTCCGCCGTCTTCGAGTTCACGGGGCGCCGGCTGTAGGTCGATGAAATCCTTTTCTTCATCGGAGTCAGCGACGTGGACGTCATAGTATTTGAAGCCTTCTTCTGTGATCGGCCAGAAGTGACCCCCTTCGCTTTGAGGCGCTTCTTGACACGACGCCCCATTTGATAGGACGAGGGCGGCCTCCCCCTGCTGTGGTTTTGTAGCGGGGGTAGGAGATTGCCCATCGGAGGGGCAATGATCAGGTAAGGGCGCGAGCCCAACGGTGTTGACCGTATAGTAGGCCTCGCATTCCGCCGCCTGACCATAGCCCAACCCCCGAGTGTCTTTTGCACAATGGGGGGTTGCCCTCGGAGTTGCTTCGGGTACCACAGCTGGTGGAAGTACTCCCGTCGCGAGGGATCTTGCATTTGTGCAATCTTTTGCCTTTGGCACAATTTCTTGATGTGCTCGGGCATGTCGTCCATTTCTTGGACGGGCTCTGGGGCGGTTTGAGTCGTGTGACTCCAGCCAAAGTCGTCTTCGAGGGGCCCATGTGGCAGCGGGTCTCCTTTGTAGAAGATGATCGGCTTCGGCGTCTCGCCCTTCTCGAGACTATCATTTCTGTAATGGGTGACAATGAATGTCTTCAGTCGTTCCACCCATTGCTCCTCCCTATGGAAGAGTAATTGCATGTACGCCGGCGGCAAGGAGATGCTTCGGTTGATGATCTCGCCGATGGCGTTTGCTTCGTAGTTGATCTCGCGCCTTTCTGGGCAACTTGGCCCGGGCGTGGTGGATTCGGCGAGGCGGCTGAGCCGGTGAGCTTCAAGGAGGTCTTTGTTGACCGTGAAGAGCTCCTCTTCCTCTTGACCCTGGCTTGCTTGATTTGCGTCGGCATTTTGCTTTTCCTTGCCTTTTGACGCAGTTGCTGGCTCGCCGAGAGGTTCGCCGAGGTATAGCTGGGCGTCCGCCAAGTTGCATTCATTTGGGCGGAACGGGGCTCGGTCTGCAAAGACCGTGTGCTGCTCTCCTTCTTTGATGTATTTTATACATTGGTGGAGAGTCGAGGGGACGACCCGGTTTTCATGGAGCCAGGGTCTTCCCAGGAGGGCTTTGTAAGACGTGTTTGCATTGATGATGTAAAACACGACCTTAGTAGTGAGGCCGTCCATGGCCAGCTGCACTTCCACCTTTCCCAAGGCGTTCTCAGAATTCTGGTTGAATCCAGCGATTCTGATATCATTTACCCTTTGCAAGTAGGGCGTAAGATACAGAGCCTTGAAAGTCTTCAGAGGCATGATATTGATCGACGCCCCGGGGTCAACCAGGATCCGGTTGAGCTCGTGCCCATTGACTTTTCCTTGCATGTACAACGGGTGGTTGTGGTATAGCGTCGGCAACAACATGTCTTTGTCAGAGAAGGTCACCTCTGCCACCAGTGCTTCTAGGGCTTGTGCCTGGAGTTCGGTCACGTCAGCTTCGTAGACCTCGGGCTCTTGCAAGATTTTGACGAGCGCCGTTCTCAAATCTTTGCTCCAGGCAATGGCGTCCCATATGGTGATGTTGGTTGGGAACCGCTTCATATGCTGTATGATTTTGCGGTCAGCCCGGGCACGGGTTTGATCCAATGGTGGGACAGTATCCTCCAAGGCCTTTATCGGTTGCCCGAATTGGTTGACCCGTCTTGCCACTGGTTGCTCGTCCGGCTTTTCTTCGAATAACGAGCCCAGGCAATCTTCCTCCGGGGCGGCAGTTTCTTCTTTGCCGCTTCTGGACGGAGCGGGCCGGGCGGCCGATTCAGGAGTTTTCCGGTTGAAAGGCTTGTTGGGGATCGCCCATCCCCCATACTCTTCTTCGTCGGACAGGACGAAGGGGACTGGCTGGGTGGCCCTCCGGTCGGAGAGCCTACTAGCGATATCCTGCTGCTCTTCTTCTTCCTCGTCAGATGGGTCGAAGATGAAGGAGTTCGCCCGCACCTCTATTTCCGGGGCAGGCTGAGGCTTTTCTCCTCGGAAGACAATAGTCTTGCCCAGGTCGGGCGAGCTGGTTTTCTCGCTGAGGGACGGGGAGGATTTCTTTCCTCGTCCACGGCCCTTTCCTTTGCCTCGGTTGCGGCGCCGATATGTTGCCACAGGGGGCGTAACAGCCGGTGACTGCAAGCTCGCAGGCGGCGGTATCGACACCATGTTGCACGAGAAGTCTTTCAGCATTTCCTCCAACTTCTCGATGGTGATTTCATCTTCCTTATAGAAGATGGCCAGTTCTTCGGGCAGAGGCAGCTTCTCGCCTTCTTGAGCCCTTTGTAGCATTTGGTGGAGCCAGCTTTTGAGCCTTGTTTTGCGCTCCATTTCTTCCCACGGGATGTATATGTCCAGAGGGACTCCCCAAGTGGGCTTAGAGGGAATATACTCCTCCAGATCATCAATGAGCTTTTGCAGCTTCTGGAGTGGAGTGAGCTCTGCTGGGGCTGCCGCGGCCTCCTCTTGCTCAGCTTGCTTCTTTAGGCGCCTTTTCATGTTCTTGCGCCGGTTCTTTTCTTGCTGCACTGCGCGCGCCATTTCGAGCGGCGTCAGCGGCTTGGCTTGCTCTGTTGTTTGAGAGGTGGTTTCTCGGCCGAGGCGACCGTGCGACCTTCCCCTCTTAGGAAACGCTGACAGAGTGTGCATTCTGGACGCCACCGTCGTCCAGCCAGCTTCGTCTTGTTGATGCTGGAAAGTGGAGTCAATTGCCTGCTCGATGACCTCGGGCGGCAGTTGTTGGAATTCGGCCCAGTAGAGTAGAGGCTTGGCTCTTGGGCGGCTGGCTCCGTCACTGGCTGCTTGCCCCTGCGGTCTTTATCTTGCCGCTTGAGTATTCGCGGAGGCGAATTCTCGAAGCACTGCCCCTTACTCCTATTTTCCGGAGTTTGCTTGCGGGGAGGGGAGACTTGGTGTCGTCGAGACCCCTTTTTCCGCTGAGGAGGTTGTTGCTGGGCTTCTTGCCTGGCCCCGGACTGAATTATTGGGTTGCCTTCCGAGTCGATCTTTCCCTTCTGGATGAGGGATTTGACCCAATCTCGGACAATCGGACACATATCCGTAGGATGCAGCAACATGGCATGGTATTTGCAATACATGGGGTGGTTTATTTCCCTCTCCGTGTATGTTGGTGGCGGCCTGTGCGCTTTTACACAACCTTGCTGCAAGAGTCTTTCGAAGATCTCCCCAGTCTTTGCGGTCGCAAAGGTATTCAGGGAGACTCGCCACCCTGGATACCATAGGGCAGGGGCCTCGTCAGATGAGCCGCCTTCTATCATATCCGGGTCCTCTTGATTATATCTTGAGGTGGGCTGCTCTTTCAAGGATATATTCCTGAATTGCTACGCCAAGCTCGCGCCTTCAGTGTCAACTGTGGGCGACATCGGTGGTACGAGCCATCCTCGTTCGTCAGCTTCGGGGGCTTGGAGGTTCTTGAAGCGCATATAGTCGCTTTCTTCAAATTCCCGCTGGGCTGCTTCTCTGGCTCTTATTAGGACCATGGAATTGCCTTCCGGGTCGATTTTCCCCTTTTGGATAAGGGACTCGACCCAATCCCGGACATCAGGGCACCTGTCTGTAGGGTGCAGCAGCATGGCGTGATACCGACAGTACATGGGGTGATTCAGCTCCCTTTCAGTGTACGTCGGTGGCGGTGTGTGGGCCATCACGACACCTCGTTGCAGGAGCTTCTCGAAGATTTCCCCAACATTTCCGGTCGCCAAGTGACTGCGGTGGGGGATTCTCCCTCCCGGGCACCACCAAGTAGGGGCCTCGCCTGATGAGCCGCCTTCTATCATATCCGGGTCCGGGAAAGTGAAGGCCACCGGTGTATAAACTTCCGGTGGGTCGATGACGTTGACCGTATGCGTGACAACGTCAGCTGAATGGTCTGTCCATTCGCGAATGTGAGGCTGCGGTGGGTTGACACGGGCGTTGCCCAAGTCGATAATCCCTTGGTTGATCCATGCTTCAACCTTGTCTTTAAAGACGTGGCAGTCCTCTAACGCGTGCCCTGCATCTTGATGGTATATGCAGTAGTTTGGCGGGACGCTTGTTGGCGGCTGGCAGCTTAATAATCCTGCTCGCAGGCATGTACGGTAGAGTGCCAGTGTCCGATGGCGCGGGAAGGAATATAATCTTCCGGCGATTTCGTCATCATACGGGTTTGAAGACTCCTCCGAGATCCACCCCCCCGCAGGGAGGGCGCGTCCGGGGCGCAGGTGTGCCTACAGGCCCCTGGAGTCCTTGCTGGAGGGTCGTCAGACTTTCTTGCATGGCCCTCAGGTACATCAGCGTTTGGCGCTGCCCGTGCCGCAGAGATTGAACCTGCCTTTCCTGGTTTTGCACTGTCTCTGACCATGTCCTGTGCTCCGAGGCTGAGGGATGATCCCCCTCCCATCCGTTTGTGGAATGAGCGTCCCAAGGATTTGCCTCGGGGTCTTCTGGTTCAGGAGCCGGCGCATTGACATGGATGACATTGGCCGACTGCCTCGATTGGTCCCAGGCATGGGGCTGTGGAGGATCGACCAGATGTTCATGCATGGTGATGAGGCGACTCTGGATCAGCTTCTGTATTTCATTTTTGAAGACGTAGCAGTCTTCAATAGAGTGCCCCAGCATGCGGTGGTAGAGACAGTAATTTGGCTCATCCACTCTATCCGCTTCACTCGGTCTTCTCAATGCCGGAAGCTTGAGCAGGTCATTTTTCATGCACAGCTTGAAGAGCATCCTCGTATGGTCCCTTTTGAAGGAATACGGCGTGCTCATACGCTGTGGCAGTGAAGTTGGAGGCGGTTTTTCTTCCACCTTCTTGCTTGGAGCGCCGGAGGTCATGATCTTCTTCCCTTTACTTTGCGGGGCGAAGTCCACAGCATTGGCTTCTTTGCCCATGGCACGCTCCTTGCCCGGCTTGATTTTCGAAGGAGCTTGCATCGGGTTGTCGGCGAAGAACATTTCGATCTCTGCCACGACCGCATTGAGCTGGTCAAAACCCTTGATGTTTGTTCCCAGCAGTTTTTCACTTATCTGCGCTACCAGACCCCGTCGACAGATGGTTATGGCATCTTCTTGCGTCGGGGGGTTGTCGCACCTCATGCTGAAGTCACGCCACTGCTTGATGAAGTCGAGTGCCATTTCTCCTTTTCTTTGCCTGAGGGAACACAACTCTGCAAGTGACACCTTTCTCTCGGCCGTCTGGAAACGGTCGATGAACTTCTTTTGGAGGTCGGCCCAATCGACAATGGAGTTGGGCCTCAGCCTGGAGTACCACTGGAAGACGGTACCTGTCAGGGACGTGGCGAAGTAGCGGAGGAGGTAGGATTCATCGAATGCCAACTCTCCCATGGCCGTTATATAGTAGGCCAGGTGCTCATTTGGTGAGCCTTGTCCATCGAACTTCTGCAACTTTGGCGCCTTGGGGAAGTCCGGTGGCAGCTTCTTGAATTGATGGTGGACGGGGTATGGCACGCTGTAGAGATCTACAGTGGCAGTTCCCTCGCCTCGCTGAGCGAAGCGGTCGTCCACGATCTTTTCAATCATTCGTCGCTGGGCGACGATATCTTCAGCCGCGCAGGCTTGGGAGTTTATGCCCCTGCGCGGCTGTTGGACCGGATCGACGGTATAGTCGTTGACCGCAGCTGCGCGTGGGTTGACATCGGGCAAGTCGCCTTGTTGATGTCTTGCCCGAGCATTTTGGTTTGCCGTCGGCACCAGGCGGCGCGGCGCGGCGCATTTGCCCCTGCCTGTTGTCCTCGCTCTGTCAGAAGATTGGTCATTTCAGCCTGCCAACGCTGTATGAAATCATACTTGGCGTCGTCCGTCATTGCTTGGAAGGCGGCCCTGGTTGGAGGCATGAGGAACACTTCAGCTTGTTCCCCGTCGGCCGGCAGTTGTTGATCTCCGAGGTGGAGGCTGGCGATTTCGTCTTGTTCCCCTCCTTCGAGGTCCAGCTGGACCTGCCCCTGGAGGGGTCTTTGATCATGCTCGAGTGGAGGCTTGAGGATCTGCCCCTGGTTTAGGGGTCCAGCTTGACCACCTTGCTGCCCTTGGAGAAGTCTTCTGGCAGCGTTTCTGGTGTACCGGAGGACGGTTTCGTCGTCCTGTCCGGGTTCGTTTATCCTGAGCGCTCCAGCAGGGATGCCGGATGGCCCAGGTGCTTCCCTTTCAGAAGCATAGCAGGTGAAGATTTTCATGCCTCCACCTTCTTCAGACGTCTGCTGCACTCTCCGCTTCTTGGGCTTCTGAGTGCTTGGACGGATTGCAGCTCCCAGCCTGGTGAAGACTGAGGCGCTCAGCCTTTCAAAGACTGAGACTCGAGATGCGGAAGCTCCGGCTTGACTCGCATCTCCCCCTTCAGCAGTTTCCGCTTGGGCGGGGGCGAAGTTGGGCTTCCTATAAATGCCCCTGCGTTTGTGTCCGCGAGGACGAGGAGGCTCAGAGTCCTGAGCTTTTTCTCGCTCAGGAGTTGCCTTCTTGGGGCGTTCGGCGGGTTGATCCGCTCTAGCCTGTTTGATTTTGCGGGCTTCCTGCTTGGTCACCCACATTTGCCTCATTTTGTGTGGCGGCTGGGGCGTCGAGCTTGATGCCTGCCCCTGTCGGGCTCCTTTTGGGGAGTCCCGATCCTTGCCGCATCCCCTGGAGGGGAGCGAATTTGTTGGAGGTTGCCACCGTGGGGACGCTTCTGTCCCGGGGCAGTATCGGCTCGCCTCCATCGAGCCTGACGCGGATGTCTCCCACAAGCACGGTCTTGCCGGAGTTGGAGACGACTGCGTGGGGCTTGATGCCCCTGCGTCCCTGGCGCTGTCCCCGTTTTCTAGGGACTGCGATGCAGGAGATTGTGGTAACCGAGAAGACTCGGCCTTGACTTGATCGGGGTTTGATGCCCCTGGTTGCAGTAGCTTTGGGCGCCGCCTTTGGAGTAGCTTGGACGGCGGGGACCACCCCTAGGAAGTAGGGGGATCCCACCACTGCAGGAAAGTCGCCGAACACGAGCGGGACGGCGAGGTAGCCACATTTGGCGTGGCATGCGATGACTTGCGGACCGTAGGTGACGGCGGCCATCGGGTTGCTCGAACTTGCAGGTGGGAACGGGCGTTTGATGCCGGCTTTCGCTCCTTGTACCTGTGATGTGGAAATTAGTCATCTTTATTTCTATATCGGCATACGGTTGTTGACACGGGAAAAATATTATCATCGATCATTCATTCGATTTTGAATGCTCGTTTCGTTTTATCTGGTTCATGTATTCATTTCATTTGGGTATTCATTTATTTCACGTGCTTTGATTTGTGTATCATGATTTGCGGGGCGTGCCAGTTTGTCTAACAGACGAAAAAAAGGAATCCGCGCAATGTGGAAGAGAAATATTGGGTGTCCATGAAATGAACAAAGGTGCCCGTGTGACGGACGACTGGGTTGTCCATGAAATGGACGGGGATGCCCGTGTGACGGGCGACTAGGGTGCGCCGTTTTTTATCTGAACTCCTTGAGTCCCGTATCTATACTCATCAGATGATTGGGGTAACGTGTGCTGGACCTCTGTCTCCATCGATCAAAATCGATGTTACATTTACATCGGGTTAAGACTCTTGGTGTTATTTAACATCAATTTTAACCCGAATACCATTCGTAGCAAAAGGGGATGAGAGAGTACACATTCTTTTAGAAAATCCTGATCATGATGTATCATTTTTCTTTTGGTTATTTTGAAATACTTTTGCTTTGAGTGTTTCATTTTGAAAAGACTACCCTTTGTGGAGTCCGAGATATGACTTTTAAGAAGGGAACATGTATATTTCCGTGAGCCCATTTGGGGTCTCCCTCCTCTCCTTTTTTTTTGAGAAAGATGTTGTTTGAAGGTTTTATTTTGGAAAACTTGAGGATTATTATTGCAGACGGGCATATACCCGTGTATTTGATTCTGAACTTGGGGGAAGTTGTGATTCAAAGTAGCATTTCTGCATTAGAAGAGTTGCTACATTAATTCTTTTACAACATCCTTCTTTTAAATGAAGTCTGAATTGAGGCAGAATTTCCTTTCTCCTCGTTCATCGTTTCATTTATTCATCATTCATTTTTCTTTGCTTGTATGAGTATGATTTTCAAAGAACGTATGTACGTATTTCCATGGACGTTCTTGTCAATTTGAAACTCCTTTCTGAAAACTGTTCAAATGAACGCAGTTCTTGTGAGTATGCATTTATGCTGCTCTTTGGAGTGACTGAGCACAGTTCGGGTCCTGTCACAGTTCGGGTCCTGTCCCCTTTTTCTTTGGATGTGTGTATATCATCACCATTTTCATAAATTTATTTTGGCAGAGTTTCTGCCTATGCGGAATGCCCTCACGGAGATATATTCATATGAACATGTACTTATATCCATGTGTCCTCAGAGAATCTTTATTCGGAGGGATTTTGCCCTTAAGAAAGTATGTGTGCATGATCATAAATTTGCAGTTTACGCATATTTTCTCACCGGTATTCCTATTTGAATGGAATATCCAGCAAAAGGTACCATCTGCATATGCAGAATCCTTTTTGAGAGACATACGCATATAACTGCGAATTTATGATTATATAGATATGTCCGTAGGCGGAGACTCCATTTGGGCAGAGTTTTCCTCTTGGGAACACATGTATATGAATACAAAGTTTGTGATTATATTGATATGTTTTTAGAGGGAAAACTCTGACATGGGCAGAGCTTTCTTTCAAGTAACACATGTGTATAGGCACAAATTTGAATTTTATAGATATGTTCTTAGGCGGAATCTCCACTTGGGCAGAGTTTCCTCTAGAAAACATGCATATAAAAATACAAATTTGTGAATATACCAACATGTTCTTGGGCAGAATCTTCCGTTGGGTAGAATCTCCTCTAAGAAACATATAAATATAAACACAGATTTGAAATTTATAGATATGTTCTTAGGTTGAATCTCTACTTGGGCAGAGTTTCCTCTAAGAAACACATATATAAAAAGACAAATCTGTGAATATATGAATATGTTCTCGAGCAGAATCTCCACTTGGGCAGAGTCTCCCTTAAGAAACATAGGCATATAGCACAAACACACCATCCCGGAGAGTTTAAAACTCGATGGGAGGTGGCATGAATAACAAAGGTATCTAAAATACCATATGTCCGAAATGGACGGTATTTAGAACCTATAGCCTGTGAGGGCCGGTGCCGCTATTGCGGACTTTTAGCCGATGAAGTTTGCCGATGCCGTATACGAACAACTTCTCAATGCTCGGGAGAAGATTTGGTACCTTGACTCACAAAGGAAGGAGATTGAGAACCAAGAAAGGGGGGGGGCTTTGAGAATTTGGAGATTTCTATTTCTTTCAACTTTGGAGGAGGAACAACGGAAGGCTTGAGTGGGAGAGAGAGAGAGCCAAACCGCCAGCCCTTTTACATGGGGAATGGGGGATCCGGAGGAGGCTTTCATGGGGAATGGGGGTGCCTTTTATAGGGGAAGGCACCCCCTTACATTGCATGGGATTGGGGGGTTTTAACCGATGGGAGTTCCATCGGTTAGAGGGAAAATTCCCTCTAACCGATGGGACACCCATCGGTTAAAGGGTTAAAGGCCCTCTAACCGATGGGGGTACCATCGGTTAGAGGGTTAAAGCCCCTAACCCTCTAACCGATGGGGTACCATCGGTTAGGGCTTTTCTTTTTTCTTTTTTTTTTTTCTGTTTTCTATTTTTTCTGTTTTTTTCTGTTTTTTCTGTCTTTTTTCTGTTTTCTATTTTTTGTTTTATATTTTTTTTTTTGAAAGGGGGACCCCTTAACCGATGGAAGTTCCATCGGTTTAGGGGGAATCCCCCCCTAACCGATGGAAGCACCATCGGTTAGGGGACTCCCCTTAACCGATGGAAGCTCCATCGGTTAGAGGGGAGTTCCCCTCTAACCGATGGAAGTACCATCGGTTGGAGGGGATTCCCCTTCCAACCGATGGAGCTACCATCGGTTAGGGGGAAAAACCCCCTAACCGATGGTATTCTCATCGGTTTAGGGGAGGGGCTTAGAAAGTCTATAAATAGACCAACCTCCCCTTCATTTGAAGGGGTCTTGCCCTTTGGAGAATCCCGTGCCATTCCGGATTTTGTCGGAAGTTCTGCCGTCCCGGACGGAGAATCAATTGCAAGTCTTTGGAGCCTTCGTGGCGGACTTGTTCTCGTACTTATCTTTCACATGTGGTCTTGTAGACCCCGTAATGCCGGAATTCTTCTGTGCCGTATTTTATCCGGAGATTTATTCTCCTCGGCATCTCCCACTTGCTTGGGGTGCTTGACAATACTTGAGAGCTTGAACGCTCGGATCAAGTTATGACTTTAAGTAACCTTGGGGTCACCCTAATCATAACTGTTTTGACCTCTTAATCAAGCCGTTAAACCGGTTAGGTGGGATCTTAAACGGTCAACATTTTACCGGCAGTTGCCAACTCCTGGTTAAGTAGTCATCTTCTTTTCACAGGCTAGCTAACTGGTTAGTTGCCCACAGGTGAATGTCACCTACTTGACTTGTTGGACCACTATATAAGGGAGCATTGGTGCTTCTCCAACACATCCAACATATTCATATTTGTTTTTTTTTTGTTCCAACAACGGTCTTTTTACATATGCATGGAAGGCAGGAACAGTCCCACCGGGCGTGCCAGATTGTTGGAACGCGGATATCCTCTCTTTTTTTCAAATTTTATTCTCCCTCATCTCTTTTCTGGAATGAAGAATTTTGGGCATGCCAGACTGTTTACGGGAAACAGACAAAGATTTATTTTACGAGGAGTATTGGGTGCGAACCCTGATACCCTCGAATTTCATTTCATTTATTTTCCGCGTGCGCTCGCGTTCAGGGCGATTGGAGTGGTCGTGTACTGGACCGTTCCCCACCGACCGAAGTCGATGTTTCATTTACATCGAGTATAACACTTGAATACCTTCGAATGCGTAATGTTTATTAAAAGACCGTATGCCGAAATTTAAAGAAGAAAAGGCAGATGACAAGCAAATTTCCACAATTTTATTCAAGCATGTCTATGTCATTTATATTTATGACATTTACATTTGCGCCTTTAATGGGGTTTTGTACCTCCACTGGGCGTGTATACAACAAGTCATGTACATGAGCGTCGACGACAGGGTGTTTGTGCCTCCGTCGGACGTTTACATGGTAAGGAGTACATTTTTTATACTAGTGGGGTGTTTGTGCCTCCACAAGGTAACATGCCTCTACGTATGTCATTTTGTGACATCGGAGAACTTGAATACTCGCCTCGACGAGTGTCGTTTTATGACACCGGAGGACTTGAATATACGCCTCAACGTGTGTCGTTTTATGACACCGGAGGACTTAAATATGCGCCTCGACGTGTGACTTTTTATGACACCGGAGGACTTTAAACATGGCCAACGGGGGTCTTGTAACAACCTGTGGCGTCTCTATGCGGGCGAGCGCAGAAGGGCCCGGCCACGGAGACAAAGCACCAACGGGTGTCGAAGACCTTTCCCGACACGTGCGGCCTATATAAGCTCACGCACGGACCAGTTGCAGGCGTCGCTTGAGATCTTTTGGCCGAATGGCGCAGCCTTGAATCTTCTGGGGCTTTCTCTCTGTGTACCCGTCCTTGAATCGGTATGCCCCCCTATTTATAGGGTTCGTGGGGGGCATACCGGCGGGGGTACCCTCCCCGGCGGGGGTCTTCGGGCTCGAGCGACAAGGACGGGCGCGAGCGCCGAGGCTGGGCGCGAACCGGAGAGGGTGCTGGAGACGGGGCCGACAGGCGGAGGGGGGCCGCCAGTCAGGGGGCCTGACCGGCGGCCCTCCCTGCTGGCGCGGGGGCCGAATCGGCGCCCCCCTTGCTGGCGGGGGGGGCCGAACCGGCGCGCCCCCCTGTTGGGGGGGCCGAACCGGCGGCCCCCTGGGCGAACCGGCGGCCCCCCTCACTGGCGAGGGGGGCTAACCGGCGCCCCCCCTGTGCAGGCGCGGGGGGGCCGAACCGGCGGCCCCCTCACTGGCGAGGGGGGGCTAACCGGCGCCTCCCCCCTGAGCGGGCGCGGGGGGCCGAACCGGCGGCCCCCCCCTCACTGGCGAGGGGGCTAACCGGCGCCCCCTTGGGGCCTCCTTTGGCCCACCACCTATATAAGTGGGGCCTCCCGTCATTTTCTCCGCACTGTCCGGGAGAAGACTTGGGAGAGAGCTCTGTGGGCCTCCCGTGGTTGGTTCGTTGGTTGACGGCCGTGCCGCGCACGTGCATCCGAGCACCGCCTGTGCTTCCTCGGCCGTCTCACGTGCGTTTGCTCTCGTTTTTGAGGGACACGTGCATCCGACTCCTCGGGACTTTTCGGCTTCGGGTGCGACTTCGAACTCCGCTCCGGGCGTGGGTTTTCTGACACCCAGAGTACGTGCCCTTCGCCGATGAAGACTTCTTGGGTTTCTCGCTCCTGGATCACCCCGGTTTGGCGCGAGTACTCGGACTTGTTTGTTTCTGACGTCCGAACGGGGGAGACCGGGGGTTTGTTCCCGGTTCCCCCAGGGCGTATTTATCGCCCGGGGTTCGTTTAAGCCCCGATATTTTTCGGGTTCAACAGTGGGTACCCAGGTACCGTTGGACAGATGAGCCTAAAAAATCTGTGCTACGGAGACGCTCAAAAGACTAGAAATGGCAAACAAGGCAGGAAATGACTCCGCCAGAGAGAATTCACCACATCATCTGTCCTGCCAGAACAAACATGTCTAACCATCCCCCAGAGTAATCCTAATACTAGCTTTAATGAAGTCTACGCACTATAGAATCCCCCTTCAGATCGGGGAAACATTATACAGCCGAGATGGGAACAAGCTCCAAACTCTAGAAGAACTATAGTATTTCTGCCTAACACGCTGCTGCCTGCTGCAGTGCTGCCACAAACTCCCCACTTCTATCCCCAGCCTTTATATCCATTTGCACAAGAGAGCAAGGTTGAAACACCTAATGCTCTTGATACCTAAACCACCTGTTTCCTTGCTCTGATACACTCTGGCCCAAGAGCTATCATGCCAACCTCTGTCTGTGCACCCATTACTATGTCAGAAAAATCTAGCTTGAATAAACTTCAATCTCTTCGCCACCATCTTCAGAATTCTAAAATGGGCAAATAATATATGGGCAGACTATCCAACACTGATCTGCAGAGAACCAACCGACCACCATAAGAGAGAGTCTTTGCCTTCCATCCAGCCAACCTGTTCTCATACCTCTGCACCATCCCCTTCCAGTCACTACATCAAATCAGCGTGGGAGATAGAGAAAGACCCAGGTAAGAGAAAAGGGAAACTCCCTACCTGGCAATTGAAGAGGTTAGCCGCTCTCCTGATTTCCAGTTCGCTAAGATTGATCCCTGCCTTGACGCTCTTGCTAAAATTCACCTTTAGTCCAGTCATATTCTGGACCACCTCCAGCATCAATTTGGTGTCCACTAACTGCTCCCCCTCATCGGATTAAAAAATGAATAGTGCCATCTGCATACTGTAAGTGGGTAACACTACTAGAGGACTGCCCAACTTGGAAACCAGGAATGATCCCCGCCGTCTCAGCTCTCAGCCACAGCCTACTAAGAATTTGCACAGCCAGGACAAACAACAGGGGAGTAGGGGAGGGGGGGTCCCCTGACGTAGGCCTCTTCCGCCTAGGGAAAGAGGAGGATGGCTGGCCATTAATGAGCACTGCAAAAGAAGCTGAGGAGATACACTCCCTTTTCCAAGCAACCCAAAGGATGGGAATTTCGGTTTTGGGATCGCCCAGGCCCAAAACCGAAACCGTTTTGGTTTCGTTTCAGCTGGTTTTGGCTGGTCTTGGCGGCCTCAAAAGGAGAGTGTCGGCCGGTTTCGGCTGGTTTCGGTCTGGTTTCGGACGAAACTAATTAAAATAATATTTTTCTCAGTTTCGGAAATGCTACAGTAATTTCGGCCTGTTTCGTTTCAGTCATGGCCGAAACCAACAACCATGCCTGGAGGAGGTAGTCCCTACTAACTCTGTGATAAGCTTTCTTGAAATTCAGCTTGTGCCCCAGACCCCTCTTCCTCTGTTGCTTTCAAAGCACAGTTTGGTTTGGTTTTTTGAAGAAAATTTTTCTCAAACCAAACCAAACCAAATGAAAGGTTCAACCCTAACCAAATGACTTTGAAACCAAATCAAACCAAAATAAATTAATTTGGTTTGATTCAGTTTGATTTGGTTTGAACCATAATTGAAAAATCTCGCTACTGGATTTGTATTTGTCAAAGACAATTAACATGCCACTGTTTTCTTTATTCCATAAACTCATACAAATTATGTGCATCTTTGCAAGTCAATGGTTCTGAGACAAACTAATAGCATAACCACTAGCAAGGCACTAAGTGGCCAGCAAAGTTGTAAATATCTGGAACAAATGTAGGGATGCTTTAATCAAAACGTGAAACCATTGATTGGTTCTTGCCTAAGATACAATCAAACATCTTTAGAATTAGGGATATGTATTTACATAAATTTGACAAAATCACCCTTGAAATCATGTTATACAGTTCGATTTGATTTTAACCAAACCAAATTTTTTAACATGCTTCGGTTTGAACCCAAACTAAAATTTTTAAAATTTCAACCTGAACTGAACTTAACTTAATCTATCGGTTCGGTTGGGTTTTCGGGTTGAACCCGAATAATGCTCAACCCTACTTCCAGGCAAAGACACTCATGCGCCACCAAAAAGTTATCCTAAATGTGCCTTCCCTTTATAAAAGCTCCCTGATATCCATTGATCAGCCCGTCCATAATCTTGTCATGTCTGTTGGCCAGAACTTTAGCTATAATTTTGTAAATGTTCAACAAACTGATTGGGAGGAAATCTGACAAATGGATTGCCAGAGGGGTCTTATTAACCCCCCCTCAAATGAGCCCCCAGCCTGAAATTCTCTAATAGCAGCAAAGAGATCCACTTTGATGATCTCCCAGCAGTGCTGGAAGAAAAACTAGATCTGGAGTCAGTTTTTAGGTGTGGATGTTTTTTGTTGAAAATTATCTGCTGTTTCATACTGTAGTTTTTGGATGGCATATTTGTTTCTGGCATTTTTTTAGTTTTGACGACTTCTATAGTTTTACATCTTTGAGAATTGCTTATATTGCAAGGTCACTCTTGCAATAAGCATTTCTCTACAACATTTTTTTGCTTCTATACAATCTTTACTCAGTTTGAAAATGTTCCGTAGTTTTTACATGTTTTGCGGTTAAAATTTCAGCTTTTAAGGTTAGAAATGCAATTTTACTGAACTTTACTTTGACATTAATCTTTATGGATTTTAAGAGATCGCAATTCTCTGTGTTCTTGGACCTGTAAGTTGAAAATCACTTTTGACTGGACATTGTCCTTTCTAGTCTGTTTCTTGGTTCTTTCTGGTAAATCTTGATGTGACATGTCTATGTAAATGTTAGGGAAAAATACATACCCCTTGAAATCTATATATATACCCCTTAAATCTTCATATCGAAATTGAAAAAAGTCATCAGGTATATCCCCGTGGTTAGCAATCTCTTAAAATGGAATGAATATTCTGTTAAAATGTGAACATAACTGTTAAATAAGGGGTGAAAGTACAAAAATACCCCTCTTCAAGAGAGGGGGGAGAGAGATTACCTAAGTGGGGTTGACCGGGTAGTGCTGGGGCCTGACAGTGAGGGAAGGGAGGGAAGGAGGGAGGGGGCATTCATGATGAAATACATGGAATACAGGGGTATAGGATATAATATGTAGATTTCAGGAGTATACTCGAATATGATGTATTTCATGGGTATATATGTAATTTTCTCTAAATGTTATGTCTGACATTCATGCCTGCATGGAGTATTAACAATGGTACCTTCTTTTATCTATTTTATTTTCTTGACGGGTAATTCAACAGTAAGGGCTCAATAATTCTATATGCAAGAGTCACCCTGACTGGTGCATCTTATCCAGCCCGAGGTGTACGTGTCGCAGAAGGTGGGGAAGACTGTTGCTGATCTCTTCACTGCTCTTGAGACTGATATTGAATCTTATAAAGATGAACGAAAGTCATATGAGATCAACTATGACTTGTTAAAGCAGGGAGATCAAAATGAAATAAGATTTGTGCTTGGAAAAGTTATCATGGATGCAATGACCAGTAGTGTTATGCTGGAAAAAGAGCAAGAAGGGTATCGACGCGAAGGCTGATTGCTCATCTGGGAGCCATTCATTCTGGTCAATATATGTGCTACGGTGGACTGTACGTTCTTCTGTACCATCTGACTTGTACAGATATCAGAATAGATGTAGCTAGTTGTATATATATATTTTCTGTATCGCTGATGTCTTGGTTTAAGTGGTTCTGTTTGGAATATTCAGGATTCAGTATGGCAATCTGAACTCCACTTTTGTGGCCCACTTTTATCCGATGATCTGGATGGGCTGGAAAAGGGATTTGATGGGTGGGCTTCACATATTACAGGTTAAATTGTTCAGCTGAACGTGGAGGAAACCTTTCTCAACTTGCATGCGGAGTAAACTAATAGAGACATTAGTTTGAAATGTCTGAAATCACAACGTTGAAGAATTGTAATTTATAGTCGGTAGATTTGCCCTTACGGTTGTTAGTTAATCCAATGTCTAAATTCATGAATTCCGGGAGAGGATTCTATCCAAATGACATCGCACATTGGCGATTATCTACATTGATGATTCAGGGAAGCCTGGCTTTTGTGGGTACCTTACTATTGCCCGAGTTCATCTATCTGGTTGTCACTTTTGTGACAGCGTCTGCAGGGTAAGGCTATGCTGAAAGAAGAGAGGTACTTTGTGGATGTCGGGTGTGCATCTTCCCGTGCTGTCAGTGTGCTGTGATACGTTGGCCGATGGTCGCGTGCAACTACTGCTCGGCGTGCACAAGCCACGAGGTATTTCTCCCGAAAGAATGCTGGTTGAAATCTTCATGGAAACTTCATTTCACTTATCCTGCTTGCCATCAGGTAAAGGCTCGGTATATTCGAAAAAGAGGGGAAAATGGTGAAGGCGATTAGGCGAAGGCTACCCCGACATCATGAGAAGGAAGATGGAGAAGAAAGCTCACAGCATTTCCTCTGAGAAAACAGATCTGCATCCGCTTTTACATAGACAGTTCTAAACCGGGACATCCAAAGTGCACCCATGGTGGCATACTGTTAATTTGTGAGGCGAGTTTTTACCACCGCGGGTACTTGGTTAGTGGGCTAGATGGTTTTATGAATGAATTGCAATTTTATCTTGATGACATGAGAAAGAACACATTAGTTTATCTAA
This sequence comes from Colocasia esculenta, assembly GCA_014218235.1. Classification (NCBI taxonomy): domain Eukaryota; kingdom Viridiplantae; phylum Streptophyta; class Magnoliopsida; order Alismatales; family Araceae; genus Colocasia; species Colocasia esculenta. The sequence continues at coordinate 88,202,963 of CM024765.1, read as the reverse complement.
ATCACTGCTGAGCAGGATTTCCAAAATGTGTTTGTAGCATGATAAATATGTTTCCTTGTATGTAAAAAAAAAACTGTTACGGTTCATCAGAGGAGTATATATTCAAATATAGACCTTACGGCTAAGATTGTTATAAATGCTGAAGCCCTAGGAAAACTTCGAACTTCCACAAGCAATGGCAACCTGTAAAGATGGCCCTCGGTAAATTTAGACCTAAGTGATGCCTTGATGCGGTTCCTGAATGTTAAATTTAGAAATAAATATTCCACATTTTTCAAGTGACTGCTTCAGATTTAATAAAATCTATCTAAACTTTCTTCTCGGTCGATGCAGGATGCAGATCCGAAGATAAGCTAATTAAAAAAAGATCAGATTTTTCAGCTGGTTCGGGGTGACCACAGGCCAGCCCATTTTCATTCAACGTCCCACCTCGGGCTGAAGGGGTGCAGGTTGGGTCGGCCACCGGCCTTGGCCCATTTCTTTTGGCGCTAATCCCAACACGGAGAGCCAAAACTAGAGGTGAACATAATGGGCCGATTTGATCTGAGTTGACTTATTTTTTTACCAACTCAAATTGAACCAAATCCTAAAATCAACTCGAACTGAACCAGTTCAGTTTGATTTAAATCAAAGTTTAATGTCACTTGTATCACAATTGCGTTTTTGGTTTGATTGCTAAGGCATTGACTCCTCAATAGAGAGGTTTAGGGTTTGAATCTCAATTTTGGCATTTTTTTTTACAACAATTCTATAAAAAGATTGAACCTTTAGCAGTTTTGAACTCACGACGCTGTAGAAACCATGCGGCCGATGCGCCAGCAAACTACGCTACATTATGTTTGAGTAACTAATACATTATATATATATATATATATATATATATATATACGATTTGCTTAGTTTCAGAAAGAGAAACCAAACTGAACTATGTAGGGTCCCAAACCGAACTGAAATCGGACGGAATTGATTGGTTCGGTTGGATTTTTCGATTTGAACCGAATTCTGAACAACTTTAGAGAGAACAATACACATTTCATTGTTGGGCATCTCCTCTACGTGTCAGCCACTTATACACTGTGTATGCGACGAGTGCAAGGGAAATGGTTGTTTTTCGGCTCCGAATTGAACTGGACTACCAGACCCATAGATAAAGAATTGAACCCCACAACACGACATATCTTGGATCGAGTTGGATTGTTTGACTCAGACACAAAGAGCTCAGTCCCACAACACACTTGACTTGAGACCGAGCACAAGTCAAACCCATAGTGCAAAGTTGGATGACTCAGACAACAAATTTCTTGTTGATTTAGACACAAGGGTCCGGTCCTCGTAGCAAGGTACCCAATCTCTTGTGTCTAACTGATTAGGCGCTGTTTGGAACCGCGTTGGAAAAGTGCAAATCAGCAATAGCTGATTTTGTGAAAGGCACTGACATAGGCTTGCTTTCGGGCCTCGTCGCCCGCGCCTTTCACGGCGCCCGTTCGCGAAAGGCGAGCTAAATAGGAAAAAAATAGTTTTTAACGCCCTCGTCCCCCATGGCAGCTCACAAAAGGGGAGCGAAATAATAATAAAAGTTTTTTATTGCCGCCTTCGCCAAAATCTTCCAAAGCAAAGTTTCTGCCGCTTTTTCAGAAGTGGGGAGAGAAGGCCAAGCTTCTCTTTACCTCTCTCCTCCTTCCAAAATCGGGTGTAAGTACAGAAAACAAAGTAACTATTACATTTGGAAACGATGCGGGCATTGTTAGAAATTTTACAGTTAAAATCTCACTTAGAAGTATTTCCAAATGTTGCCAAAATCTAACTTGAGTAATGCTAGCTGCACGTACACCCGGGTATAAATTTCACGCTGGAATCGTCGGAGTGCGCTCGATTGGGCCGCTTGGAAACCACTCACGTCAGTAGCCCATCACACGTCTCCGTCTGCACGCACGTCTTCCTGAGGTCCGCCATCATTAAATCCACTGCAGAGCAAATATGATGATCGATTGGACCTATTTGTCACCAGATCAACTTATTTGTCATCAGAAGTGACCTATTGTCATCGGAATCAATCTATTTGTCATCATTGGTCACCTATTTCTCACCGGAATCAACTTATTTGTCACTCCAATTCGTAACTCCATGTGAATCACTTAAGGCACGAAGTCAGCTATTTGTCACTGGAATCAACTTATTTGTCACCAGAAGAAACATATTTATCACCGAAATCAACCTATTTGTCACTCCAATTCGTGACTCCATGTGAATCACTTAATGTACGAAATCAGTTATTTGTCACTAGAATCAACCTATTTGTCATCAGAAGAAACTTATTTGTCACCGGAATCAACCTATTTGTCATCAGAAGAAGTCTATTTGTCACCGGAATCAACCTATTTGTCACTCCAATTCGTGACTCTATGTGAATCACTTAAGACACGAAGTCAACTATTTGTCATCAGAATCAACTTATTTGTCACCAAAATCAAATATTTGTCACCAGAAAAAACTTATTTGTCACAGGAAGAATCTTAATTCATGACTCCATGGGAAATTTTGATTTTCGGTCCAAAAAATACATTTCAAATTAAAATCTCTCTATAACCGTTGTTTACGATGGAGACAGTTTTTCATAATGGTGGATCTCAGGAAGACGTACAGGCGGCGACGTGTGCTAGGTTGCTGATGTGAGCGCTTTTCACGCAGCTCAATCGAACGCACCCCGGCGATTTTAGTGTGAAATTTATACGCGGATGTAAAAAGCAATGAGCATTTCTCATCTAACTTGGCCTGGGGCAGGCCACAAAGTCGGACTCCCAGTGCAAAGCCGGATGTCGCAGACAGCAGGCTTCTTGTGGCTCCAGACACCCAAGCCAAGTGGGACGAACCTGCCACGTCATGTATGCCAAGCCACGCTGGACGATGACGCAGACATGACGGCGTTTCCTTCTGGTTCGACCAGTTCGGACTTCCCACCATTCGGTACCAAATTATTACCTATATAAACTGCTCTTCCCGGGTCGTCTCTCCATCTTTGGCTCCCTCTGCTTCGTTAACGATCTTCGCCAGGGGGGATGGAGAACACGGAGATTCTGAGAGAGTGGTTCAGCCGAGTTGACTCGAACAAGACCGGCAACATCACTGCTCCTCAGCTCCAGGTTTTCTTCTTCCGCTTCTCCTTTGTTCTTCTCGATCTTTCTCCTGTTCTTCTCGTGGAGCCTGCCCTAAATCTTGCCCCGTTTTTGTTGTTTGGTCGCGGCCATGATATCGGCGTTTAGGCTGCATTGGCCGTGGGCAATCTCAAGTTCTCCCTATCGATTGTGCAGCAAATGATCAGGTTAGTCGGTGGCTCATCATGGCGTTGCAGCTTGTGGTCTGCTTACACTTGAGATTTCGGTTTCTGCAGGATGTACGACTTCGACAAGAACGGGACCATGAATTTCGAAGGTTGCGATTGTTTAGTTTTATTGAGTTCCTGCGTTGCGTGCGCACATGAGTGCGCTGGGACCATTTCTACGAGTTATTTTACATTTCATGATATTGTTTTCCTTTATCTTTATCTGCCGACGGTCCTATTTTCATAGTCTGATGTTCTGTAAAGGATGGTGACCTACCATAGTTATTTTCTAATTCCTTTGTTCCTTTTAAAATTGAAGCAAATTAGAAAAGTGATCTAACTGGATTTAGGAAAATGAAAAAGAACTGCTTACTCTTTGTACCACTGTCCTAGTATATAGGCTATATTTTTTATTACTTTTTCTTCCCCTGTTAGAAAGTAGATGTTTATATGAATTAGTATAGTCACTTAGATTATTTAAACGTTTCATATTTTTACCACTTAGCAGCCCTGCTTTTAGAAGCAAGATTATGTCATTTTACCATAGTTCATATCCCTTAAAGTACTCCTGTTCGGCTGTTCCTCATTCCTGCTCCTATTTCCAAAGAAACTTTGAATTCTGAAGATCCTCCATCTTATCTTGTTTCCATCGCATGTTCGGTCATTTGTGGTCCATAGTGAGAGTCAAACTGATTCTCTCACTGGCAAGATATTATTTAGGATATTAGCTTGCATTGTAGGTTTTCCTTTACTATTTCCCGTACATGTGTGTCTGTTTTCCAACAGTGGTCATGCGAGAGAGCAAATGACCAGAAAAGCCAAGATGGATGTTGAAACTTGCAATTGTTTCTGGATTTTTCTCCTCTTTCTCTTCTTTCGTCTCACTGTTTCATTGATTGGTCATCTAACAAAATGAGGCAAAGATGAAAAATATAATCTCCTTCCAAAAAAAGGAGTATTTGGGTTTGTCTCTATGAACTGTATGCTTGTGTTTAGAACCTTCTGTGTGTTTGTTGGACTCTTTGGGGTAACCTTTCTCCTAGTCTCCTAGGAACTATGGTTGGAAGCCTATCACCAACATGCCGTCTAAATATCTGTAACGTTTCAATCTTTGAGTTGCTTGCTATGACGTTACTTCACCAATTTCAACATTGGTTCATTGTAAATAATTATTTCCGTACAATATAAGACTTTTCAAAATGATAATTCCGAATTATTTCTTTGGGTTGAGTTGGTGAAATTTATTTTATGAACTGTATAGATGCTAAGAAGTTCAGTTTCATTTAGTGATACTTATTTTTCTAATGATTTTTTTGGATCATTCTCATGAGCCTTTTACCTCTCAATGTGTCCTGCTGCAGAATTTGTTGCTCTCAACAGATTTCTTTTCCAGGTCAGGCTTCTGTTCTATAGTTTTATTTCAATTCTTACTTGCACTTTACAGTTATTGCTCCTGTGCTACAGCAACATTGTACTTCCTCTTCTGTCTAATAGGACTGTTTGTGATAATTTTCATGCTGCCTTCCAAAACATCTTAGACTGTCTATATGCTAATATATGTTTCCTTCATATGATTTGCCTCAACTTTTCACTTTGTTCCCATTTTGTTTCTTTTCTATATTTAAGCAGTAAATATCTGCTCCAACAGGAAATGAATGTTAACTGCACCACCAACCTCTTTAGGCTCTTCAAAAATAAAATCATGGTACCTAGGTTTATCTGGAGCATCCTCCAAGGACAATATAATATCATCTGCATATTTCAAATCCAAGAACCAAAAAGGAGTTTTGATAATTCATACATCTAGTAATCATCCATCTTCTTCTGCAATTTTTCAAAACTTACCTAACATGTTGGCCATTGCCATAAAGAAAAGAGGAGACAAAGGTTTGCCTGTCTCAATTTTTATACTGGGAAGGAACCATACATGCTGTCTTTTAGGTTAATCGAACAGTTTGTTGTAATGTTGCGGTTGGAGTAACATATGCAGGAGTTCACCGGGAATGTTATGCCCACCTAATGTTACTCCACAGAAATTACCAGGGAACTTTGTCACATGTTTTGTTGAGATCCATATTAGAAAAAAAATCACATTACAACTCTCATAACCAGAATGTTGACAATGCCCTTACATGACACATTTACTGAAATATTTGACATCCAAAGTGTCCTTTCTTTGATGAAATCGCAAAGGAAGTCTGTTTCAAGTTTCAACTACCCACGGGCACTTCCTTGTCTGATAGATTCCTGAGCTAACTTGTCAACATCCTCAATTAACTTCCAGAATTTCTGGTAAAAGAAATCGGGAATCTGTCAGGTGTCTTGTCTGTCTCAGCCTGTAAAAGGTGGTAGAAACTGCCTCACTGACCTCACCTCCTTTGCCTCTTAACCAAGTGTCATCTGTAATGGACGGCCTTTTGGCATCTGGATCAGACAAAAATTGGTACGACCTTTCCTCCTCTGCAAACAAGGTACTATAAAAGTAAGTTTCTTCAGCGATGTAAACATAGATATGAATTTTCTGCTCCTCTTCTCCCATTGCAAGAAAACCAAAGTTTACAGCCAGGCTCCTCTTTTTGTGCCTGAACATCCATGCCTATGTTTGGAACAAACATGGCCCAGCCAGCTGGAACAGAAAACAAAGGATCATCCCCATGAAAAGAGAAATGTTTAGTATGTCCATCCCTGAATCAATAGAAGTCAATCAAACAATACCCATCATCTTTATGGTTAACTATCATTTTTTTTGTTATGCCACTGGCTGTTGTTCTTGGTTTTGCTGACCGCATGACAATAAATGTCTCGATTGATGTTGTTTCCAGCTAAGTCAGTATGTTACTGTTAAAGTTTATTGGAAGGCCTTCCAACTCAAAGTCTTAAGTGATGAGTGGAGAGGACTCCACTTCTAGAAGTGCATTAGCATTGTTGTTCCTTCTAATGTGGGACTATTCTTACACACCCGCTCATGTGCAGGCCAATTTTTTGGCTTTGTCATGTGGATGATAATCTCGGGCTGTGCAGCCCATATCATAGCATGGGCTCTCATACCATGTTAAGGTTTACTGGATTGGGCTTTCCAACTCAAAACCTTATGGTGATGAGGGGAGAGCGGTCTGCTATTATAAACACATTAGTACTTTTGTCCCTTCTAATGTGGGACTAGTCTAACAGTGACTATGGTAACCTATGCACTTTATTTAAGTTAACTTTTTTATTATCCAACTGTTTAATAAGGTCTCCTAGAAGTTATACTCTCTTTATTTATATGCTGAAATTTTCATGTAGGCTCAGGACGCTTTTTCTACTTTAAACAGGTATTTACAACTTCTTTAAAAATATGTGTTTGGCAAAAGCCCTTTTGTTCTGAGAAGTTTCATATTTCAAAGTTTGGTAACTTAGATGTTTGTCTTGTAGCTTCTATGGGTCATGACTCATGATTGTCATTTGAAGTATTAGAAATTTTTATTGAGCATTTTCTTTTCTAGTTGTGTGCAAGGCTGCAAGCTAGCATTTTGGCAAGGCAGACTTGACCAATCAAGTCTATAACCTATTAACCTGCCCTTCTTTGTGTTAGGTCACAGGATAAACTGGTTAGTGTCTTCATGGTTAAAAGCAGATGATACTTGCCAAAATTCTTATGAATTTTTTACTGCCATAGCTCTTGATGGAATTTCACATCATATGGCACACCCTTTCGACATGTTTTTACTACAGACTTTCAATTTAAATGACATTAGCTTCCTTTTATAGACAAGATCATTTCATCATTGGGTTTTACTGGTACAACCTATGACTTTTCAGATCACATACCTTTCCATAATATTTAGTTAGAATTAGAATTGGAAACTAGTATGCAGCTACAAAGATGATATTGTTAGTTGTTGGTGTCCTCCATTTGGGCTCTGACATAAAATGATGTGGTGTGCTAAGATGCCTATCCTTGATAGAGACTGGAATAAGTACTACTGCATGGGACTCATGTATATTCAAAACATGATATGCGCCCCAGTGAGAGGGCATCAATAGTGGTGCTTAGTGTGTTTCTTAAATTAAGAGTGAGTTCAAGTCCCAGAGCACTGTAAGAACATATTATGGTGATGACCTTGTTTTGGATGTTAACTCATATCCTGTTGCTATTGCATAGTTGGCTTGGAATCTTATTTTCTTCTGATTTGTTGGTGAACGGAAAGGGACATCATAAGCCTGATTTTGCATAATAATCTAGTCAGAGGTTTCCAAATGATTACTGTGTCACGGGTAGGGAATACCTCTATTCCAAGGGAATATTCCCATTCTACCCTAGCCAGATAGTAAATAGCAAAAGCTAACAAACTAAGAGTAATTGCTTGAATTTATGAATGGTGGTTCTTAGTCAGTGGTGTGAATGGTTCTGTTATTTCTATTGGTAACAAGATAAGAAGACTTAGAAGGCAGAACTTTATTTTATTTCTGCCCAATTCTTGTATGGGCCTATGAAAGGTTTTACGGAAAAAAAGAAGTAATCTTGTGGAGCAGCTGCAAATGCTTGAGTCATCAGGCAAATGGACTAATGGAGGATTTCTTGGTAGGGCAGGACCATACAGATGTAGTCCACTAATGGTGAATGTCTGTTGTATAGATTTAACCATAGCTTCAGGAGATATGTAATAAGTAGAGACATCTTGAGATGTTAATTCTTATATGGATCAGTGTTGGAAGGTAAAAATGTGACACGTTTACTTCAACAGGAATTATAAAATTCATCAGATGATGGTCCGGCGACTTGGCTAGTTGAAGCTTATTCTAGGCGGACAATCGTTCAAGCTACGGACATGATGAAAGGGGTCGTTGAGCCGTGAAAATTAAATGCTGGTTATCAACGGGCCTTCTTACAATATGTTATCAAGCAGCCTGCTCAGAGGCCAAATAAGTTGTGATTTAAAATGACCCACGAGGTTATTTAAGTTACAAACTTATTTAGTGGGATCCTTCCCTAAATTTCAGCAGGGGAGTTCCGGCCCTTAAAATGGTGCCCGGAGTCCCGGTTAAAATGAAAGTACAAGGAGAACATGTCTCCGTCCAAAGTACGAAGCACGGAAAAATCCGGCAGCACAAGGTCTATAGACCGAGTACGAAGGACAAGTACAAAGAACAAGCTCCGGCAACGCTCTCCGATCGGGCAGAACTCCGAGAAGTCAGGGCGAGGCGCCGAAGAAACGGAGCAGGATTCCAGCAGCAACTCCGGCAGCACAAGGTCTATAGACCAAATACGAAGAACAAGCACAAAGAACAAGCTCGAGGAAGAACTCCGAGGCTTGCAAAGGCACCCTCCGATCGGGCAGAACTCCGAGAAGTCGGGCAGAACTCCGGGACAGAAGAAAAAAACTCCAGCACCTGGGCATATACCCTTGTAAATGAGGGGGTGTAAGGGGGGTATTTATAGGCAAAATCCCCCCCTCTCCTCTCTCTCCATCGGTTAGGACCCCCTAACCGATGGTGACCTCACAATGAGGTCACCATCGGTTAGGTCACCATCGGTTAGCCCCTTAACCGATGGTGACCTCATTGTGAGGTCACCATCGGTTAGGGGCTCTCTCTCTCCTCTCTCCCACGCATGTAAGGGGCCGAAACCCCTATAAATACCCCCCCCTATTCCAAAGGAAAGGGGGGTCTTTTGCTTGCCTCGGCGAAGCCCTGTTGGGAAAATCCCAGAAAAATAGAAAAAGAGCCTTTGCTCATTCCCTCTCTCATTCTCCAACCCCCCCTGCTTGGTGTTCGAAGGTACAAATCCCCTTCTTTAGCCCGATAGGCCAGGCGCGGAAAGGAGAGCGGTCGGCGTGATCGTCATCAACATTCCTTCTTAATCCCCATCCCCCACATCGAGCAAGACTCTGTGGGGTGATATTCCCGGGGTTTAAATGCCGTCCATATCGAGCAAGACTCTATGGACACATGGTATTTAAATACCCATGTTCTCCCCGCCCATCGAGCAAGACTCTGGGATGGTGGATTTTGTGCTTATATGTATATGTTTTCTTGAGGAGACTCTGCCCAAGCTGAGGTTCTGCCCAAGGACATATTCGTATATTCACAAATTTGTGTTCTTATATGTATGTTTCTTAAGACGAAACTCTGCCCAAGTGGAGATTCCGTCCATGAACATATATATAAAGATCATAAATTTGTAATTATACAAATATGTTCCTTAAGGAGAATCTCGCCCAGGCAAAAATCCCTCTCAGGGGACGTATCCATATAAATACAAACTCGTGTTATATGTATATGTTTCTTAGAGGAAACTCTGCCCAAGCGGAGGTTCTGTCCGAGAACATATTCGTATATTCACAAATTTATGTTCTTATGTATATGTTTCTTAGGGGAAACTCTGCCCAAATGGAGACTCCCCCTAAGAACATATCCATAAAATCACAAATTTGTGCCTGTACGCATATGTTTCTTAGGAGAAATCTTGCCCGGACAAAGTTCCCTCTAAATTCATATCCGTATAATCACAAACTTCATGTTTATATAAATGTATTTCTTAGTGGAATCTCTGCCCAAATAGAGACTCTGCCCGAGAATATATCTATATAATCACAAATATGCCCCGTTTGTATATGTTTCTAAAAAAAAAAAGGGACTCCGTTCATACGGGGGGCTCTTTCCCATCGGATACTCTGCTCAAGTGGAGATACCGTTTGAGAATATATTTACAAAGTGCAAATTTGTATTTATACACATATATCTCTTTAAGGCAAAGTCCCTCCGGGTAAAGTTTCTCCCGAGAATACATGGATACAAGCATATGCCAATATGAAAATATCTCTACAAGGACACCCCTGCCTAAGTGGGGACTCACCAAGACGTATTCACATATTCAAAAAATAAAAAAAGGGGATTGTGATAATATACACACATCCAAAGAAAAAGGGAAGTGAGACAAGAACTGTGCTCAGACACTCCAAATGGGAGCACATACGCACCTCCACGAGAACTATATCCGTGGAAATGGACTTTGGACAAAAATCACAATATGACACATGGATGGCAGGGTCGGGTCGGCTGGGTGAGTCGGACCCAGCCGACCCCGACTCGGGTCGGGTCGGGTCGGTGGAGCCGGCCGACTCCAATGGAGTCTGGCCGACCCTGGGTCGGCCAGAGTAAAAAATTATTTAAAAATGAAAAAAATCAGAAAAAATCAGAAAAAAATCAGAAAAAAATCAGGAAAAATCCCTAAAATTTACAGAAAATTACCTAGACACATACAACATTCATTGAAATCAAACACATTGAAATTTAAATCTTATCATGTTCATGTACCATGAAGAACAATAACAATGACTAAAGACATAATCATTAATGTTCATACATTGCAAAAATTAAAATATGTACAAGTTGATAACATGAAATAAATAAAAATACCTTCTCAATTTGACATTTCTGAACCCTCATCCTCTACCTCATGAGATTGAATAGGTGGCACATACTCATGTCCTCCATACTGTGTATATCCAAAGCCAAACAAAGAATTTGCAATATCTTGGAATCCTCTTTGGATGCCTCGCGGTGTTGTTGCTTGTTGACTTGAACTTTCTCCTGAGTGTCCCGGAGGGAAGAAACTACCATATCCAGTAGTTTGAATATTGCCCAAATAACTAGGCCCACTACTAGAGCTGATGTCTGAATATGGCAATTTTGGGGGACTAAAAAAGGGTGGATATGAAGCCCCGTATCCCCAATCATGCCCTGCTTGCCTTTGTTGGCCTTCATATCCCCCGTGCTGCTGTTGTGCTTCCCCTTGGCTTCCTTGTTGTTGTTGGGGTGGTTGTGAATAATCTTCATATCCTGACATAATACCCCCAAGCCCATAACCTCCCGTGGCTCCAATACCTGCAGCAGCACCATCATCATCATCAGGTGATTGGGTGGAGTCATCACTCCCCACTGTTTTTTCTTTTTCTTTTGTACTCTTCTTTTTGCGACGTTCATAATGTAATTTCTCTGCCTCATATAATCTAGCCAAATGAGATGGCAGGGGTGGAGCCTCAGAAAATGGCTGCCCAATATGTGTCTCTGCCTCAGGAGAGTCCTCTTCACCTTCTTGTGATTTTCTTCTTGGTTCTTCTGTTCTTCTTTCTTTGTTTGGCTTTGCTTTCTTCTTGCCTTTGTCTTTCTTTCTTTTGGGCTCTAACTGGGAGGTAGATCTTCTCAATTCTGGCTGAGATGAAGAAATACTAGTATCATGTACGGTGGAAGATCTTCTCAATTCTGGCCTCTCAGCTCTCTCAGGTACATGCTCTTCTAATAAAACATCTCCTTCACATGCTTGAACTAGCCGATCATCAGGATGAAAATCAGCTAGCTCTCCCTCAGCTCTCGTCTCCACCCAAGCATGTAAAGGGTGTTCCTCATTTAGCAACTCATCAACATCTATCTCAGGAACCACCTCCTCAAATGGTCTACCAGCTAGCTGCATGAATCTATGACAGTAAACCAACTTCTCTAGCCTATCCACACCCAGCCTATTGCGGATTTTTGTGTGAATAAGGCTGAATGTACTCCAATTCCTTTCACATGGGCTAGAAGAAGTGGTTTGACTTAATACTCTCACTGCAACATACGCTAAGGGATTTGTCCCAGCTTGGTGATAATTGACTTGGATCCACCATTCAGCTGTTACAATAAAATAACCGAACATTAATCATTATAAGGATGGTGAAAGAATATATTTATGATTTTAGGCAAACACCCAAACATGTAAAACCACCTGGACTGAGTCTTCCAGCTGCATATTTCATGTCATATGCTCCGTATATGCCAACTTTCATCTTATATCTCTCCACCTAGAAAATGGAAGACATGAGTCACATGACATATGTCATGTCAAATGATAAAATACATACATATGCAAAGTAAAATATACTATCCTACCTCTGCCACTGCGTCTAATCTCTCATTCATGCTCCTTGCAATGCGAGTGATGACATTCATGGTGCCTCTCATCACTTCTCCGTCATTGTGCACATCATCTTTATATTGAATCTTAGGGTTGAAAAAATACCCTGCATATGATAAAAGAGGTTTAAGTATGGTATCATAAAATAATTCAGCAAGTAATTACAATAAATAAATTACCTGCTGCATGAAGATCATGGTGGAGAGTCATCTCCCATCGCTTGTCTATGATGGCCCACCATTTTCTGTATGCTTTAGGATTCCTTTCCCTCAACTTTTCCTTTGCCTTGTCCATTGCCTCGTACAAATATCCCATATCATTTTTGTCGTCACCATCAACCATTCTAAGGATAAGTACCAAAGGCTCTATTACTTTGAGGTAGTAGGAAACCTTCTCCCAAAACCGTGCATTGCTAATCAAGTCTTGGACCATGAGTGCAACATCTTTACTATCAGGCCGTAGAGTGTCTACATGCTGCAAAAATTCTGCAGAATTAATCAATTGGGCCAATTGATGCCTATATTTCATTAGGCTCTCCAAAGAAATAAAATTGGATGCAAATCTGGTGGGACCAGCACGAAGGAGATCTCTCCCATCTGTGTACTTCCTCATCATATTCAAAATCCTGTTGTGACTATAAATAAAGGAAGTTATCATCTGAGCATCATCAATGATACCATGAATATGAGAATCTTTGCCTATGTCCTCCATCATTAAATCAATGCAATGTGCTGCACATGGAACCCAATAGAGATGGTGTCTCTTTTCCATTAACAACCTACCTGCAGCCTTGTAGCTCGGTTCATTATCAGTCACAACCTGTACAACGTGCTCTTCACCCACTTCCTCCACAACTGCATCCATAAGTTTAAACAAATATTCTGCATTCTTGATTTTGTTAGATGCATCAACAGATTTAAAGAAAATAGACCCTTCGCAGCAATACACAAGAAAATTTATCATGGATTTTCTTGTGGTCCCTGTCCAACCATCACACATAATGGTGCAACCACGTTCTTTCCAAATATTTTTGAAGCTACTCACCCATGTTTTCAACTCCTCATATTCATCATCAAGCCCAGTATCATAAATATACTTCCTTGTAGGAGCCTTAATACCAGGCCCAGCTTCCGCAATTGCATCCAACATACTCTGAAAATATGGGCTCTCTACCGTATGTGCTGGGACACCTGCATGTAAAAACCATTTGACAATGCCTTTGATTGCACCCTTCGCTGCCTTTGCAGTGGATTTCACTCCTTTCAATGCCTGCTTGATTCCTGGTTGTTTTACAGACCTTGATCTATACAAATATGCATCCATAGGACCCTGTGTACTCCTAGGAAGAGATGTCCTAGAGTCATCTCTAGACACATGTGCACCTGATGTGCCTAAACCCCTTCGTCTCTCATCTTCCTCCGCATAAGAACGGCGACTAGCACGTGCCGCTGCAGTAAACTCAGGATCATCATCATCATCATCATCCACAGGAATTGGTAGATCATAATCTCTACGAATCTGTCTCCCAGAAAGCTCATCTTGAAGTTCTTGTTGCTGCTGAGTTGTCAATATTTTTTCTGCTTTCTTCCCCTTCAGATATGCTATTATTTCATTTCTCACTTCCATTGGACAATTCGGACATTTTGAAACATTCCCAGCAATCCCAGCAAGATGTTGTTTAAGGCGATAAATGCCTCCAAACATCTCCTTTCTACACCAATTACATTTCACTTTTCTCTTAGATGCATCAAGGAGAGTACCATGAGCCCAACCAGGATCAATGGCCTGCTCCACCTCTTGCTCTTCATGTTCATGATGTGCCATATTCCTGTGTAAGAATGCAATTAAATTGCACGTTAATTACACATAATCCCTAATTTTTAAACCCTATTTAGGGTTTAATTTGGGAATTTATGGAAAAAAATATCATAGACTATAAATATTGTACATACAAAACTCTAATCAACTCAAATGACCACATTGAACACTCAATTACACATTTATTATATTAATGACCTACAATTCTTATTTTTTAAACCCCTAATTATTTAAGTTGAGAATTAAAAAAAAACAGATCATGCAATGTTCATACAAAACTCTAATCAAGTAAAATAACTATATTGGACACTCAATTACATAATAATTACATTAAAGACCTAAAATCCCTAAATTTTAAACCCTAATTAGGGTCATTTGGGGATTTTCAGGAAAAACAGTTAATGTAATGCAATTAAGTCTACCAACAAACTCTAATCAACTAAAATAGTTCTATTAATCACTCAATTGCACATTAATTTCATTCATGACACAAATCCTAATTTTTATACCCTAATTAGGGCTAAATTTGGAGATTTAAGAGAATGAAGTCATAAACATGTTAAATATGCTATAGATCTACAGATCTATAGCCTATTTACCATTTCCTATTTTTTCAGATTTTTTTAAAAAAAATAAAAAATCTCACCTCACAGAAGAGAGAGAAGAGAACAGAGAGAGAGGAAGGGCGCCGGCGGCTGCTTGCAGTGGCGCCGGCGGCGGCGGCCGACGGCGAGCCTCCCGGAGCTCCGGCGACGGCGGCGGCGGCGAGGGAGGCGCTCCGGCGGGGGGAGGGGGGCAGGGGGCTGGGAAGGGGGCTGGGAAGGGAGGTCCCGGGACTGCGCAGACTGCGCAGTCCCGGGACGGGATCCCTCCTTAAAGGGGGATCCGCGGGGTCGGGCGGGTCGGGGTAGTCGGGATGCGGAGTCGCCCGACCCCGGCGGATCCGGCCCGCCTACCGGGAATCCGCGGATCCCGGCCACTTCCCGCGCCAACTCGGGTCGCCGGGCGCCGACCCGACCCCGACCCGCCCGACCCCGACCCGACCCGCCCGTTTTTGCCATCCATGATATGACAAGGACTTCCATGGAGATACATCCATATGCTCTCCGGAGTGGAAATGGACTTTGGACAAAAATCACAATATGACAAGGACTTCCATGGAGATACATCCATATGCTCTCCGGAGTGGAAATGGACTTCGGACAGAAAATCATAATATGACAAGAACTTCCGTAGAGATACATCCATATGATCTCCGGAAATTGCACCCGCACAAGCATGAAATGAGGAGAAAATAAACTCTACCTCAAATTCGGACTCTGCCTAGGAACGACATTACAAGAGAACCTCATATAAAAATCCGCACAATAACCCTTCTAATACGGAAGTGTTGCTCCGGGTTATAATACCCCCAAGTTCAGAATCATAAATCCACGGGCATGCACCCGTTCATGATAATAATCCCCATGTTTTCCCAAATAAAAAATCCATAATCAACCTTTTGCAAAAAGGAGAAAAGACCTCAAATCGGTCCATGGGTATATACCCGCTCCCCTTTTTAAAAGGAATCAAATTTTGGGCTCCCACAAAGGCAGTCGTTTCAAAAATGGAATATCCAAAGCAAAAAGCATTTCAAAACAATCAAAAGAAAGGAAAAACATGTCATAATCAGGATTTTCTAAGAAAAAGCATGTATATTTCTCTCGTCCTTTTTACTATGAAATGGTATTCGGGTTAGAAATTGGTATTAAATAATGCCAAGAGTTTTAACTCGATGTAAATGTAACATCGATTCCGGTCGATGGAGATGGAGGTCCAGCACATGCTACCCTAATTGCCTGATGAGAATAGACATGGGACTCAAGAAGTTCAGATAAAAAACGGCGCACCCGTCCGTTCGCGGACACCCCCGTCCGTTCGCGGACACCCCCGTCCGTTCGCGGACACACCCGTCCGTTCACGGACACCATACCCGTCCGTTCACGGACACCATACCCGTCCGTTCACGGACACCATACCCGTCCGTCTCACGGACACCCAAATTTCCTTCCGCATTGCGCGGATTCTTTCTTCTGTCTGTTAGACAGGCTGGCACGCCCCGCGATATAAAAATCAAAGCATGCGAAACAAATGAATACCCTTCAATGGAATGAAATGAATAAACCAAAAAGAACGCGATGATCCATAATGATGTACTCTGCATATATCCTCTCTTCTATAACCTCTCCCTCATTCCCTTTTCCTCCCCCGTGTCAACAATCAGTTGAATAAATATGGAGGGAGCAACTCTTGTCATATGCTCCGGTCAATAGAAGTTAGTGTTACGTGTGGATCGCATCTCGGAAATCTTTTAATCTTGAGAACTTGATTTGGTGTTTATCTGTCTTTTTGCCTCCAGGGATAATCATGCAACTGATTCTGGGACATATAACTTTCCAATTGATCTCTTGGAATGCCAAATTGCATTTAGTTAGTGATACTGTGGACATGGTTTTCCGGATCGGATCGAATCGGTCCAATTCGGCCGAATCGGATCGAATCAGGAGAAACCCGATTCGCCCGATTCCCATCTAATTCCCATGCAAATCTGTCTGATTCTGGCGAATCGTGGTGGATCAGGAAAAACCCGATTCGCCCCGATTCCCCGATGCGGCGAACCTTGACTGGGGATACCAAATTACCAATTAGGCATCCAGATTCAGAGGATAAGGTAACATTAACTTTGTTACTGAGAACATTAGGCATCCAGAAGGTAAGTTACCAATTAACTTTGTCACTGAGAACATTTAGCATTCAGAGGGTAAGGTACCAAATACCAATTACTCTGCGCTGGTATGGCTCAGGGACTGTTATATGGGACGCTACTTCTAGTGCCAGCAGCTGGAGACTGCAGCACTTTTCATGCGGGTTAATTAACAAATATTCTTGCCCTTCTGCCAAAAAGAAAAAAACAGTAGACCACTAGACTGCGCCACCAATTTTGTTGATGTAGATAGAGGAGGTACAGGTCAACTAGAGGATCCTCTCTCACCAACCAAAGAAATTACACAAACAAAAGGTGTGATTACTAACATGCATCTCCTCCGTCAATCATCTGCAGATAAAAACATTATGTATTTTCACCATAAATAAGGGGAAGGCATCTCGTAGAATTACCAGGATAAATTCTAATCCTGAGTTTGGGGATTAGATGAGCAGGAATAGCATGATATATTGGTGACAAAATATAACCGTGACCATGAGTGCAAGTAATTGGCAAGGTAGTGAATCTGTAATAGAGTTAGGATCCTAGTTATCCTTGCCTGTAGCATTCTGGCATCTCAAAGTGGTGTAGCAGAAGCATAGTGTGTCTAACAAACAACAAGTCCCTGAGATCCCATAGGGAACAACTGAGCCATGAGCAACCTAGTCCACATAATTGGTCAGAAATTTGGAAAATTTATGAACCACCATGGGTTTTAGGCAGAGGGGCACTAGCGAGATGTTGTACAAGCATCCCTGTGGGTTGTATAGTTTCCTTTTTTTGTTTCTTTTGTATACATCCCTGCCTTAGTGCATATGAACCACCATGCGGGTTGTGTGTTTTCCCTTTTTGGTTTCTTTTGTATGCAACCCTGCCTTAGTACTTATTCCTATCTCATGTTTATGGGCATCCCTAATAATGATTGGAGAGTCTTGATTTTTTTCCTTTTATGCTCTATATGGAAATGAAATACAGAACTAAAAATTGTCCATCGTGACATCCTCGTGTTCAAGTGCCTTACTTTATACACACAGCTCACTACCTTTTCTTGGTGCCTTCTCCTCAGTCCTCACATTGCCTTTTAGTGAAATTGACGTTACCTATCTCCTGAAGCTAAATCTTCTCTAACATTTTCCTTATCGTCCCCTTTGATTCCATAAACTTGTCCAAACATTTTTTTCATTTATGATCCAAATTTGTCCAAAGTTCACAGAGGATACCACAATAGCAAAATTACTGTTCCAATACATTGTAACTAAAATGTAGGGAAGGTTGAATATTTTCTAAACCTAGACGTAGATTTGGTTGGTACTTGTTGAACGGCAAAAGTGTGACACGTTTATTTCAGCGGAAATTACAAAAATCTATCAGATGATGGTCCGACGACTAGCCTAGTTGAAGCCTATTTTGGCGGACGACGGTTCGAGTCGCGGACATGATGAAGGGGGCCGTTGGGCCACGAAGATTAAATATTGGTTATCAGCAGGCCTGGTTACAATACATTATCAGCAGCCTGCTCAGAGGCCAGAAAGTTGTGATTTAAAATGACCCCAAGGTTATTTAAGTTACAAAATTATTCAGTGGGATCCTTCCTCAAAATTTAGCAAGGGAGTTCCGGCCCTTAAAATGGTGCCCGGAGTCCCGGTTAAAATGAAAGTACAAGGAGAACATGTCTCCGTCCAAAGTATGAAGCACGGAAAAATCCGGCAGCACAAGGTCTATAGACCGAGTACGAAGGACAAGTACAAAGAACAAGCTCCGGCAACGCTCTCCGATCGGGCAGAACTCCGAGAAGTCAGGGCGAGGCGCCGAAGAAACGGAGCAGGATTCCAGCAGCAACTCCGGCAGCACAAGGTCTATAGACCAAATACGAAGAACAAGCACAAAGAACAAGCTCGAGGAAGAACTCCGAGGCTTGCAAAGGCACCCTCCGATCGGGCAGAACTCCGAGAAGTCGGGCAGAACTCCGAGACAGAAGAAAAAACTCCAGCACCTGGGCATGATACCCTTGTAAATGAGGGTGTAGGGGGGGTATTTATAGGCAAAATCCCCCCCTCTCCTCTCTCTTTCCATTGGTTAGGACCCCCTAACCGATGGTGACCTCACAATGAGGTCACCATCGGTTAAGGGGGGGTCTCCCCCTAACCGATGGTGACCTCATCATGAGGTCACCATCGGTTAGGGGCACTCTCTCTCCTCTCTCCCACGCATGTAAGGGGCCGAAACCCCTATAAATACCCCCCCTATTCCAAAGGAAAGGGGGGTCTTGAATGGTGCTCTGGCGAAGCCCTGTTGGAAAAATTCCAGGAAAATAGAAAAGAGCATTTGCTCATTCCCTCTCTCATTCTCAAATCCCTCCCGTCCGGTGTGAAGGTACAAATCCCCTTCTTTAGCCCGATAGGCCAGGCGCGGAGAGGAGAGCGGTCGGCGAAATCGTCATCAGCATTCCCTCTTAACCTCCATCCCCCACATCGAGCGAGTCTCTGTGGGGTGATATTCCCGGGGTTTAAATGCCGTCCATATCGAGCGAGTCTCTATGGACACATGGTATTTAAATACCCATATTCTCCCCGCCCATCGAGCGAGTCTCTGGGATGGTGGATTTTGTGCTTATATGTATATGTTTTCTTGAGGAGACTCTGCCCAAGCGGAGGTTCTGCCCAAGGACATATTCGTATATTCGCAAATTTGTGTTCTTATATATATGTTTCTTAAGACGAAACTCTGCCCAAGCGGAGGTTCCGTCCACGAACACATATATAAAGATCACAAATTTGTAATTATACAAATATGTTCCTTAAGGAGAATCTTACCCGGGCAAAAATCTCTCTCAGGGGACGTATCCATGTAAATACAAACTCGTGTTATATGTATATGTTTCTTAGAGGAAACTCTGCCCAAGCGGAGGTTTTGTCCGAGAACATATTCGTATATTCACAAATTTATGTTCTTATGTATATGTTTCTTAGAGGAAACTCTGCCCAAATGGAGACTCCCCTAAGAACATATCCATAAAATCACGAATTTGTGCCTATACGCATATGTCTCTTAGGAGGAATCTTGCCTGGACAAAGTTCCCTCTAAATTCATATCTGTATAATCACGAACTTCATGTTTATATAAATATATTTCTTAGTGGAATCTTTGCCCAAATAGAGACTCCGCCCGAGAATATATCTATATAATCACAAATATGCCCAATTTGTATATGTTTTCTCAAAAAAAAGGGGGGGGGGGAACTACGTTCATACGGGGGGCTCCTTCTTATTGGATACTCTGCTCAAGCGGAGATACTATTTGAGAATATATTTACAAAGTGCAAATTTGTGATTATACACATATATCTCTTTAAGGCAAAGTCCCTCCGGGTAAAGTTTCTCTCGAAAATATATGGATATAAGCATATGCCAACATGAAAATATTGCTACAAGGACACCCTGCCTAAGTGGGGATTCACCAAGACACATTCACATATTCAAAAAAATTGAAATAAAAAAAAGGATTGTGATAATATACACACATCCAAAGAAAAAGGGAAGTGGGACAAGAACTTCCGTGGAGATACATCCATATGATCTCCGGAAATTGGACCCGCACAAGTACGAAATGAGGAGAAAAGAAACTCTACCTCGAACTCGGACTCTGCTCAGAAACGGCATTACAAAAGGACCTCATATAAAAATCCGCACAATCACCCTTCTAATACGGAAGTGTTGCTCTGGGTTATAACACCCCCAAGTTCAGAATAAAAATCTTCGGGCATATACCCGTTCACAATAATAATCTCCATGTTTTCCCAAATGAAAACCCATAACCAACCTTTTGCAAAAAGGAGAAAAAAAAAAGACCTCAAATCGGTCCTCGGGTATATACCCGCTCCCCTTTTCAAAAGAAATCAAACTTTGGACTCCCAAAAAGGCAGTCATTTCAAAAATAAAATATCCAAAACAAAAGTATTTCAAAACAATCAAAAGAAACAAAACATGTCATAATCAGGATTTTCTAAGAAAAAGCATGCATATTTTTCTCGTCCTTTACTATGAAATGGTATTCGGGTTTAGACCGGTATCAAATAATACCAAGTGTCCTAACTCGATGTAAATGTAACATCGATTCCGGTCGATGGAGACAGAGGTCCAGCACATGCTACCCTAATCACCTGATGAGAATAGACATGGGACTCAAGAAGTTCAGATAAAAAACGGCGCACCCGTCCGTTCGCGGACACACCCGTCCTTTTTTCGGACACCATACCCGTCCGTTCCACGGACACCATACCCGTCCGTTCCACGGACACCAAAATTCTTCTCCCGCATTGCGCGGACTCTTCTTCTGTCTGTTAGACAGGCTGGCACGCCCCCATAAACATCAAAATATAAAACAATAAATACACACGCCAAATAAAACGAATGAACGCAATCACACCACGATATTTTCAAAAAGGAGATTTTTCCCCCGTGTCAACAGCTGGCACGCCCGGTGGGACCTCTTCTCACCATTCATAGTAAAAAGGATGAGACTTGTATGCTGTTTATGAAAATCCTGATACTGCTATTTCCTTTTGAAGGTACTCAAAAAGAAACAAATCTCAAACTGTTGGAGATGGCCGTCACTTATGGTCCGCTAGTCGTCAACGACCATGCCAGGTTCGGTTACCTGGCGACTCCGATCATATTCGGAGATTTCCCTGCAGTCGTCGGATCCCCTTTCTTTTTGGGAGTGGTTCCGGCCCATCAACAGGAGGAAGCTGCTCAAATAACTTCCTCCCACAAATCAACCAAGAAGAATTCCAACAACAGTGGACGTGTCAAGGCTCGTTCCGCTACTATCAAAACAGGCACCCAAATGCCTGTGAAGAATGTTGCTGTCAAAGGGGGCAAACCCCATTCAACTCAAGCTCGGACCTATTCGGTCCATATGATCTCTTCTACCATTGTGGCTCCTGTCTCCTCACAGCGGGGGCAAAATAAACGCCACAAGAACAAAAGGCCGCTCGCCGCCATCTCCAGATCTGGCAAGTCCATTATGGTCGGAAATGTGCGAGTGCGCCTTGATGGTACTCCACCTACCACTCCTCGTGATAGGTATATTCCAAATATTCCAACCTCGAACCGCTTCTCCTCTCTACGGTGGTTCCGAGGGAAGTATGAAGATTCCATGGTGAAAGCCGATGTCAAGCAAAAGACGCGGCGTTTTACCAAGTTGAAACAAATCTGGGTTCCCAAGAAGAGAGTCCAGCAGTTCAAGAAAGATCAAGCAGATGCATCAAAGGTGATTCAAAGAAAAAGCAACACCGAAGATGCCTCTCTTCAATATGCTGGACCTGAACATCCCAGAGGATGGAAAAGAAAAGGCATATACAGAAAGCCAAACTACAGTCCTCAAGGCCCGGAGAATACCCGGGTAGTCAAAGAAATTCCAACTCAACAATCCAGGGCTCGCGTATCGGTCTTCGACCGTATATCGTGGATCCCAGAATCCTGTAAGCCAAAGGCAATTCCTAGCACCAGCGCTCGTCCGGCAAAAAGGCGACGTGTTACTTGGGCAGCTCGGGGAACACCCAAGCTTATAATCTTCTCATGTTATACTACTGGAAGGGAAGTTGGCGAACTCGCGGAGCAAATCGCGGAAGCCACCCTCAATATTCCCACAGAAGATGTCCATACTAATATCAGACAGTTCGTCAGAAGAACTCACCAACCTGGTGGGCAAATTGGCCCCTCTAATCAAACTTCTCTTCCAACTGCTATCCAACATGAGGGTACTCAAACTCCCTTCCTTGAAGAAACAAATATTCAACTTGAAGAAGGTGGACCCTCTACCTCTGGTAGTCATCCCGTCATCAACTTGCCGACAAAAGAAAATTTCCACGCAATGGCGGATGACGACAAATATGAAGTCATGCAACAGTGGCGGTCTGAAATGACCTCACTTGTCAATGAGATGAGACGATTGGCAACTTCAAGCCATCGGCCATCCATAGAACCGGTTGCTGCTCAACATCAGCCACAAAACCAGCATCCGGATGGATTTATCTCATTACATAATCCAGCAATTTCTTCAACTGGTCTTCTTCTTCAAGCTACGGGTCCGGATATCAATGACCCATCCAATATCATGCCTCCTCAAACAGAAGCCTTGCAAATTCAAAGGCATGAAATAAAGAAGATGGTTGAAGATATGTTCGCCCAACAGGGCGAGGGTATTCAGGCTACTGGTTTATATTCTGTCCCGTTACCTATACATCATCAACTCAAGAAGCTGCCAGAATCATGTCCCAAAGTCCCAAAGTTGCCTAAATATGACAGGCATGGGACACCTCGGGAGCATGTGGCACATTATATAATTGCCATGGGCGATCTTGCATCTGAGGAATCATATCTCCTCAGATATTTTGCAACTTCTTTAACAGGAGTCGCATTTCAATGGTATGCAAAGCTCAAAATTGGCTCAGTTCTCGACTGGGCTGATATGCAATCAAAATTCTATGATCGCTTCCAAACAGCAGAAAGGAAGGTCTCTCTTGCTGAGCTATGGTCCCTCAAACAAAACAAAGGGGAGTCAGCAATAGACTTCATCCAAAGGTGGAGGGAGTTTAGCATGCAATGCGACAATCCTCCCATCCAGCAAGATGCAGTAATTATTTTGCCGCAGAGGCCTCATCATAACAATTAAAGAGAGACTCCTGGCTGCAAATATCAGAAGCTTTGACCAGTTGAATATTGCTGTGGCAGAAATCGAAGGCTTCTTAGCCGAGCAATCAACTCATACAGCTCAAAAGGGTAAACTCCCTAAGGAGCGCAACTTGCCTGCAAAAGAAGTCAATACTATCGACTTCTTGCCTAGTGATGAAGCGAAGGGGGCAGTAATCCCCACTACCTCAAGAAAGAAACCGGAACCAAAGATACCTCCGCCTACATTGGCCGAGCGTATGAAGGCTCCTTATTCTTTCAGAAAAGAGCATACCAGGAAACTTTTCGATCTCTGCCTTGATAATCAATTGATATCACTGCCAACACCAAAGAAGCCGGCAGATATCGGCAAGATCAATCAACCCAATTACTGCCCGTATCACCGTATGGTGGGGCATTCAATTGAAGATTGCTTCGTCTTCAAGAACGAAGCTCAGAAGGTAATCCAAGAAGGCCATATATCTATGCAAAATGGTCTGGTTGATCCTCCACAGCCTCATACTTCGGATTGGCCAGAACAATCTGTCAATGTTATACATACGGCGGAACCCGCCACAAGCTCAAGGAATCCTGAGGTTGGATCTTCACGTAACCCACCTCAAGATACTTCTGGAGCTCATTCTCCGCCGAGATCTAGGCATCACGGTACAAGGAAAACAATACAAAGAGTACAAAGGCAGCTCGAGCAATTGCAACAAAGCCAACAGGAGCTGCGCCAAATCATGCAAAGCATGGAGAGGCGTCAGGATATGCCTATTCAGGAATCCCACGCCTTCCAACCTGCTTATGTTTATCCACCTCCATATCCGGAGCTGCCCCCTATGCCGCCATATCAAGACCCAATCGGGTGGTTCCTTGAAAATCCTCAAAATCCTGTCGAGCCGGCAAGGTCATATTCCTTCCGTCGCCAGCATACACTGCCCCTCTTCCGGCTATGTCTGCGATCAGGATATATGGATTATCTGGTCCCAGAAGAATTAAGACCCAATTATTGCCCATATCATCAACTGCTGGGACACGTCATTGAAGACTGTCCAAATTTCAAGCATGAAGTGGAAGAGCTGATCCAGCAAGGACTCATCAATATGGGTAATTTTCTGGTCAATCCCCCACAACCTCATACTCAGCCACCATCAAGTGAGCCATACAATCCTGGACCTTATTCGGTCAATGTCATCAATGCATCATCCTCTGGGGTTCTTGAACCGGAGGGACAACCGCCCATGCCGCATCCATATCTATCTAGCCGATGGTATGATGATTGGCATCCTCTACATCGACGCTCATTTGATCTAAAAGATACTCAAGCCATATTCAATCAGCTTAAGATCAGAAGGTTGATAAAAGTATTTGATCCTGAGCCTTATACTTCCGAAAGGGAAAGGGAGTCACATCTCTACTGTGAATATCATGCCAGAGTCATGCACTCTACCAGAGATTGCCCAGATCTCCATGATTGGATCGAAACAAAGATCCGCGAGGGAATAATTGATCAGGAGGGAAATTTCCTGACCCCCTCACCACAAATATATGATCCAAGTCCACAGTTCCAAGCACAATATCAAGATCTATGTGAATATTATCATCGCCAGTTGGGCTATGGACGGCATAGAAGCAAGGCTGATGTTGAGCAGTTCAGAGTTGGCCTGTTTCAATATAGAAACGGAATATCAGAAAATGCTGCCGCGAAACCAATCTCGCAGCAAGCTGAGGAGTTCGTAGATGATTACTACCAACTCCCTTCTGAAATTGTTGAAGGAGCAATCAACTCAACCTTTCAGGCACAACCCTCGGAAGCTGAATGGGTCACTGTTGGCCCTCAAAAGTCAAGAAATTCTAGGAGATCCGGCAAATCTATCGCCAAGGGTCGCCCTAGCAGAAAAAATATTCCTGAGCCATCTTCAGAGCAAGAAGTGATGAATTCACTAGAAGCTCTACAAATAAAGAATAGAGAGAAAAATAGAAAAAGAAATGAAAAAAGAAAGATGAAAAAACAAATGGAGGATGCTATGGCAGCAGAAGCTCCTCAGCAGCTGACGGCTGTCCAAAGACTCCAGCTGCTGATTAATAAGCTGGAAGAATATGAAGTCTCCGAGCCCTCTGACAAACCAACGCTCGACCAATATATCCCTTGGGAAGAAATCGAGCGAAAAAGGCGGCTCCGGAACTGGTTATTGCAAGTTCAACATGAAGCACTCCAAGAGGGTGACCTCCCTCCTTCGCCGAATCTGAGTCTCTTCAATGAAGATGAAGAAATCACCATGGAACAGTTGGACTCTATGTTCAGCTCTTTCCATTGCTACATGGTGTTTATTCCTCCTCCAAAGGAATTACAAACTCCCACAAGCAATACCACTGCACAAGCAGGAGATAAACCAACGACGCTTGTATACCAGCGTCGACCTCCAGGTAATTCAAATCGTCATCCTAAGAAGGGTCGTGGCCGGCATCAAAAGGCGGCATCTTCCACTACCAAGCAGCCAGATAAGATCATACTCTTTCATGGCGAAGAAGTAAAGCCTCTGCCCGAACCTCAAGTCCGGGCGGACTCTTATATATTTGATCCTTCAGATGAAGAAGGAGGACTGTTCGACAAGGTTCCTCAATCTGGAGATAAAAACTCAAGCCCATATGCTTCATCAAATGAGCCGGACAATGTTCCTCCTCTTCCCAATGAGAAGTTATTGGCTCCTATCTCTCAACAGAAGCCCGTCAAATCAAAAGAGCCTTCTGGGTCCTCATCAAGGGAATCCTCCCACTTGGACCAGACACGCTCCGAAGCTGACGGCAAAATTCTTCAGCAATTACAGTCACTTCCCGTCAACATTACTGTCTGGGAAGCGATTGCCTGGAGCAAAGACTTGAGAGAAACTCTCGTCAAAATACTCCAAGAGCCAAAAACTTACGAAGCCCATATGGCAAATTTTCAAGCACAAGCATGTGAAGCACTGGCAGCAAATGTCACCTTCACTGATGAAGATTTGCTATTATCTTCCCCATATCATAATCGTCCCTTATATATGAAGGGGAAAATCAATAATATGCAGTTGAATCGGATCCTGGTTGATCCAGGGGCATCCATCAATCTAATGCCCTTCAAGACCTTTCAATCTCTATATCTTATGCCCTATATGCAAAGGGTCAAGGATGTGAAGATCACAGGATTCAATCAGAATTCGGAAAAAGCTATCGGAAACATGGATGGCAAAAACGGGCGGGTCGGGTCGGGGTCGGGCGGGTCGGGGTCGGGTCGGCGCCCGGCGACCCGAGTTGGCGCGGGAAGTGGCCGGGATCCGCGGATTCCCGGTAGGCGGGCCGGATCCGCCGGGGTCGGGCGACTCCGCGTCCCGACTACCCCGACCCGCCCGACCCCGCGGATCCCCCTTTAAGGAGGGATCCCGTCCCGGGACTGCGCAGTCTGCGCAGTCCCGGGACCTCCCTTCCCAGCCCCCTTCCCAGCCCCTTGCCCCCCCTCCCCCCGCCGGAGCGCCTCCCTCGCCGCCGCCGCCGTCGCCGGAGCTCCGGGAGGCTCGCCGTCGGCCGCCGCCGCCGGCGCCACTGCAAGCAGCCGCCGGCGCCCTTCCTCTCTCTCTGTTCTCTTCTCTCTCTTCTGTGAGGTGAGATTTTTTATTTTTTTTAAAAAAAATCTGAAAAAATAGGAAATGGTAAATAGGCTATAGATCTGTAGATCTATAGCATATTTAACATGTTTATGACTTCATTCTCTTAAATCTCCAAATTTAGCCCTAATTAGGGTATAAAAATTAGGGATTTGTGTCATGAATGAAATTAATGTGCAATTGAGTGATTAATAGAACTATTTTAGTTGATTAGAGTTTGTTGGTAGACTTAATTGCATTACATTAACTGTTTTTCCTGAAAATCCCCAAATGACCCTAATTAGGGTTTAAAATTTAGGGATTTTAGGTCTTTAATGTAATTATTATGTAATTGAGTGTCCAATATAGTTATTTTACTTGATTAGAGTTTTGTATGAACATTGCATGATCTGTTTTTTTTTAATTCTCAACTTAAACCTTAATTAGGGGTTTAAAAAATAAGAATTGTAGGTCATTAATATAATAAATGTGTAATTGAGTGTTCAATGTGGTCATTTGAGTTGATTAGAGTTTTGTATGTACAATATTTATAGTCTATGATATTTTTTTCCATAAATTCCCAAATTAAACCCTAAATAGGGTTTAAAAATTAGGGATTATGTGTAATTAACATGCAATTTAATTGCATTCTTACACAGGAATATGGCACATCATGAACATGAAGAGCAAGAGGTGGAGCAGGCCATTGATCCTGGTTGGGCTCATGGTACTCTCCTTGATGCATCTAAGAGAAAAGTGAAATGTAATTGGTGTAGAAAGGAGATGTTTGGAGGCATTTATCGCCTTAAACAACATCTTGCTGGGATTGCTGGGAATGTTTCAAAATGTCCGAATTGTCCAATGGAAGTGAGAAATGAAATAATAGCATATCTGAAGGGGAAGAAAGCAGAAAAAATATTGACAACTCAGCAGCAACAAGAACTTCAAGATGAGCTTTCTGGGAGACAGATTCGTAGAGATTATGATCTACCAATTCCTGTGGATGATGATGATGATGATGATGATGATCCTGATCCTGAGTTTACTGCAGCGGCACGTGCTAGTCGCCGTTCTTATGCGGAGGAAGATGAGAGACGAAGGGGTTTAGGCACATCAGGTGCACATGTGTCTAGAGATGACTCTAGGACATCTCTTCCTAGGAGTACACAGGGTCCTATGGATGCATATTTGTATAGATCAAGGTCTGTAAAACAACCAGGAATCAAGCAGGCATTGAAAGGAGTGAAATCCACTGCAAAGGCAGCGAAGGGTGCAATCAAAGGCATTGTCAAATGGTTTTTACATGCAGGTGTCCCAGCACATACGGCAGAGAGCCCATATTTTCAGAGTATGTTGGATGCAATTGCGGAAGCTGGGCCTGGTATTAAGGCTCCTACAAGGAAGTATATTTATGATGCTGGGCTTGATGATGAATATGAGGAGTTGAAAACATGGGTGAGTAGCTTCAAAAATATTTGGAAAGAACGTGGTTGCACCATTATGTGTGATGGTTGGACAGGGACCACAAGAAAATCCATGATAAATTTTCTTGTGTATTGCTGCGAAGGGTCTATTTTCTTTAAATCTGTTGATGCATCTAACAAAATCAAGAATGCAGAATATTTGTTTAAACTTATGGATGCAGTTGTGGAGGAAGTGGGTGAAGAGCACGTTGTACAGGTTGTGACTGATAATGAACCGAGCTACAAGGCTGCAGGTAGGTTGTTAATGGAAAAGAGACACCATCTCTATTGGGTTCCATGTGCAGCACATTGCATTGATTTAATGATGGAGGACATAGGCAAAGATTCTCATATTCATGGTATCATTGATGATGCTCAGATGATAACTTCCTTTATTTATAGTCACAACAGGATTTTGAATATGATGAGGAAGTACACAGATGGGAGAGATCTCCTTCGTGCTGGTCCCACCAGATTTGCATCCAATTTTATTTCTTTGGAGAGCCTAATGAAATATAGGCATCAATTGGCCCAATTGATTAATTCTGCAGAATTTTTGCAGCATGTAGACACTCTACGGCCTGATAGTAAAGATGTTGCACTCATGGTCCAAGACTTGATTAGCAATGCACGGTTTTGGGAGAAGGTTTCCTACTACCTCAAAGTAATAGAGCCTTTGGTACTTATCCTTAGAATGGTTGATGGTGACGACAAAAATGATATGGGATATTTGTACGAGGCAATGGACAAGGCAAAGGAAAAGTTGAGGGAAAGGAATCCTAAAGCATACAGAAAATGGTGGGCCATCATAGACAAGCGATGGGAGATGACTCTCCACCATGATCTTCATGCAGCAGGTAATTTATTTATTGTAATTACTTGCTGAATTATTTTATGATACCATACTTAAACCTCTTTTATCATATGCAGGGTATTTTTTCAACCCTAAGATTCAATATAAAGATGATGTGCACAATGACGGAGAAGTGATGAGAGGCACCATGAATGTCATCACTCGCATTGCAAGGAGCATGAATGAGAGATTAGACGCAGTGGCAGAGGTAGGATAGTATATTTTACTTTGCATATGTATGTATTTTATCATTTGACATGACATATGTCATGTGACTCATGTCTTCCATTTTCTAGGTGGAGAGATATAAGATGAAAGTTGGCATATACGGAGCATATGACATGAAATATGCAGCTGGAAGACTCAGTCCAGGTGGTTTTACATGTTTGGGTGTTTGCCTAAAATCATAAATATATTCTTTCACCATCCTTATAATGATTAATGTTCGGTTATTTTATTGTAACAGCTGAATGGTGGATCCAAGTCAATTATCACCAAGCTGGGACAAATCCCTTAGCGTATGTTGCAGTGAGAGTATTAAGTCAAACCACTTCTTCTAGCCCATGTGAAAGGAATTGGAGTACATTCAGCCTTATTCACACAAAAATCCGCAATAGGCTGGGTGTGGATAGGCTAGAGAAGTTGGTTTACTGTCATTATAATATGCGTTTAAGGGTGAAGCAAAAAGAAGAAAGGCAAAAGATAGAAAGACAGAGATTCATGCAGCTAGCTGGTAGACCATTTGAGGAGGTGGTTCCTGAGATAGATGTTGATGAGTTGCTAAATGAGGAACACCCTTTACATGCTTGGGTGGAGACGAGAGCTGAGGGAGAGCTAGCTGATTTTCATCCTGATGATCGGCTAGTTCAAGCATGTGAAGGAGATGTTTTATTAGAAGAGCATGTACCTGAGAGAGCTGAGAGGCCAGAATTGAGAAGATCTTCCACCGTACATGATACTAGTATTTCTTCATCTCAGCCAGAATTGAGAAGATCTACCTCCCAGTTAGAGCCCAAAAGAAAGAAAGACAAAGGCAAGAAGAAAGCAAAGCCAAACAAAGAAAGAAGAACAGAAGAACCAAGAAGAAAATCACAAGAAGGTGAAGAGGACTCTCCTGAGGCAGAGACACATATTGGGCAGCCATTTTCTGAGGCTCCACCCCTGCCATCTCATTTGGCTAGATTATATGAGGCAGAGAAATTACATTATGAACGTCGCAAAAAGAAGAGTACAAAAGAAAAAGAAAAAACAGTGGGGAGTGATGACTCCACCCAATCACCTGATGATGATGATGATGGTGCTGCTGCAGGTATTGGAGCCACAGGAGGTTATGGGCTTGGGGGTATTATGTCAGGATATGAAGATTATTCACAACCACCCCAACAACAACAAGGAAGCCAAGGGGAAGCACAACAGCAGCACGGGGGATATGAAGGCCAACAAAGGCAAGCAGGGCATGATTGGGGATACGGGGCTTCATATCCACCCTTTTTTAGTCCCCCAAAATTGCCATATTCAGACATCAGCTCTAGTAGTGGGCCTAGTTATTTGGGCAATATTCAAACTACTGGATATGGTAGTTTCTTCCCTCCGGGACACTCAGGAGAAAGTTCAAGTCAACAAGCAACAACACCGCGAGGCATCCAAAGAGGATTCCAAGATATTGCAAATTCTTTGTTTGGCTTTGGATATACACAGTATGGAGGACATGAGTATGTGCCACCTATTCAATCTCATGAGGTAGAGGATGAGGGTTCAGAAATGTCAAATTGAGAAGGTATTTTTATTTATTTCATGTTATCAACTTGTACATATTTTAATTTTTGCAATGTATGAACATTAATGATTATGTCTTTAGTCATTGTTATTGTTCTTCATGGTACATGAACATGATAAGATTTAAATTTCAATGTGTTTGATTTCAATGAATGTTGTATGTGTCTAGGTAATTTTCTGTAAATTTTAGGGATTTTTCCTGATTTTTTCTGATTTTTTTCTGATTTTTTCTGATTTTTTTCATTTTTTAAATAATTTTTTACTCTGGCCGACCCAGGGTCGGCCAGACTCCATTGGAGTCGGCCGGCTCCACCGACCCGACCCGACCCGAGTCGGGGTCGGCTGGGTCCGACTCACCCAGCCGACCCGACCCTGCCATCCATGATCGGAAAGGTCACCGTCAACTTGACTCTGGGGGACTTTGTCACCAGGGTGACCTTCTTCATTATTGATGCCAATACATCATATAGAGTCTTGCTTGGAAGACCTTGGCTGCATGAAAACTGGGTCATTTCATCAACTCTCCATCAATGCATTAAATATGCAAAAGAAGGGAAGCAGCACACAGTCTTTGCTGATCAAGCCCCGTTTCGGGAAGATGAATGCAACCTGACTGATGCCCCTTTATATCTTGGAGGACCAAATCTTCAACCCTCCTCCCTCTCTAAAGGGAAAAGTAAGCAAATTGAGTCCTCAAATGAAGACAATGAAACTGGCGAGCTTTTTGTGGTAAACAAAAGCCTTGCCAAATTATCTGCAAATACTTCTCAAAGTAAAGCAACCCGCCCGGAACGGCGGAGCATCAGTTATGAAGCTGATCATGCAAGTCAAGTTATCAATGGGAGCATTCCTCTGCCATCCAACTGCATGCAGATCTGCTCTCTAAAGCAAGAACAAAGTGTCCGGCGACTAAAAATTTTCGTCGTCACTCATCAAAGAAAAGAAAAAAGAAAGAATGCAAGAAAAGCAGCAAAGCCAATCCTCTTCTACAAAGGGGAATCAATCCTTCCTACTTATACAGGGGATGATTTTGGTTGGGAAGATAGGTCCAATAACCAACTGGAATCAATACAAGAAATGGCCGATATGCCAGAAAAGATTAAGGAGATGTGCAGAAAGCAGAAAATTCCTCAGGTGCAAGATGTCTCCCGCAGGAATTTCTTCAAGCAACTATGGGAACCTTCTCAAGTCCGGGGGCAACCTCCATTCTCTGGGAGAGATACCAGAGGATTAGGTTATGATACCAAATCCTCCTATACAGTCAATGTTGTCGGATCATCACCAGAGGTCTGCAGCACGGAGAATAATCAGGAGTCCTCCAACTCCAACTCTCAAAATACTACTTCAACTCTATCAAATGAATTACCAAATGAAGAGCTACCAGAAAAATTCTGTAAGCAATCTTCATCCACAAACTCTGAAGATAGGAATCTCTATGAAGTCTACGTCACCAACTCCGATGACGAGGAAGATTTCATAGATCTGCAACCAGCTCCCCAAGAAATTGAAGATGGTGGACAGGCCACTATTGATGAATTAATTGAACTCAATCTCGGGAATCAACAAGATCCCCGGCCAATCTTTATCAGCGCCCTTCTTGATGAACAAGAGAGGCAATCTTATCAAACTCTTCTGCTGGAATTCCAAGACTGTTTCGCTTGGAATTATAAAGAAATGCCGGGACTGGAGCCATCAGTTGCTGAACATGAATTATCCATACTGCACACGGCCAAGCCTGTCAAACAAGCTCAAAGGCGTATGCGGCATGAACTAGAATTGAAAGTAAATACTGAAGTCGACAAGCTTTCTGAAGTGGACTTCATCGAGCCGTGCATATACCCAATATGGCTCGCCAATATTGTTCCTGTGAAGAAAAAGAATAGTCAAATCCGAATATGCATTGACTACAGGGACTTGAATAAAGCATGTCCCAAGGATGATTTCCCAGTTCCAATCACTGAAACAATGGTGGATATGACCACCGGCTATGAAGCCTTGTCATTTATGGACGGGTCTTCCGGTTACAATCAAGTCCGGATGGCGATCAAAGATAAAGATCATACTGCATTCAGATCACCCAAAGGTGTCTTCAACTACAAAAGAATGCCCTTTGGTTTGAAAAATGCAGGGGCTACATATCAAAGAGCCATGACTAAGATATTCAATGAAATGATCCATGATGTGGTTGAATGCTATGTGGATGACTTAGTCGTCAAAACCAAAAAACGGGAGGATCATCTATATGATCTTCGCCGTGTTTTTGAAAGGCTTCGTCAATACAAATTGAAGATGAACCCTATGAAATGTGCATTTGGGGTTTCAAGTGGCAAGTTCCTGGGCTTCATCGTCAAATACCGGGGAATAGAAATAGACCCCGACAAAATCAAGGCGATCCAGCAACTGCCTTCTCCTCAAAATTTGACAGAGCTAAGGTCACTCCAAGGGAGATTAGCCTATATCAGGCGATTCATATCCAATCTCTCAGGAAGATGCATGCCGTTCGGCAAATTAATGAAAAAGAATGCTCCCTTCATCTGGGACAAAGAATATCTTCTCACTCCTCCAGTTCTAGGGGCGCCAGTTATTGGAAAACCTCTTATACTCTATATTGCAGCTATGGATGCTTCTCTGGGAGCTCTACTGGCACAAACAAATGAAGATGATAAAGAGCAAGCTTTATATTATCTTAGCAGAAAGCTAATTGGCCCGGAACTCCGGTATGCTCCAATGGAAAAAGTATGCCTAGCACTGATATTTGCTGTAAAGAAATTGAGGCATTATCTGCTGGCTCATGAAATTAAACTCATCTCCAAGTATGATCCAATCAAGTATCTGCTAAGGCAACCCATATTGTCAGGAAGACTCGCCAAATGGGCTCTGCTCCTCATGGAATTTGATATCACATACATTCCACAAAGGGCAATCAAAGGGCAAGGCTTGGCCGAATTCTTAGCCGCACATCCAGTGCCAGAAGATTCCCCTTTATCTATAAACCTCCCAGAAGAAGAAACTCTTTCTCCTGCAAGTGAAAATTTAGTTCTCCAAGAGGTTGCCACAATTGAGCTACCCTCTTGGGAATTATATTTTGATGGAGCTTCCCGAACTCTCCATTATACTGATGGTTCTACCACCGTCTCTACTGGAGCAGGGATCGTCTTAGTCACTCCATGTGGAGGAATCTTATACAATTCTTGTGCTCTTATGAAGCCACTCACAAATAATGAAGCCGAATATGAAGCTCTAATTATTGGGCTCCGGCTGGCTCTCGAAATGGGAATCAAAGGCATACAAGTTTATGGGGACTCGCAGCTGGTCATCCGACAAATATTGGGCCAGTATGAAGTCCGTAAACCACAATTGCTCCCATACTATACCACTGTTATGAAGCTCAAAGAAAAATTCAACTTCTTCGACATATCTCATGTGCCGAGAAGTGAAAATTCTTAGGCTGATGCTTTAGCCAAATTAGCCTCTGCTATAAAATTGCCTCCTGAAGGGGAATTGGACATAAGTGTCCGTCACAGAAGGCTCATGCCGAATATTCTCGACGCTGAGTCTAATGTTACGATTGAAGAAGCACATACTATAGAGCAAGATACAACAAATGAATCTGAAGATTGGCGCGAGCCGATTATTAAGATCAAGGGAGGTTGGCTGCCTTCTGATCGAGCACAAAGAATTCAGCTCTTACGTAGGGCTACATCATATCAAATAATAGCAGATCAACTATATAAGCTGGTCCATGAAAAGAAAGGACCAGTCCTTCTCAGATGCTTATCCCTCAAAGAAGCCAAAATCATCATGAAAGAAGTTCACTCCGGGCTGTGTGGTGCACACCAAGCAGGAGAGAAGATGAAAATCAATATCAAGTTAAAAGGCTTCTACTGGCCTACCATGTACACGGATTGCATCCAATATGCCCGTACATGTCATCAGTGCCAAGCATTTGGCCCTATACCAAGGAAATCACCAAATGTATTACACCCCACTGCGCCAACATGGCCGTTCGCCGAATGGGGTATGGATATTGTGGGACCATTCCCACCCTCATCTCAAGGCCACAGGTTCATACTGGCTGCTACAGATTATTTCTCTCGGTGGGCTGAAGCTATCCCATTAAGGGAGGTAACCGGAGAATCAGTCGCCAAATTTGTCAAGCAGAACATAATATACAGATTTGGGACTCCTCACAGGATCATATCTGATAATGGGTCACAATTCAGAAATAAAACAATATATGCCTTGGCGGCGAAATTTCATATTGATTGGAGGACATCGTCAGTATATAATCCACAGGCAAATGGGTTGGCAGAAGCCTTCAATAAAACCCTCTGTAAATTGCTCGCCAAGATAGTCGGCAACAGAAAGCGGGAATGGGGAGAAAAGGTTCATGAAGCCTTGTGGGCTTATCGAACTGTGTATAAAACCCCTACCGGATGTTCGCCCTTCTCCTTGGTATACGGAGCTGAGGCTATGATCCCTATAGAAATTGAAATGGCATCCTATCGGGTGGCAATCCAAGGTGAACTACAAAATCAAGATCAAGACCAAATAGAAAGGAGACTTGAGGAGCTCTCCAATCTAGAAGGAAGGCGCCTTGAAGCATATAAGTCTCTCCAAATATATCAGGCTAGAATGGTTCGAGCATTCGACAAATTAGCAAGACCCAGAGCTTTTAAGCAAGGGGATCTTGTCATGGTCAAATGCAGAGAAGCAATGGCCGGAAAGTCATATGGCAAACTTCAACCCACCTGGCTCGGTCCATATATCGTCACTCTGGCATATGAAGGAGGCGCATACCGGCTAGTTGACCATAAAGGTAATGTGCCTTTTCCCCCGCTCAATGGGAAACACCTGAAATTGTATTACGCGCCAGAGCATGAATTCCCTGGCCAGTCACCAAAACAAAACCCAACCACCCAAAGGGCATGAAGCCCAAAGAAAATGAAAAAATGATGAAATGAAGTTTGCCATAGATGGGGGCAAAGGAATCAAACTTCCACCTGCCCGTCATATACCCCGAATTTGTCAGTCCCTACCGGGCATGAAGCCAAGGGCATTCCATGTATAAAAAAAAAAAAAAGAGAAAAAAGGAAAAGTCAATGAAAAATGGAGGCTTATTTTGCTTATCCCGCCAAATGAGGTTCCAAGCTACAATGCTAAACAATGTCAAAACCATACCCAAGCCATAGCCAGCAAACCAGAAAGGTAGGCTATGTCAAAACCATACCAAAACCATAGCCAGCAAACCAAAAAGGTAGGCTATATCAAACCCAAACCAAATCAAAAGTCATAGCCAGTAAACCACAAAGGTAGGCTATGTCAATCCCTATACCAAAACCATAGCCAGCAAACCAAAAAGGTAGGCTATGCCAAATCCAAAATACCCAAAACCATAGCCAGCAAACCAAAAAGGTAGGCTATGCCAAATCCAAAATACCCAAAACCATAGCCAGCAAACCAAAAAGGTAGGCTATGTCAAAATAATACCAAAAACCATAGCCAGCAAACCAAAAAGGTAGGCTATGTCAAAATAATACCAAAAACCATAGCCAGCAAACCAAAAAGGTAGGCTATGCCAAATCCAAATACCCAAAACCATAGCCAGCAAACCAAAAAGGTAGGCTATGTCAAAACAATACCAAAAACCATAGCCAGCAAACCAAAAAGGTAGGCTATGCCAAATCCAAATACCCAAAACCGTAGCCAGCAAACCAAAAAGGTAGGCTATGCCAAATCCAAAATACCCAAGACCATAGCCAGCAAACCAAAAAGGTAGGCTATGTCAAAACCATACTCAAACCATAGCCAGCAAACCAAAAAGGTAGGCTATGTCAAATCCAAATACCCAAACCATAGCCGGCAAACCAAAAAGGTAGGCTATGTCAAATCCAAAACCGAAACCAAAACTGAAATAACCTAAACCTCAAATCCAAACCCAAAATCCATACCAAAGCCCATAACGATACCCAAAGTAAAGAAAAAAATCTCTTCACGCTCAGAAGCCATCAACCATCCCATCCCAGTTCACCACCCATTCCATCACCACCTCACCACCCACTCTATCCCAGTTCACTACCGGTTTTTAGAACCAGGCCATCACCCGCTTGATTATCTGAACCAGTCAAATCTTCAAAAAAAAAAGAAGAGAAAAGGGGGTTAAAAAATAGAGATACCCCGATGGACTTAAGTATACGTTTTCTTGTGTGCTTAAGGGTAAAAAGATCAAAAATCCAGCTGAGGCGAAAACCCGAGAGGGCGCTTCAGGCAAAAATGGATAACCCCTCAACGTGAAAACCCGAAAGGGCGCGTTGGAAAAAGCTAAAGGGGGCCAGTCTTGGTGAAAACCCGAAAGGGCGCTAAGGCTGGTAATGTGACAAAAAAAAAATGATGAAATGATGAAAAGAAGGATTCTTCAGTCCTCCATTCATACAAGTCGCCACATTACAAATCTGTAGAAGGTGACAGATACCACATAGAAAAGAGATCAAGGCAACAAGCCCAATATACAAATGTTGTGCTGTGAAACAAAGGCAGGAATGCTTTTTCCTCTCCAGCCATTCAAATCCAGTTGCAAACCCCTTTAGCCTGGCACCAAGCCATCAGGAAGGAGTGAAATTCAAATCCCAAAGTCAAACAATAAACACCATTCTAGAGCCCATTTAAAACCAAGGCCAGGGCTAAATCATACCCAAATCTCATACTCATATCCAAACCCAAACCCAAAATACCACAAAGGTGACCCAAGTCACCCAACATATCCATATTCAAACCCAAATCCAAAATACCACAAAAGGTGACCCAAGTCACCCAACATATTCATATCCAAACCCAAATCTAAAATACCACAAAGGTGACCCGAGTCACCCAACATATCCATATCCAAACCCAAACCCAAAATACTACAAAGGTGACCCAAGTCACCCAACATATCCATATTCAAACCCAAACCCAAAATACTACAAAGGTGACCCAAGTCACCCAACATATCCATATTCAAACCCAAATCCAAAATACCACAAAAGGTGACCCAAGTCACCCAACATATTCATATCCAAACCCAAATCCAAAATACCACAAAGGTGACCCGAGTCACCCAACATATCCATATCCAAACCCAAACCCAAAATACTACAAAGGTGACCCAAGTCACCTAACATACTCATATTCAAACCCAAATCCACATCCAAATCCAAATTCCAAAACCAAATTCCAAATCCGAATTTCCAATCATTGGCCATATTCAAATCCCAAACCACATTTTGAAACCATCACTCACTCCATAACCAAACCTTTGGCTATCCAGCCATCCAAGTCAGTTGAGTCCTCGACGGCCTTGGCATAGAAAAAAAAAGAGAAAGAAACAAAAAGGGGGTTAAAAATAGAGATACCCCGATGGACGTAAGTATACGGCCCACTGTATACTTGAGGGTAAAAAGATCAAAAAATCCAGCTGAGGTGAAAACCCGAAAGGGCGCTTCAGGCAAAAATGGATAACCCCTCAACGCGAAAACCCGAAAGGGCGCGTTGGAAAAAGCTAAAGGGGGCCGGTCTTGGTGAAAACCCGAAAGGGCGCTAAAGTTGGTAATGTGAAAAAAAAGAAAAAAGAAAAAAAAAGAGACAGAAAATGAAAGAAGGAATTTCATTGTCCTTCATATTCATATTCATAAAGTCATAAGTCACTCTGTTACATATTCATAAGGGGTGACAGATAGTCACACACTACTTACAAAAAAAAATAAACAACAAACAAATCAGGACAACAAGCCTAATACACAAAGGCTATGTTGAGAAACAAAGCCAAGAGGGTGCCTTCTTCTGCAGCCGCTCTGCCTTCCTAGCTTTGGAAGATCCGGGCCGGCGAGAGCCATTCCTATCTCTAGCCTGGAGGCCTCCCTCTTCGGGACCCTCAGCTCCATCTTCGGCATCTCGGGCCTGACAAGATATTGCCTCGCCAAGCTCGCGTTCCAGCCGAGCCATCCGCAGCTCTCGCGTCTTCTGACGCTTGCGCACTTCAGCAGCCTGGGGATCATCAGCTTCAGCATCGCTCTCCAGAGCTTCAAATCGCTGGGCCCAGGTCGTCTCAACCTGACGGGTGTACACCCTGTTCCAAACATCGGTGATGAAATTCATCCAACGCTCCTGCTGGACTCCCATGCTAAAGGCGGATCCCGTATGTTGCTCCAGCGCCTCTTGAATAACTTCAATGGGCGCCGGGTCTGTGGAGTCTGCCAATGCCGTTATTCGGCCAACAAGGAATTCCCAGCAGCCATCATCAGCAAAATGCGGGGCTGGTTGCGTCCCTTCAGGCCATCTTATACCATGCTCGGGGGGAGCACCAACCTCCAAGGGCGGAGAGTTCTCCTCGTCAAGGATCGGCACAATGTCTGCCCCAGAAAAGAAATCAGCAGCAAAGAAAAAGGCTGTTAGCAAGACAAAGCTGATAAAACACCAAGTCAAAAATGCAAGGCATAAAGCTCGGCTCTTCTCACCTGGGGCGGGAATTTCGCCTTCCTCCTCAACCTCAGATTCTGAAGGTTGGGCGAGATGGGATGGTCCAGGATGCGGATCTTGAAAGGAGCTGGGAAAATATGGCGAAGTTGCATAAAATTGTTCCCCATCATATGGGAAGGTTGGAGGAACATAGGCAACATCTGCCTGGTGAAGACCTCCGCTTCCACTTGTGGTATCGCCCACTTGAAAGGCAGATTGAGCTGGGAAGTCCAAAAACGGGCTCATTGAAATTCCCCAACTCGGGATGGAGAAGTTCGCCCCTGAGACAGAATATGAATCTGTCGTTCCCCAGCCAAACAATTGATCACAGAATTCTGCCCCTTTTAAAAGCAAATACAGCAAGGGAGGAGGATTCGTCATAAAAAGAAATATGTCATGAAAGAATATATACGGGCTTGAGAAAATCGGCTCACCGAAAGAAGTTGTCCCTACAGGAGGCTCCTCCACAGGTCTCGGGATATAGACCTCAACGGGGACAGAAGAATACTCTCCTTCTGAAGCTCCCAGTTCAGCATATATGAATCTTGGGCAGTCAATATCGGCATCTACCACCCCAGAAAATGCAAAATGAGAGGGAGCACCATCAGTCCCCTCTCCGGGCAAAGGATCTGCCATAGCCTGCAGAGTGCTCCCGTTTCCCTCTCTATGAAAAATAGAGGGACTTTCGGGCGGAGAACCACACTCATCTGGAAGGGGTGAGCCGGCGCCCGCCTCATCAGTTTCATCATCTAGTGTAGGAAAATATGGAAGAAATCAATATGAGAACTGATGATAAAAAAAAAGGGAGAAGCGGGAGAATCTCAAAAAAGTATACCGCTCGAAGAGGCATATGCAACCTCTTTGGCCTTCTCAGCTCTTCTATTGGTAGAGGAAGAAGGAGCGCCGGGGCGAGTCCCGTTCCCCCTATCCCCGTTAATCCTCAAAGCGGGAGTAGCTGGAAGACGAGGTCACCATGAAAAAAAAAGAAGAAAGAAAAGAAAAAAAGGAAGAAGAAGGGAAAAAGGGGTGGCTTACGTGCTGACTCTGATAAAAGCTTTGGTACCAGCTGAAGGAAGGTGGTGCTACAAGCTTCCCCCACTCTCTTCATAATATCCTGAACATCTTGAAATGTCTTGGCATTTTCTAGCCGAGGGATATATTCCAGAGGCCCAATATTGCCAATTACATTAATAAGATGTCTTTCCCATCGTGTCCATCCGGGATGGCCGATGCTCTCTGGAGGTAACTTTGTCAACAAAGGTACTGTGGGAGAGTGACCGCAGTCAGATAATAAATGATTCCACCAGCAATATGATGAAGAATCATCGCTGGCGACCGGGGATTTTGTCCAGAACAGCTCTATGGATGCCAGGAGCGGTATTTCCCCCTGATAATAACACCTGTCATTTTCGGCCTTGGTATTATGTGACACACTGGCATCATAACGCCTCTTATATGAAGCTGCTATGCTGGAAAAGTGCCGGTTAAGATATGCCTCGTCAATAAAGACCGGGGATAAGCTGTACTGCACAAGCCGAGAGTCCTCCCTCTCCCTTATTTTGCCAGGGGAGAGTCGGAAAATACCGCTCCGGTCAAACCACCATCTGGCATAAAAGATATCCATATGTCCCGTCATTCCTGGCGCAGGAAGGGCACATGCTGAACCTGTTTCAGGACGACGGAAATAATTCCACCAACTTGCTGCCGTCATGTGAACATCATGGCCGCGTTGGAGTCGGAGTGACAATGGAAATTCCGCAGGTGGCGGGATAGACTGATCATATCCAAAATTTCTGGCAAATCGCGAAGGATAATAAGGCTCAGTGATAAGAGTCGATCCCACGCGATACACCAATACTCCGGGCCGAATACAGCATAACCAGTCCTGATATACAAACTGGCTGGGGCTATTGCTATTTGCTGAACGGTACTGTGTCCCGTCGGAAGTCTGGGTGCAGAAAGGCCTGGTTCCCCGGGATACACTGTCAAATTGGAGTAGCCCCTGCTCGTTGTTCGGCAGAAAAGATAAACTGGATCTAGTACTCATCAGCTCTGTCAGTGGATCTCCAGCTGGACGATTCCGGAACATTAAAATTAATGGAGCTGAAGAGCGAGGCAAATCAATTGTCTGACACAGACTAGGCAGCCAGAGGCCGGCCCAAGCACTCAAGTAATGGGTGGGCAGTTGCACCTTCCGATCTCGGGGACTGGGATGTGAACTCAACGATCCCAGCCCATGAAATATATTTGCTAGCACTGCAGGAGCCAAAGCAAGTTGGCGGCCCTCTGCCAGAAGGCAAGCAGGATAAATAAGGCCTGGCAGAATATATTCTTCCTCGCCATGGGGAACCACAAAGCTGGACAGCCAGTAAACTAAGTAAGCGGCCAAATAAGTGCGGTCAGGTAGCCGCCGAGGGTTCCAACCCATATCCTTCGGGGCACAAATGAATCGTCCCCGGGAAGGCTTCTTCACCTCTAGTTGCTGATATTCTTCTAAACAGCGACCCTCAACTGAAAAGCCCTCGAAGAAGCAAAATGGCCCATTATAAAAATATCGAAGCCAGGCATTCTGACTGACTCTTATAGTTGAGGAAGATGAGGATGCTTTGTCTGTTTTCCCGACACGGGCTAGGTCCCGCCATACTTTTGTCAGGAAACGGAGGCTATATGGATAGAAATACTGGCCAGAGCCATTGCTGCGGTGGCTGTGCAAGTCATCCAATACAATTTCTTCATAAAGAAGCCCAGATATCGGCAGGCCTGAAATTTGGTGAAAACCCCATAAGTCAATGGAAGTTTCACCCTCAGCCGTCCCGAAGGTATTCCATCTGGGGCTAAATCTCTCCACCAAACCTCGGAGAACACCTGTGTAACAGGGATAATCATATAAAGCTGCCTCAACAGCTCCATAGATACCAGATTTCTTCAAGATCTCGCCATAATGGTGCAAAACACCGGTCAACCACTCTGTGGCCCCATAACGAAAGATATGAGAAGATACAACTACCAGTGGCCATACCAGCTGGGAGAAGTGAAATCAATAATCCGATCCAAAAGACATCGGATGTCATGACTTCCAGCGGCATACCGGGAATCACCTGGCATCAAATAAGTGCCATTGATCTCCATCGCAGTTGTATGGCGATTCTGCAAGTTCCAGATAACAGGGGACAGCTTCCGTGACCGAGTATAACAATCAAGGTCACGATTATAAGGGCCAAGGTTATCA
Source organism: Colocasia esculenta (assembly GCA_014218235.1). Taxonomy (NCBI): domain Eukaryota; kingdom Viridiplantae; phylum Streptophyta; class Magnoliopsida; order Alismatales; family Araceae; genus Colocasia; species Colocasia esculenta. The sequence continues at coordinate 88,160,043 of CM024765.1, read as the reverse complement.
GCCGTCGGCATCCTCTTCAAAGGCATATATCCCAGAGGAAAACTGGGGTAGGAAAAGGCACAGGTACCCAGGAGGCTATCCCGGAACCTTAAAATGGCAAATTCCAGATACCTTCTCTCGGCTGAAATACAGGGATCATTCTCGGACATATTGGGTGGGATGAACCCCTGGATGAAGGAAAATAATTCCCTGTCAGATGGGAAATGGCTTGGATAGCCTCCTCTCCGCGTATAATGATAAGTCCCCTTTTGAAGACAAATGCGGGAGTAATCCACTGAGCCGTTTGGAGCAAGACCCTCAGGGTTAAGGGTTGCTACTACATGGTAACCACTATCCAGAGAAGCTAAATTGGCTTCAGTGATACGAGGCCTCGCCAGGGCAGGCATCATAATTCCTTTCGGAACAACCCCGTCACGGGTCTTCTGGCTGTGGTTGTCACGGGCCAAGTAATTTTTCTTGAAAGGCATGATGAAAGCCTGGGAAACCACAGGTAAAACAAAAAAAATTAGGAGAAGGAAAAGACACTAAATCCAGCTGAGCAGAAATCCGGGAACAAAAGCACTACAAAAATGCTCCGGAATGCAAAGCAAGGATTTACACGGGTCGCGTGTCGTCACTTTCAGTTCCGACACGTGTCCCGTGGGGGGCATTTGTTGAACGGCAAAAGTGTGACACGTTTATTTCAGCGGAAATTACAAAAATCTATCAGATGATGGTCCGACGACTAGCCTAGTTGAAGCCTATTTTGGCGGACGACGGTTCGAGTCGCGGACATGATGAAGGAGGCCGTTGGGCCACGAAGATTAAATATTGGTTATCAGCAGGCCTGGTTACAATACATTATCAGCAGCCTGCTCAGAGGCCAAAAGTTGTGATTTAAAATGACCCCAAGGTTATTTAAGTTACAAATTATTCAGTGGGATCCTTCCCAAAATTTAGCAGGGAGTTCCGGCCCTTAAAATGGTGCCCGGAGTCCCGGTTAAAATGAAAGTACAAGGAGAACATGTCTCCGTCCAAAGTACGAAGCACGGAAAAATCCGGCAGCACAAGGTCTATAGACCGAGTACGAAGGACAAGTACAAAGAACAAGCTCCGGCAACGCTCTCCGATCGGGCAGAACTCCGAGAAGTCAGGGCGAGGCGCCGAAGAAACGGAGCAGGATCCAGCAGCAACTCCGGCAGCACAAGGTCTATAGACCAAATACGAAGAACAAGCACAAAGAACAAGCTCGAGGAAGAACTCCGAGGCTTGCAAAGGCACCCTCGATCGGGCAGAACTCCGAGAAGTCGGGCAGAACTCCGAGACAGAAGAAAAAACTCCAGCACCTGGGCATGATACCCTTGTAAATGAGGGTGTAGGGGGGGTATTTATAGGCAAAATCCCTCCCTCTCCTCTCTCTTTCCATCGGTTAGGACCCCCTAACCGATGGTGACCTCACAATGAGGTCACCATCGGTTAAGGGGGGGTCTCCCCCTAACCGATGGTGACCTCAACATGAGGTCACCATCGGTTAAGGGGGAATCTCCCCTAACCGATGGTGACCTCATCATGAGGTCACCATCGGTTAGGGGCACTCTCTCTCCTCTCTCCCACGCATGTAAGGGGCCGAAACCCATATAAATACCCCCCCTATTCCAAAGGAAAGGGGGGTCTTGAATGGTGCTCTGGCGAAGCCTTGTTGGAAAAATTCCAGGAAAATAGAAAAGAGCATTTGCTCATTCCCTCTCTCATTCTCAAATCCCTCCCGTCCGGTGTGAAGGTACAAATCCCCTTCTTTAGCCCGATAGGCCAGGCGCGGAGAGGAGAGCGGTCGGCGAAATCGTCATCAGCATTCCCTCTTAACCTTCATCCCCCACATCGAGCGAGTCTCTGTGGGGTGATATTCCCGGGCTTTAAATGCCGTCCATATCGAGCGAGTCTCTATGGACACATGGTATTTAAATACCCATGTTCTCCCCGCCCATCGAGCGAGTCTCTGGGATGGTGGATTTTGTGCTTATATGTATATGTTTTCTTGAGGAGACTCTGCCCAAGCGGAGGTTCTGCCCAAGGACATATTCGTATATTCGCAAATTTGTGTTCTTATATATATGTTTCTTAAGACGAAACTCTGCCCAAGCGGAGGTTCCGTCCACGAACACATATATAAAGATCACAAATTTGTAATTATACAAATATGTTCCTTAAGGAGAATCTTACCCGGGCAAAAATCTCTCTCAGGGGACGTATCCATGTAAATACAAACTCGTGTTATATGTATATGTTTCTTAGAGGAAACTCTGCCCAAGCGGAGGTTTTGTCCGAGAACATATTCGTATATTCACAAATTTATGTTCTTATGTATATGTTTCTTAGAGGAAACTCTGCCCAAATGAAGACTCCCCTAAGAACATATCCATAAAATCACGAATTTGTGCCTATACGCATATGTCTCTTAGGAGGAATCTTGCCTAGACAAAGTTCCCTCTAAATTCATATCTGTATAATCACGAACTTCATGTTTATATAAATATATTTCTTAGTGGAATCTCTGCCCAAATAGAGACTCCGCCCGAGAATATATCTATATAATCACAAATATGCCCAATTTGTATATGTTTTCTCAAAAAAAGGGGGGGGGGACTCCGTTCATACGGGGGGCTCCTTCTTATTGGATACTCTGCTCAAGCGGAGATACTATTTGAGAATATATTTACAAAGTGCAAATTTGTGATTATACACATATATCTCTTTAAGGCAAAGTCCCTCCGGGTAAAGTTTCTCCCGAGAATATATGGATATAAGCATATGCCAACATGAAAATATTGCTACAAGGACACCCTGCCTAAGTGGGGATTCACCAAGACACATTCACATATTCAAAAAAATTGAAATAAAAAAAAAGGATTGTGATAATATACACACATCCAAAAAAAAAGGGAAGTGGGACAAGAACTTCCGTGGAGATACATCCATATGATCTCCGGAAATTGGACCCGCACAAGTACGAAATGAGGAGAAAAGAAACTCTACCTCGAACTCGGACTCTGCTCAGAAACGGCATTACAAAAGGACCTCATATAAAAATCCGCACAATCACCCTTCTAATACGGAAGTGTTGCTCTGGGTTATAACACCCCCAAGTTCAAAATAAAATCTTCGGGCATATACCCGTTCACAATAATAATCTCCATGTTTTCCCAAATGAAAACCCATAACCAACCTTTTGCAAAAAGGAGAAAAAAAAAAGACCTCAAATCGGTCCTCGGGTATATACCCGCTCCCCTTTTCAAAAGAAATCAAACTTTGGACTCCCAAAAAGGCAGTCATTTCAAAAATAAATATCCAAAACAAAAGTATTTCAAAACAATCAAAAGAAACAAAACATGTCATAATCAGGATTTTCTAAGAAAAAGCATGCATATTTTTCTCGTCCTTTACTATGAAATGGTATTCGGGTTTAGACCGGTATCAAATAATACCAAGTGTCCTAACTCGATGTAAATGTAACATCGATTCCGGTCGATGGAGACAGAGGTCCAGCACATGCTACCCTAATCACCTGATGAGAATAGACATGGGACTCAAGAAGTTCAGATAAAAAACGGCGCACCCGTCCGTTCGCGGACACACCCGTCCTTTTTTCGGACACCATACCCGTCCGTTCCACGGACACCATACCCGTCCGTTCCACGGACACCATACCTGTCCATTCCCCGGACACCAAAATTCTTCTCCCGCATTGCGCGGACTCTTCTTCTGTCTGTTAGACAGGCTGGCACGCCCCCATAAACATCAAAATATAAAACAATAAATACACACGCCAAATAAAACGAATGAACGCAATCACACCACGATATTTTCAAAAAGGAGATTTTTCCCCCGTGTCAACAGTACTACAAGTAGCTATATCAAACATCAATCAGACTCTTAGTGAATAAGAACTCCAGACTTCTCCATTTCTAGCATCAAGTGGATTCTTGTTGTCAAAAAACAGACTTTAGAAAATTACCATGCATTTTACGTACGATCAAACATTTTATGCTACCATTTCTGATCAGGCAGAAAAACTTATTGAGTATACTATTTACAGGATCCATCAGGTATAGTTTACTTGTCTGTTTTATGGATTTCTTACTAAATGGTGTGGTCATAACGGATGTTTTCCATGGTTCAGCAGTTATATGAGGTTATCATGATTTTTCCTTTGGCAACTTATAAAATTGTTACACGCTTGTCTATCGGGAAATATGGCTTAGACAGACTGATTTTCTTTACATTGTTTTGTAGAGGACAAGGATTCCTCAATCCAGATGGTGTATATGAGGTACCTCTTTCATATGATTGGTTGGTTAAGCATCACTTTTTTGCATTCTTCAGTTCTGTTTTCATTTTTCCTTTTCTTTTCAGGCCTAGTCATTTCCTATTTGAACTTGCATTTCTAGCATGCAATTCATGATGTTAAAGTTTACTTTGAGGGTGCAGCCCATCTTTTTTTTAAAATTAATGCTGTTAAAATCATATAGATGTATTTGTCCTAATTCACCAATATGCAACAGCATTCAATCACAGATCTTTTGTTGCAATTTTGATAGTTCTATCTATTATGGATAAAGCTGGCTTTAGTTTCATATTTTCTTTTAAGCACACATAATACCTTTTTAACTTCTTATGTGGCATTTGGTTTGTGCTTATTCAAGGTCAAGTGGATAGGAGTTGCATCCAATTCCTTGCATAGCAGCTCAGAGAGTCATGTTTCAAGGGAACATGAATGAACTTCTCATAATTTAGTACAAGATGGGAGAAGAGACAAGCTGACAAGGTGATTTGAGGGGTAAAGTGTGGCAGATGAATTAGGAATGCCATTTGATGTTTTAAAAGCCTGGTTTAGGAACTAGATCATTCCAGTTGCAGCTTACTGGCTGGCCAGACCCCTGAAAATATTAATAGCAAATGTGCAAGATAGAGAAAGTTTTATTCTGGTTGGTGATGGCCTGATCACAGCCTCTGCATACAAAACTTACCTTTCTGAGCTCAAAACAGGAATGTTCTCAATTGTTTTGTTAGAGTGTTACAATGTGGTGAGGATAGGTTATAGTGACGCTTAGGTCATTATAGCATGTAATTATCTTAAGACCCTTAGCTTCTAGGGTTAATGAATTAATCTCTTTCTTTTCTCCCTCAACATGGTATCAAAGTAGACTTATCGTGTTGATTACTTTGAGACCTTCTCTCCCGTGGCTTGTCTCAAGTCTGTTCGGGTTCTTTTTACCTTGGCTGTCAATGAAGGCTGGCCTATGTTTCAACTTGATGTTAAGAATGCTTTCTTATATGGCGATCTTTAGGAGGAAGTCTACATGGAGCAACCACCTGGCCATGTTGCTCAGGGGGAGAATTTGGCCTGTAGACTCAAGAAAGCCATTTGTGGACTGAAATAGAATCCGAGAGCATAGTATGAAAATTCCAATGAAGTGATCTCTGCAATTAACATGAAAAGGAGTTCCTCTGATCTGTCTTTTACAGGCACACTCAGGTAGGTAGTGTCATTCTTGCTGTTTATGTAGATGACATGATTCTTGCTGACAGTGACAACACAGGTGTCGCTATGGTCAAGGAGTACTTATAGTGTCACTTTGTTACTAAGGATCTTGTGCACCTAATACTTTCTTGGCATCGAGATTGCTTATAGTGCAAGTGTGCAACTAGAGTTTCTCTCTGTCAGAGGAAGCGTGCCATGGATTTGTTGTAGGAAAGTGGTCTTCTTGATTGCAAGCTTGCTAATGTTCCCATTCAGACAACCACAGAGCTCTGGTCTGAGAAGTCTGAACTTCTAGAAGATGTCTCTCAGTACAAACACCTTGTAGGCAAGTTGATTTGTCTCACTGTCACTAGGCTAGATATCACCTTTGCAGTAGGGATTGTGAGCCAATTCATGCACCAGCCTAGGAAATGCCACATGGAGGCTGTGATGTGTATTTTGAGGATTGAGGCATACATCAATGCATACTATGTTGGGTCTCTCCCTGACAGATGGTCCGCATCAGGATAGTGCACCTATGTTGGAGGTAACTTAGTTACATGGAGAAGCAAGAAACAGACCGTTGTTGCTAGATCTAGTGTAGTCTGTGTAGAAGTTGAATATCGAGCCATGACTCATTTTGCTTGTGAGATGTTGTGGATTCGGGCTCTCCTTCGGGATCTGGGATGCATATCTCCTGAGCCAATGACCTTGTTTTGTGACAATCAAGCTACTATCTACATCGCTAGCAATCTTGTCTTCCATGAAAGAACAAAGCATGTAGAAATTGATTGCCACTTTATAAGAGATGCCATATTGCCCAAGAAGATTGTCGCTCCTTATGTGTCTTCATTAGATCAGACTGTTGATATCTTCACCAAAGCTTTGCCTTTTAGTTCTTTTCTATTTTATGTAACAAGGAGAGCATGATTGATATATATAATTATATATATATATATATGCTTCAGCTTGAGGGGAAGTGCTAAGAGTGTTACAGTGTGGTGAGGATAGCATATAGTGACCCTCAGGTCATTATACCATGTGATTATCTTAAGACCCTAAGCTTGTAGTGTTAATGAATTAATCTTTTTCTTTTCTCCCTCAACATTTTTTATCAAGTTTTCCCCGTGTACACAAAACCGGCAGTTTTCTAGAGCATGGTATATATATATATAATGAGTATATATTACATATATATGTATATGTAAGGCATATATGCATGGATATATGTAACATATGTATGACAGATATGAGAATGAGCTCAATAATTCACATGGGATGACATGAAACTCATATCTTAGTTGCGGTCAGTAGGAGAGTGGCTCCCTTGGAGAAGTCATATATACGTTTGACTTTTTTTATCAGACTTTGAATTTTTAGTGTTCTATTAGATTTATTTGAATTATGAAATTTTTAGATAAGCCAAATTATGAGGGATTAGAAAGTCACTATTTTGATGGAATCACCAAAATCACGATTTTCTTCTTGGATGAGAGAGTTGACTTTTTATTGGTAAGATATATAATTTTTTTAATATTTTTATTGGATTTAAATGGGGGATACTTTCTTATTAACATGTAATATCTTAAGTAAATGAAACAACAAATTTTAACATTTACTAAAAATGATATGAAATGTAAATAGGGTATGCGTTCCATGTCATCCCATGTGAATCATTGAGCCCATTCTCACCCGACTCGGAGCGGAATCGGCCCATGCCGACCCGACTTGGGGGGAGGGGGGGGGGGGGGGGGGGCACCCACCCACCCACGGGACTAGGTTTGCAAAGTCCATTGCCCACTCGGCCCGACTCGAGGTCGGGATCGGCTGGGGCCAACCCAGCCACCCGACCCGACTCTGCCATCCTTGATTCTCACATCTGCCATGCATATGTTACTTATATCCATGTTGTAGAGGTATTCTTTAGTCCCACATTGAAAGATAGTGAGAACAAGTGTGTGCTTATCAGCAAGAGCCTCACCTCTTCTCCCAAGAGGGCCCTTTTAAAGGACAAAACCCCAAGCATGGGGACAATACCTCTTGAGAGGCACACTTAAATCATGTCTCTTCATTGGTGCCGTCTGTGGGAACGAACGAGAGGCCATGCGCCCTACCCGAGCGTCTCATCTTCATAAGACCCACACACCCTTATCCTCACTGGGGGGCTGTGTAGAGGTATTCTTTAGTCCCACATTGAAAGATAGTGAGAACAAGTGTGTGCTTATCAGCAAGAGCCTCACCTCTTCTCCCAAGAGGGCCCTTTTAAAGGACAAAACCCCAAGCACGGGGACAATACCTCTTGAGAGGCACACTTAAATCATGTCTCTTCATTGGCGCCGTCTGTGGGAACGAACGAGAGGCCATGCGCCCTACCCGAGCGTCTCATCTTCATGAGACCCACACACCCTTATCCTCACTGGGGGGCTGTGTAGAGGTATTCTTTAGTCCCACATTGAAAGATAGTGAGAACAAGTGTGTGCTTATCAGTAAGAGCCTCACCTCTTCTCCCAAGAGGGACCTTTTAAAGGACAAAACCCCAAGCATGGGGACAATACCTCTTGGGAGGCACACTTAAATCACGTCTCTTCACATGTATATATGTCTTACATATATTTATATATATATATATGTGTGTAATATATACTCATTATATACATATATAATATATATTATATTAAATATATGTATATATATTACATATACATGTGAATCGGACCGAATCAGGTGAATCGCAAATCGGGTTTTCCCTGATCTGCTCCGATTCGGCCGAATTGGCCCGATTCGATTCACCATGACCAACCATGTTCTATAACATGCATGCGGCTAAAAGTTGCCAAGGTCCTATTTGGTCCACTGTCATGGTACAGTGTACAATGTACTTATTACATGGAAAACTGGAAAAAGGAAAGATGACAAAGTTCTGTATGGAAAAAGATGAGAGAATGTGTGTGTGAGAGAGAAAGAGAGAGAGGCAAGGACACAGAAGGAAAATATTCTACCTCAGACCTGTAGTGGACTTCCCAGAACTTCATTCAACATCTGCTGCTGTTACCAAAAAAAGTATTCTTCCTTAAGGAAGATTTTGTCAAGGGATGGTAACATCAACATATTGGATGTTGGTAATTTGTTGTTGATAGATTTGCTGATCTGATGTGGGATGGCCTAGTGGACTCAAATCGATGACAACTCCACACTAGAGATCAGCAGCGAACACTTAGAACTCCGACCTCAGCATGCACAAATAACATAGTGAAATTGAAGGATTACATCAATTAGAAGTGAATGGATGCTATAGGATGTCATTCATTCATCAAAAACATTTGCATACTATTTGTTTTATGCCATATGCATTCTTGATGCATTTTTGGTTAAATTTCTTGAGTTTATAACTAATAGTTTTGTTTTAACAAATTGCAGGCTCTGAAAAGAATTGGTTTCTCTCTTGATTCTCCTGCTTTCTATACAGTCTGTGAGGTATTGCAAACTTCCTCCTGTCATTTTATTAGAATTCTGCTCCTGTCCTTTTATTAGTGTGCAAGCAAGAGATTGGCGTGAATTTGGATATCTTGGTTTGTATGCATATGATGCTATTTCCTTATGTTGGACATGGATACAATTCCTTCAGTCTTTTTGAAACTTCAATGAGGACTCTAAGTCTGGTCACTGCATTGAAATTTTAATAATAAAAAATGGAACATTCTTTGAATACTTTGTACTCTTCAATACTTACTGGTTAGGGGAAAACATAGTAAAATATATGTAATCAATAATTCAATTCTTCTCAATTAGGTATTGGCTTGTGCTGGGTCAGTCTGAAGTCCGGTTTGAGTGGAAAGTTGGTGCATGTCTGGGTGCACTAACATATACATTGATGGTGAAACGACCCCAACGCCTGGACCCTCCGTTCCCACCAAGGATCCGACCGTAGGGACCGCCGCCTACGGGCCCGAAGACTCGGAAGGGCTAACGGATTGGTCTAACAAGATATGTAATAGAGACAAGTAATAACAAACGCACTAAAAAGTACTAACAGGTGAAGGAAAAGAGTCCAACACAGTGTACAAGTCTAGTACAGTCCCAAAGTAAATAAAGTACAAGTGCAGAAAGTAAAAGGAATAACACGTCTCTTAGGGGCATACCCCGAGGGTGAAGTACACTGAACTGGGGAACATTGCTCAAGGTAGACGCCGTCTACTACGGCCCCGTCTCCTCAACCCGCCGCAGAGAGTGCTGCTGTGAAGTCTCACCTGAAAAGGAGGGAATGAGCTTCACGAAGAAGCCCAGTAGGGACTACCAATCTCCCACTGGTTCTAACAGCAGAGTAGATCTATATGTACATAATTAAATAAAGCAGTAAATCTATTCTACTAAACAAAGTAAAGTGCGGAAGCGTGAAGAAGCTACACGGTTTACGGTCTAAGCTAAATGTCGGGACCGGAAACCCGTGTAAACCACGGCACTGGGACGAACCCAAGGCTGCAACACAGACAACAAACAAACTGCCTAGACAAAGACACTAGCTACAAAACCACTACACTAGTCAACCGGCCAGGTGTGCCACGCGCCTTACCCTCGACCGACAGTCCTTGTCTAGCACCTCCCTTCGGAGTGAGACGCGGAACTAAGTAACCACAACTACCGTAGTCTGGCCGGACTACGGTCTCACGCCTGGCCCCTCTAAATGGTTCCGGAACCATGTAGAGTGAGGCAGTGAGGAAAGGACTAGTTGATCTACGTCGGAAGAGCTACCAACTACCACGGCGTCCCAGACTCAACTAAGAGAGCTCTAGAAATGACTCTACGCCACTGTCCCCACCGTTTTCCCCTCTGCTACCAGAGTCCATGACTCGAGCTCGCCCGCCGCCCAGAGAACTCCCTCTAACAGGCGCGCAGGGACCGGGGGTCTAGGTAACGGTAACAACCTGTCTCGTGGACAAGTCCTCAAGTGTCTAGTACCGGACAAACTGACTAGAGTAGCACTGTACTAGGAACAACACAGGTGCCAAGAAACAGAGTCGCAACAGAAGGAAAACTCCGAACAAGTCGCCAAGTCCCTTCTCAGTCTGAGAAGGCGACGCACAGGCTATCGCTATCTGAAGGCAACACCCTGTCTGTCGCGACCTGGGCCAGAAGGCGACAGGAACCCTGTCGCGATCAGGTCGCGACAAGGGCCTTGTCGCGACCACAGACAGAGGCACATGTGACCACCTGAAACCTCCAACTACACACGGTATAAACTCGAGGAGAAGGCGACAACCACCCTGTCGCGACAGGGTAGGCGTCGCTTCCTCAAACCGGAAGGCGACGTATCGGGCTATCGCGACCTGGGTCGCGACACCCACAGGTTTTGCACATCCGAGAGCGCCACCTTCAGGCCATGCACCACCCATACAAACAAACCAAGGGGAGGGGAGCATGGATAGCGATTAAAATAACTCAAATAGCATCAAACCACCCATATAAACACCCATGCATGTCAAGGAAGGAATCTACACTCAAATAACCATACATGCAACATGGAACCCACATCAAGCACACCCCATTCCAAGCACCATTCAATCATCACAGAAGTGGGTTTGGCGTGCCGGATCGGATCGGGCCGATTCGGGCGAATCGATGCGGATCAGGGGAAACCCGATTCGCGATTCGCCTGATTCGGTCCGATTCGCCTGATACCTATTCAGGCAGGGTTGCCAGGTCTCAGGATCCTGTTCAGGTAGGGTTTCAGGATCCCCTTATTTACCTGAATATCATTTAAATAAATGACTTACTTAAGATATTACATGTAAATAAGGAAGTACCCCCTATTTGAATCAAATAAAAATATCAAAAAAATCATATCTCTTACCAATAAAAAGTCAACTCTCCCATCGAAGAAGAAAATTATGATTTCGGTGATTTTAGCGAAATGCTAACTTTCTAATCTCTCATAATTTGATATATCTAAAAATTTGATAATTCAAATAAACCATATAGAACACTAAAAATCTAAAGTCCGGTAAAAAAAGTCAAACATGCATGTGACTTCTCCAAGGGAGCCGCTCTCCTGTTGACAGCACTTAGTATGCTCAAGGCATCTCAGGATTTGGTCAAACTTAAGTTATCATCACCTAAACTAATGAGAATTTTCACTTTCTAATTGAAAAGAAACTAGAAAGTGACAATTCTCATGAGTTTGAGTGATGATAGTTTATGTTTGACCAAATCTTAAGAGGTCCCAAACAGACTTACTGTCAGTAGGAGAGCGGCTCCCTTGGAGAAGTCACATGCACGTTTGACTTTTTTTACCGGACTTTGGATTTTTAGTGTTCCATATGGTTTATTTGAATTATCAAATTTTTAGATAGACCAAATTATGAGAGATTAGAAAGCATTTCTCTAAAATCACCGAAATCGTGATTTTCTTCTTCGACGGGAGAGTTGACTTTTTATTGGTAAGAGATTTGATTTTTTTGATATTTTTATTGGATTCAAATGGGGGGTACTTCCTTATTTACATGTAATATCTTAAGTAAATAAAATTTCATTTACTTAAATGATATTTAGGTAAATAAGGGGATATTCAGGTAAATAAGGGGATCCTGAAACCCTGCCTGAATAGGATCCTGAGACCTGACAACCCTGCCTGAACAGGTATCAGGCGAATCGGACCGAATCAGGGAGAACCCAATTCGGTCCGAATCGCCGATCCGTCAAACCCTGCACAGAACCATCTATGCAAACCACATGAACCATAGAACACGATGCACATCCTAGCATGAGTTCTAATGGGCTTGGAGAAGGGGGATTGGGCCCTAGCATGATAGAACTAGGGGGAGGTTTAGGCATCCCTACCTCAAATAGAAGATCCACCCCAATAGGGCCTTCTCGTAGGCAAGCAACCCTCCTCCTTGCTCCAATTCTCACGGAGACGCCGTCCACGAGCCAAGAACGACCTTCACAAGCCGATGGAGAGGTCACCATAGGGAGAAAGCCACAGAGAGGAAGGGAGATGAGAAGAAGGATCACAAACCAAAGCACAATGCACACCAAATAGCCCATACACTTACCTAGCCAGGCCACCCCAAATCCCCTTCCTCAAGCTCTCCACGGAGCCACTAGCAGCAACAGAATTGTCGGAGGGGAGAAGCCAGCCGAGATGGGGAAGAAGAAAGCTGTTCTCGGGCCTGGGTCGTTTTATGCCTTGGAGATGAGAACGCGACAACTTGCCTGTCGCGTTCACTCAAGTGAACGTGACGGCCAACCCGTCGCGATCCCACGGTTAAGGTCAACCTGACCAACGGAAACGCCACACGTCGCCCAAGCAACCCTGACACCATGAACGCGACACCTGACCCGTTGCGTTCATCATGTCAGTGGGTGACACTTGTCCCGTCCGCCCCGACAGCAAAACGACAAGAATGCATGCTGCGGTCAGAGGCTGAACGCGACAGCATGCCCGTCGCGTTCCCAACCAGAACGCGACGAACATCCTGTCGCCTTCAGAAGGCGACAACCCAAGTGTCGCGACCTTCAACAGAAGGTGGCTGACCAAGGGAAGGGAGGGATGTTACAGATGGACTCCATCCTATCGAAAGTCTGAACAATCAAAAAATATATAGAAGTTCAAATCAGCAGAAAAAGAAGGAAAAAGACTGGCCTGCTGGCCTCAACAGTGAAAGTTTTGCAGCCAAGATTCCAATAAGACAATTGATGCTGATGATCCTAAGAGGGCAATTGCTTGAATAACTGACACAGATGAGAACATAACATCATGTATAGACTTGGCAACTTCCCAGACAAAAAGGCCAATTTGTCTGAGTAGCACAAAGAAGAAAGGTTTGAAAGAGAGTTTGGAAGAAGAAGGATGAAAGGTGAATAGACGAAGAGAGTAACCTAGTTCATTTGTGATTTATTTATCCAGTTTCAGTGTTATGCTGCATTCTTTGTATTGCTGCAGATAACAAAGAAGGAAATTTGATTAATGGTCTTTTCTTGTAACACTTGACACGGTTTTCATCTCTGTAACCTCCACCTCATTACTATGCCTTTTGGATACATGCTCAAAATTAATGTCTATTGCATAATATTTTTGATCTAGTTCGTTTAATTGATTATGGAAAAGTATGCTAAGCCTTTTTCATCCTTTAGATGCTAGAACCTAAATATCGTAACCTTCTAGCCATGGAATTTGTGTTCATTGATGTCTTTTGTTATCTGTCATACTACAGGATGCTAGGATCACAACTAACAATTCATTACTTTCAGTCATAGTCCTAATAGAGAGAAGCTTCTTTTAAAGGATAAAAGTTATGACTTGTGAGATAATGAACAAAAATCCTAATTTTTTCATTAAATTACAGTATGCTTATCCCACTCTTGACAAGCCTGTTCTCTGAATGTGTACGGATCGGCCATCAACACTTCATTCACCACTGAGGACCATGGAACTGTTATTATTGCTAGTCTTGTCGAAGTTGAGAGTCCAACAAAGGCATGAGAACAATACTATCTGTAGTTTGCTCTTCTATCCAAGATATCCCAACTCCCCCTGCTCCCCCCCCCCCTTTTTCAAATAACAATTTGTTCTTGGTACTTAGATGTCTGCTAAAGCTGTTTTAGGATAAATAAAACCGTTTATTTATTTTACAATTCAAGGTGTATAAATACATTGCAGAAACACCATTTTTCAGCAGCTGCCCACCATTTTTTTTTTCTACAAGTAAACGGTAGCCAATGCTTCTGAATTTCCCAATGCATTTCTGGATATAAATGTTTGTCCTTATAGGCTTATACTACTATAATTAAAATGTGCATTTTAAGGTGATTTACTTGCATCACTAGTTTTGGATATTCATTCAGATGAATCCGTCATCAACAGCCATACACAGTTTTCTATTTGCCATTTCTGTCTCTGAACTCTAATATGGATTGTTCAAGAAATCTACTGAGAAATTGTGTAATGCAATGTCAGCTAGAAAATCTTTTGAAAAGTTGTTTCTGATGACTTTGTTCAGAGCTTTGACCAAACAAAGAAGGGAATATTCCACTTGGATGACTTCATATCACTTTGTATATTTGTACAGTCAGCCAGGTAACCTTTTTTTTTGGGGGTTCATCATTTGTTTCTAATGTATGAATTTTTCTGCCAACATGGTAGATATCCTTATTTCCATTTTCAGTAGCTTAGTGAGCATTTTATGATGCTGTTGTGATTTTGCCTAGGGTGTCACATATTGCACCACCTGGGTATCATCATTTTGTAACAACCCAACACTTCGTAAAGACTCTTCCCTTGTCATATTTCTGTTTTCACCAGTAAGATCCTTTGTAGTGAAACTCTGTACTTTTCTTCTTCACAAGTTGCCATGTGATGTGCCCCATAGATGGTACAAGTTTTGAACATGGTAAATTGTCTTGCAAGGTTATGCAGCAGCATAGGTCAGATTTCATGTTGATGATATAGAAGAAGCACGTTTCCAGGCAACCTGGAAATCCGAAGATACTAGGCAACAGTGGGCTTTAGCTTTTGAAAGATACTGTTCTAATATGTTTCATTTGTGATAGGGAAGAAGTTCTTAAAGAATAGAAGTAAATCAGATCAAGTGAATTTAAACAGAAAGGTGTAAAATGTTGTTGTTTTTTTTGCTAACGGACATCACCGTTTTGATAATAGAAGTTAAACCAAATCATGTGACCAATTTAACATAGTGATTTATCCTAAAAGAGGGTGATTATCATAATGATCCGGGATTCGCAACCCATTTGGGACCCTTACCCTATTTCGCCACTGTTATTGTTGATCTAGAGAGATGAACAAGCAACTAAAACAACTATGATAGAAACTAGAAAGGACATTATATTACTTAAATGGCACGATGTCTCAATTGATAATACAAGTACAACAATAAAGTATATCTCCTTAAGGGACATACCCCGAGGAGGTGTCAAAAGAACTAACTAGTGGTGAGTAGAAAGATGCCTCTGCGCTCTACAGCCAGTCTGAGATAGGTGTTGAACTAGCAAGCTCTCACCTGCAGAAGTAGGGGATGAGTTTTACGGGGTTATAAGCTCAGTAGGGGTCCCCCGATCCCGCCACTCAGCCAAACAACACACAAGAGCAATAATATAATAAAGCAATAATAGCTACAGTAGGAATTAAATTAATAAAAGAACTACGCTCACAAGAGGGAACAAGAAGGCACCTCGGGCAAATGATAAGCGGACAATTCACGCACACTCCTCGAGAAGCGGACTTCTCGGCACTATACACTCAGATCCAGACTAGTTAAACTACGCTAGTTGACCTTTGGTCTAACCATAGCAACACTTCCAAGAATGACGGAAAGCACAACTACTAGTCTTACAGTCAGGGTGCCCACTGGCATCTCACCTCTCGACTACCGCCCCACACCTATTCGCCCTTGCTCCAAGAGTGAGGCATGCGAGGACTCTACACCCCACACTGGTAAAGTCATAGCTTGTCCTAGCTATGGTCCCATGTCTATCCACCCCTACTTAGCTCTAGAATCTTACATAGTGAGGCTTCTGAGAAGAACGGAACTAGTCGGAGACCGTGCCCATACAACACTCCGCAGTCCGCTCGGTGCTCTCTTTCCCGACCATATGTGCACTTTAGCAACAAACACAAAAGGTTGTTCCAGCTATTTTTCCCCAGCTTGGACGTAGGCTTACAAATAAGGTGGTGTAGTAGAATGACTCTAAACCCTGCTCGTGCGTCAGGTGTAAGGACCAAACCCCCAATCTTATGGTCGTCACGTGTACCGGGGTACTCGACTAGTGGGGTGTTGCACTAGGAATCTAGCACCGACAGCCGCCGAACTCGAAGTGCACAGAAAATCACCGAAAAATGGCTCACAAAACACTGACTGACATCAGGGTCCGTTGTTGCATTCACAATAGAACGTGATACTCCCGGACGACGCCTTTAGAATGCATTAAAGGCCTACAATGCATTCATACTCAATCGCTGGAAAAAGCTGACCCCTCTGGTCAGACCTTCAAGACTTGCCAAAACTTAGTGACACGGCGGGACTTGTCACAGAAAACATATCAGACTCATGCACCAGAATGCGACAACGAAGTATGTTGCATTCCCTAAGGTCGCATATAGAACACGACCTGCCAAGATGATGTGTTCATGAACATTCTACAAGCCGAGCCTTTCCTCTCCCAGACATGGCCAATCCGGCCCCAAAAACACCACGAAGAGAACAGGAAAGGTGGGGAAAGCACTCCACCAACATGCATACGCACCATAACATCCATTTTACAAGAGGCCGTGGTGGAAAAGATGGAAAACCGAGCTCACTCTCCCTATCATGGGGATCCCCTTCCCAAGGAAGCAAAGCCCCAAATCACTCCCTAAGCATGCTCTTATTGGGAAAGCTACGAGAATCCAATGACATGGAGTGGAGGGAACGTCACCCTATCTCCAATGAAGAACCTAACCTGTTGGGGCCTTCATGTAGGTTGGTTGCCGCCGCCTCGTCGTCACCATCATATTCACCGCTACACCAACCTGAAGCTAAGTGTCACGCCGTTGTTGCCCTCGTCCAGCACATGTCGTTGGCCGCCGGAGGGAGAGGAAGAGGAGAAGAGAGGGTTCTCAAATGGGGAGGGAGTGAGGGAGGAAGGAAGAATCGGTTGGGGGGGGGGGGGGGGGGGGGGCTCCTATATATAGACCCAACCTTGAGAACATGACACCAAAGGAGGACATGTTAAGATTAGAATGCGACAACAGAGGGTGTTGCATTTGGAACATGACACTCTGTCATGTTGTGTTCACCAATCTGACCCGCTTGCCACCTGGCACACATGCAAACCTCAGCAAGGTTGACTGGCACACCACCAGAACTCGACATGCTGACCACTCGTGTTCTTGGTCATGCGGGCTGCCATCTAGCGCTCAGAGTCAAACATGTGTCAGCTGACCAGTGCACTACTTGAATGCATCATGCTGACCAAATGCATTCACCCGACAGAGCCTCTAACACCTAGGCCAATCCGCCTTGACATCGCAGACCCAGTACAGACAAATGGCCAAAATGCAACATCCTAGGATCAAGGTTTGCCATATCGGATCTCGGCTTCGTCTCGGAAGGGTCAAAGAGAAGAGATCTCGAAGAGATCTCGGAGAGATCTCGGTAAGATCTCGGGAGATCAAGATAACATAAGAGTGTGGATCACATAGGTTCACATAGATAATTCCTTAAGGAACATAAATAATTGCATACATTTCCAAGTCTCAACTATGGAATATGGATGACATAGGTTCACATCATGGTTTGTTGGAGCGTCAATTCGGACCGAATCGAGTTCGCCTTGATTCGATCCAATTCGTATGGAATCAATCCGATTCACATATGATTATTATATATATATTTAATATAACACAAATAAATAAATAAATAAACTAGAAAGTGAATTCTCATGAGTTTGGACGATTATAGTTTAGGTTTGACCAAATCTTTAGAGGTCTCAAGCAGACTAAGTGCTGTCAGTAGGAGAGTGGCTCCCTTGGAGAAGTCATATGCACGTTTGACTTTTTTTACCGGACTTTAGATTTTTAGTGTTCCATGTGATTTATTTGAATTATCAAATTTTTAGATATGTTAAATTATGAGAGATCAGAAAGTTAGCATTTCGTTAAAATCACCAAAATCACGATTTTCTTCTTCGATGGGAGAGTTGACTTTTTATTGGTAATAGATATGATTTTTTTGATATTTTTATTGGATTCAAATGGGGGGTACTTCCTTATTTACATGTAATATCTTAAGTAAATGAAACTATAAATACTAACATTTACTTCTTCATCCTGACAACCCTGCCTGACTCATCTCGGCCTTCTCGTTTCTCGGGACAGGGCCGAGACCGAGAATCTCGCGAGATTGCTTACCATGCCTAGGATGACACATCCAGAACCCGTCATGTTGGGCTGCCGCCTTCATCTATCTGCAGTGAAAAGCCCAATAATTCGATACTTCCAGAATGACAGAGTCGACTCTTGCCTCTGACCAAGGCCCCCTAGAAGCCGCTCCAACACTCCAACCCAATTGGTAGGATCCAGAAGACCTGGTAAGTTACATTTATGGCCCTGGTATATCTCATGACCTGAATGTTACTTTTTATTCTTTGGGTCTCTTAACATGACATATTTGGAGTTAGCATTAGATGCCTGCGAAAAAGTGACTTGTTCTAAATCTATCAAAAAGATTTATTTTTTTCTAGTTTAACATCCACAAAATGAAACAGATCCTTTATATGTGAGCTCAGCTGGTTCTTTGGCATTAATGCAAGATAGTACTATATTCTTTGAGGGAGTTTGGAAAAATTACTCTTGCATGCATGCAGCATGCTGCTCCATTCTACTGTGTGGAAATTATAAGTTCATCATTGCCGTCAATGTCATGATCCTGATACAGAACGCTAGAAAATAAGCAGCACATCAGTCTCTAGTCTGACATTCATTTTGTCACTGCCCGAGTCCTTTCTTCCATTGCAACTGCCATGTTGCAGATTTTGAGACCAAGGGGTACTCGGATATGCATGGTTATCATGAAGGAAAAATCTGAAAAATTGCCAAGGGAGCCCAACTGCCACTGGACACGTACTGCTGAGGTGGGGAAATTTTGAACAAGAAAAGGAATTTGCTTTCATTAGGGAACCTGTGGAACTGTTGTTTGAAAACCATATTATTCGAATGCTGAATTCAATTGATTTTTACATGTATTTTTTTCATGTTTTCATTAGTTGACCAAAGTGATTTTTTTTTTTTTTTTTTGCTTTTTTTTTTTCATCCAGCAATCTGTTTAATTCCTTTGACACGGGGAAACAAGGAAGAGTGACTTTGGATTTCAACCAGTTCGTTTATTGCAGTGAGTATCATTTTTTGTATGGGTGTGGTATCATTACTTTAGTGTTTTAAACCTTTTACTCCTGATTTTGACCTCAACCTCATTTGCTTCATCAAAACTATAATTTCCTATATTCCTTTTTTCCGTTCTTTACTTTCAAATTTCCTTTTCATTTCTTTGTAAGGGGATATTTTTCACTAGTTGTCTGCGGAAGAGAATTGTCTGAACGCCACACACACAGTTTCCTATTATCTCGGTTCAGCTTTGTACATCTCTTTTGCATAATGACATGCTTCAGGATCTACATCTTCCTTTTTGCAGCTGCCAACTGTAGGATATGAAACAATCTGCTTCATATATGGAAAAGGCGACAAAATACCTCTGCCGACTGTATACCTCGAAACAAATCATTCCTTCTACGTGTTACTTTCCAAATAGAACGGCCATACGGAGATTGCATCGATCAGATGTCTTGTGACTATTCTAGTGTTTCTGTCCATGTAATCTCTCGCTATATCAGCTGTGTAGATGACTTGATTACCCCTCTTGTGGGCGACATTGTAACTTGACATTCTTCACCAAAGACAACAGTTTTTGTTCACTTAACGTTAGGGAGCTTGATATTTTCTACCTACGACTACCGTTTCCACTTCACTGGTCTTTATCCTAAGTTAAGCTAATGAGATGGTCTCCTGGATTTCACGTTTGATATTTGGCCCCACTGCGTGCATTTCTAGACTTTTCTAAATTTCTTAGCTCCTGTTGGAGTTCGTCATTAAGTAATTGTGACTTTTTTAGTCCATTTCATTTGTTAGAATCCACGTCCATCTCAGAGGATGATTACTCTGAAGAGGATGTGTAAAAATGTAGTCTTTGATCGTTTTGTTCTGCTTGACATGTCTGGGCGCTGAAGGATGATTGATTATGAGCTATTATTTCTCATATCGCCCAAAGTGAATACTTACAGGGATAACTTTGACACTGGAGAAGACCTGACAAACTTGATGGAGCAAATAGTCCCCACTCCTTCGGTTTTTCCTTTGTGGGTAAAAGAAAGAGTTTTTTTTGCATATAAACAATTGTTAAATGATTAGTTGTAAATATATCATGTCTGGAAATACATTAGCAAAGATATTCTCAATTTATCTAAAATTGTGCAAATGTCATCGTTGTAACCCTCCGTTACCCTCTGTTCAGTTAACTCTGGTTAACATTAACTAGACATACAAAATGACTTAACTCCCCACCCTCTCACTCTCCTACATCTCTCTCACCCCTGTCCTCCCTCTCCCTCTCCCTCTCTTAACTTTGGTATTCGAGGGTGTTATTGACGTCCTTTTTCAGCGGTGGGGGAGGGGGCCATCCCGTCAACTCATCCTTGAAGCTTCTACAAGCTATCTTATTGATGGGTGGCGGGCTCCGAGTCTTGTGAAAGAAGGAAGGGGGTAGAGGAGGTGGTGAGGCATTGAAGAGGACATTTCCTCTTCCATGGTTCTTCGTTCGACTTTGCCCTTGGGTTAGACGAAAGTAGTTGAACAATCACCTGCCGTCGCCAGGGCTCCTCGATGCGACTAACACGGTGGGTTCCCCCTTGTGGCACCGGACTCTTCCGATTCTTTAGAAGCCACTCCTTCGAGGCAGTCTGTAGCTTTCGGCCCCCGCGCTGGCCTCCTCCGCCCCATCTTCCTCTTGCATTGACTTCTTTAGTGCAAGCGTGCGGCGCTTCTGCTCCTGTTGGGGGATGTTGTAGACGGACAACTCATTATTGCGCTCCATGGTGTCGAGGTCCCTGATGATAGACTAGTCGAAGGGGTCAATGGCGTAGCCTAGCTTCTAGATGGTGTTGTACTGCGCATCAGAGAGGAAAGGCTAGATGAAGGTGTCCTCCACAAAGTCGAGCTTGTGGTTGCAGAGGCCCTTGAGGGATGTCGTCTTTGGCATAAGTGTGGGCTGGGCCATATGAAGAAGAAGGAGCTCCCTTTGGTAGTGGCAAGCAGCAAAGCTCCTTTCGAAGCTCCTATGGCACTAACCCACCCCCTTGGAGAACCCATCCTTTCGAAGCTCCTATGGCACTAACCCACCCCCTTGGGGAACCCATCTCGCCTCCTTTCTCTTCGTAGATCAAATGCGAGAGTGGGAAGTTGTAGAGCAGCGGAAAAAGAGAGGAGGTGGTTCCTTTTTGTTTTTGTTTCTTGTCTGGAGTGTCAATGGCTGACGGGGGTGGACCTTTGTTGGCCGCGCCAATGTCTGTTCTCATGGCTTTCATTGCTACCTGCAGGTCGTCGTCCTCCACCGGAACATTGGCTTCTTTAACACCGGCGCCCGCATCAGCGACATTGTCTTCAGCATCTCCACCGACACCCTCCTCGTCCAAGACGCCATCAGCGAGAAAATAAAAGAAACAGAAGAGCTTAACATTTCCCTGCCGGCCCTCCCCTCCCCCCTCTCGATGCCACCATGTTTGCCAAATCAATGCTCTCCTCTATTCTCCAAGTGGGAAACTTTAGATCTCGGTGTGGGAACGCTTGGAGTCCCTCCGGCCACCAGAGCCACTGAGACCCCTCAGTCGTTGCCAACAGAGATGGCAGTTCTGGTGGCATCCCTACGGTACTACCGTCGGTGGTGAGAGGAAGTGTGAGGTTTTTAAAATAATAAAAGAATAAATGTGAGGGTTAAATGAAAGGTATTCTGATCATTCAATGATAAAGTAACATGAATATTAGAATCTTAGACACATTCTTCTGGTCAACAGAAGTTAACTGCGATGACATATTTACACAATGTAGGCCAAGCAAATGAAGGATATATATCTTTGCTAATATATTTTCAGACATGATATATTTATAAATGATCATTTAACAATGATTTATATGTCAAAAACTCTAAAGAAAAGGAGGCAGATTGACTAAGAATCTTGAAAATGAAACAAAAGCGCAATTTCCAGGCTGCGGGAAAAGTTCCGGATATTATGGATGTTTAACGCACGGTTGGCCGCCGTGGTCCGGCCGTACTGTACCGTGTTTGGAGCTAGGCTAGTCTAGGCACTGTCGGATCACTCCTGAGTGTGCCGCTGCGGTACACCACAGATCGGACCGGTCTGGTTCGATGCGTTTCGGTCTGATCTGTTAATTCTATTTTTTTTCATAATTTTATCATATTTGGTATATTAAAGTGATGTAAATAGTGTCCAATTAAGATGAAAATTTAAACATAAGTT
The DNA here is from genome assembly GCA_014218235.1 of Colocasia esculenta. Taxonomy (NCBI): domain Eukaryota; kingdom Viridiplantae; phylum Streptophyta; class Magnoliopsida; order Alismatales; family Araceae; genus Colocasia; species Colocasia esculenta. The sequence goes on along the minus strand of CM024765.1, from coordinate 88,137,470 downwards.
AATTAAGAGATGATACAAATTATAATAATTTTAGTTTAATTTTTTTAATTATTTTTATCAACTAAAAATTATCTTAAAAATCAGTAAAACGACTTAATCTCAACATCTAAGGGATCTAATGATGTCTAATTGAGATGAAATTTCAAACATAAGCTAATTAATAGGTGATACAAGTTGTAATAATTTTAGTTTAATTATTTAAATTATTTTTTTGTCAAGTAAAAATTGTCTCAAAAATTATTAGGTCGACTTAATCTCGACATCTATGCATCAATAACTCATGATATTTATATTTTTAGAATCAGTACATTTTTCTAGTAATTATGATGACTTCATATTTGACTTTATTTTCGAAACTAAATATCGTCCCGTTGAAGTACGCGCACAGAGAGTTTGTCGTATCGCGACAAATTATGTGTGTACTTAAGCGGTCTAAATAATGTCTAATTGAGATAAAATTTCAAACATAAACTAATTAAGAGATGATACAAATTATAGTAATTATAGTTTAATTTTTTAAATTATTTTTTTGTCAAGTAAAAATTATCCCAAAAATCATTAGGTCGACTTAATCTCAACATCTATGCATCAATAACTCATGATATTTATATTTTTAGAATCAGTACATTTTTCTAGTAATTATGATGACTTCATATTTAACTTTATTTTCGAAACTAAATGTCGTCCCGTTGAAGTACGTGCACAAAGAGTTTGTCGTACCGCGACAAACTCTGTGTGTACTTAATGACTCTAAATAGTGTCTAATTGAGATAAAATTTCAAACATAAACTAATTAAGAGATGATACAAATTATAGTAATTATAGTTTAATTTTTTAAATTAATTTTTTGTCAAGTAAAATTATCTAAAAAATTATTAGGTCGACTTAATCTCAACATCTATGCATCAATAATTTATTATATTTTATATTTTCAAAATCAGTATATTTTTCTAATAATTATGATGACTTCATATTTGACTTTATTTTTAAAACCGAATGTCGTCCTATTGAAATGCACACAATCAAAGATAGTACCAGAATTATATTAATAATATGAAAAATATTCTAAAATTAATGATAATTATGTTTTATATAAGTGATCATGCCTCTGGATACCAGTATGGTGATGATGGTTCTTATATGCAAATTTCAATCGTTCCACCACCAAGACCTACAATAGTACGCCAAATAACACGTCAATATTTAGAATATCAGGGTATGTACGAAGATCTATATCAAAATTACATGCCTTATGATGATTATTTGTGCTTCTTGGAGAGCACTTATAATGTGAGGTTTTTCAGAGATGGAAGTTATATCCCCTACTATGAGGGTTTTGTGGATATACATACTCAGCATGATGAGGAAGAGTAGGTAATAACTTGTTAAATGTCCTTAGTGACATGTTAAGGAAGATGATGTTAATTTGTAATTTTTCATGTAAAGAAAAATGATGAATATGAGGACGACGATATGAGTATTGTATTTGGCTTGTATCATGATTATTTCCTTAATATTTAGATAAATATTAAATGCTTGTGTCATGATCTTGGTATGATTGTATGTATGGTAGATGAATATTAAATGGTTGTGGTGGGTTGACTTAAATGAGTAAATACATTTATTTATATTTTCAACCTCTTTATGTGATGTTCTTATGTTTTACTCATTTTCTTTTGAAATTTACTTATTTCAAATATTAACTAAGTCACAAAATTTAAAAAACAAATCAAACATGCCAATTTTTCACCGTACCTCAGCGGTACGGTACGTACCGTCCCACGGAAAATGCGGTACGGTCGATCCGGACGGTACGGCGAACCTTGGCTTAACGTATTCATACACCTTTACTGTCTGTGTGTTTCTGCAATTTTCCCGAAGCTATGCAATTGCAGGTCTCTCCAAGCTGAGGAAAAAGAGAGAGAGTGTGTGTGTACGAACAGAAAAGACGGTGGGTATGTGATAGCATTCTTTTTTGTAAGTTTCACATGTATGGTCGCAAAGTAGTAGTAACATAGTTGCATGGCTAATGCGAAATTTTCCTAAACATTGAGGATATATAATTGGGATCTGGACTCCTAAATGTGTCACACATTTGAGAAAGACATGTTCCATTCAGGCAAGAAAAGACGGGAAGTATTTATTGCATATCCAAAGTGTACAACAACCCTCAGTAGGTCGGGTACAAACATGTAAGTGAGGTGTTGTGAATGGGTAGCAACAAAGTCACTGGCCCATGATCACAAAATGGCCAAGCCCTAACTCGTCAAGCTTCCGTGTTGTCATCATGGAAGTTGATGCTGTTGGAAATCCATGATGACTTGCTGTCAATGGCATTGACTTGGAGGTTAGGGTTTTCAATGCTCGTCTTGTAGAGTTCCTCAACTAGGACATATTGACAGGTTGTTGCTATCACTGAGGAAGTTAGGTCAGAGAGGGCATCGACCATGGATTTCTTTGCTCTAGGCATGTGAATTACTTGTAATCGTTCGAGATTTATTGAGATCTCCTTGACTTTTTGAAAGTAGTCGGTCATCGGCAACTATTAGGGTTCATACTCCCCCAAAACTTCATTGGTGAGGAGGAGGGAGCTGATGTAGACTCTGAAATTTGCGGGGTTCCAAGTGCTTTGCCATTTAAATGCCGAAGATGAGGGCTTTATACCTAGCCATGTTGTTTGATGCTAGGAAGTCAAAACACAATGGATAGTAGGCATGTAAACGTAGTGAATATGGAGTGGATAGTGTGATATTTGAATTCATATCTGATTATAGTCAATCAGATATTCAAATCTGACACATTCTATTAGAGTGTATTTTGCAACTACCCAAATTCAAATTTGGCAAACACTATCTAGATTCGTATATATCTGACTATCTGATTAGGTGTAATCAAATAGCCAAATACTATTCATATTCGACTATATTTGACTATCCGATTAGTTATAAAGACATGTTATATGTTCATCATTTTTTTAGTTTTTAAATACTGTGGTGGTGTGTTCCTGTTTGGGCCTGAACCAAACGGGCCTCCACTGAGAAGAGGGAAGATGGTCGTCGGTAGCGGACGAAGGCCTACAAAACCAGAACGGGATCAGAGGGACCCGGTTGAAGAACCGGGGAGAACCCTCTGATGCCTAAGTTAGTGAACTGTAGATAGGCTTGAGGAAGGAAGGTTTCAGTAGTATGTTGTACTATGCGCAAGGGTGCGTACCTTGGCATGGAAGTCGCAGGTACCTTTTATAGGCCCCAGCCCTGGGGAGATGAACATGTTGACCTTTAATGGGCCCCCGAAAGGATGCGCCGGTTTGCGCCTTTAACGGAGGGTTATACGTTGAGGCGTCCGTTGAGGACCTTTGCAGTTAAGGTTCCTTAGAACGTGGGGCGCGTGCCATGCAGTCGTTGTAACCGTCGCAATGAGACGAAGAGCTGCTTGGAGGCTCTTGGGCAGAGGATATCGAGCAGGTAGCATGAAATGACGATCATACGACGCCGATACCGACCGGGCCAGCAACCTGGCTCTGATACCACTGTAAGGAATCGATCGGGGCGCAGCGGAAACGCGATTCCCTCCATTAGATATCGTTGCCGGTGGTCGGATCGAACAAAAACTGTGAACCCGCGCACAGGAAGATCCGATCTTTACCTTTGCGGGGTTGCAAAACTCCCGAATCCGGGGAGGAAGTGGTGCTGGAGGCGCTGGTGCTTCAAGCCGTTCAAGTGTCCGGCCTCTAGACGTATCCACGCGAGCTCCGGACGCAGACGGGATCTCCTCGGTCTCCACGCGTCTCCCGGATCTCAACTCCACCATGTGCCAGAGAGAGAAGAGAGAAGAGGTGGGGGCGCCCTGGAGAGTGAGAGGAGTGGGGCGGCCATAGAGAGAGCCTGGAGCTTGGCCCAGGGTTTGACTCTCTGCTAATACTTATAGACACTGCGGTTTTTCACAAAACCCCAGTTATTGTCTATAACAACCATCCTGCCCAGTCTGCTCGAAACTCTATTGCGTGTGACCCTCTAAGCCCAAGTGCTAGTCCAGTTTTCTGCCCATTAAGCCCAATAACTCTTTATTGACTTATTGCAATTAATTAATATCTCATATTAATTAATTACACAATCAATTATCGTCTCACGATAATTGATCGGGCTTCCAATCAAGTTGGGTGCCAAGCAACACCACTTGATCCTGGAAAGTATTGGGGTTCAGCAACCCAATCAAGGAACCTTTTTCCGTCATCAGTTACCACGTGACTATAATCCTTCGCTCGCACAATGCTCCCGAGTGCACTTAGGGTATGGTCAACTGTCAAACCCTAATATGTGCACTCACCTGGTTTAGATGCCGCATAACAATATCAGAAAACTCCTTTTCTGATAAGTAGTCATGCCCTGGCCAGGGACTATCAGGTATCTTTCCTTAGAGCATTCACTCTCTTATTACCGAGAGCGAGCGATCCCATGTTGACCACACAATCACCTTCGAAGGTATTCCGCTAGATCCGAACACTTAACTGATTAAGACCTCATGGTTAGAGATCTATAAGTCAAGGTCAAAACCTAGAAGTCCACCAACAATGTGTCCTTGGTGTCTCAGGTCTAAGGACCAATCACGCCACTGTGACAATGAATCTAGCTGGTTGACAGTTAGGTAACATTACCATCCAGCGATTCATAACGGATCAGTTCAGTGAACTCATTCCCCAATGAGCACCTACAGATTCACCTTAGTGTCTCCACACAAGTGACTATGAGATCAGTCACCCTCATCATATGAGCAGGTGCAACCTGTACTAGTCTAACCGGATATCCGATGTCCTTCTCGAATATCCTCCGACTAGGAACAATTAAGAATATACGTTTAGAGGATATTAATCTCATTGTTATGATCTCATCATAATTAATATCCATTGCGTATATTCATGGACTTCATAATGAAACGGTAAACGAATTACACATAATGAATATAAAAGTCTTATTATTATTATCAAAGAACAAGATTGTACAAGTTATGATTGGCTTGAGGACACCCATAACTAACAATCTCCCACTTGGACTAAAGCCAATCACCTTTATGTCTTAAACCTATAGACTCTAGGTGGCGCTCAAACACGATTTGAGTCAAAGGCTTCGTCAGTGGATCTGCAATGTTGTCAACTGAAGGAACTCTTTCCACCAGTACATCTCCTCTAGTGATAATCTCCCTGATCAGGTGAAATCGCCTCAGAATGTGCTTTGACTTCTGATGAGACCGCGGCTCTTTCGCTTGTGCAATGGCCCCATTGTTGTCACACAGCAATGGGATCGGATCAGAGTCACTCGACACCACACTAAGGTCGGTGATGAACTTCTTCATCCACACTGCCTCCTTGGCGGCTTCAGCTGCAGCAATGTACTCAACCTCTGTCGTCGAGTCTGCAGTGGTTTCTTGCTTGGAACTCTTCCAGCTCACTGCACCTCCGTTTAAGGTGAACACAAACCCAGATGTAGACTTGCTATCATCTGGATCTGATTGGAAACTCGAGTCAGTGTATGCCCGAAGTTTTAAGTCCCCTCCTCCATAAACTAGAAATATATCCTTAGTCCTTCTCAAGTACTTAAGGATACATTTCACTGCCATCCAGTGTGTTTCACCTGGATTTGCCTGATATCTGCTCGTAACACTTAGAGCAAATGCCACATCAGGCCTTGTACATAGTATGGCATACATGATAGACCCTATAGCCGAAGCATAGGGGACTCTATCCATGACTGCCCTCTCTTCAGGAGTCTTAGGAGACTGCTCCTTAGAGAGATTAATCCCATGTCTCATAGGTATGAGACCTCTCTTGGAATTTTCCATGCCAAACCTTTTGACAATGGTATCTATGTACATTGATTGGGTTAAGCCAAGCATCCTCTTGGATCTATCTCTATAGATACGTATTCCCAATACGTAGGATGCTTCTCCCAAATCCTTCGTGGAGAAGTTCTTTGACAACCAAACCTTTACTGATGATAACATCCATACATCATTCCCAATGAGTAAGATGTCATCAACGTAAAGTATGAGAAAAGTTATAGCATTCCCACTGATTTTCTTATACACACATGGTTCATCTTCATTCTTAATGAAGTAATAAGATTTGATAGCCTCATCAAACCTTATGTTCCAACTACGAGAAGTTGCTTCAATCCATAGATGGACCTTTGAGGCCTGTATACTTTATCTGGACACTCTTTGGATGTAAAACCCTCATGCTGTATCATATACACTTCTTCCTCAATGTTTCCATTGAGGAAAGGGGTTTTTACATCCATCTGCCAGATCTCGTAATCAAAGTATGCAGCAATGGCAAGAAGAATTTTGATCGACTTTATCATAGCAACTGGTGAGAAAGTTTCGTCATAGTCAATTTCTTGTCTTTGACGATACCCCTTTGCCACCAACCTTGCCTTATAATTGTCGATCTGTCCATCTGCACCGATCTTTCTCTTAAAGATCCACTTACACCCAATAGGTACAATACCTTCAGGCAAGTCTACCAAGTTCCAAACTTGGTTGGTGTACATGGACTGCATCTCAGAATTCATGGCATCTCGCCATTTCCCTGACTGAGGACAATCAACAGTCTCTTGGTAGGTCTTTGGAACCACGTGCGCACCGCACAAACCACGTGAAACCTCACATAAACCTCGTGTACTGACGATCTACAACACGTGAACACCACCTACCTCGTGTGAACCTTATGTCCACATGCAAACTACTAGCTAGCTACATAACCTAAGAGCTAGCTTCGTAAACCACACTCTTCCCAGAGCGCCACAAGTGCCAATGCACTGCTCACTAACGCTGAGCATACCGATAACGATAATCAGATAATCACATGCGTAAACCATGCACAAACAGGGCCTCTCGGGCTAAGCCGTGACAACCTATTGGGTCGCCTTCAGAAGGCGTCACCACGACATGTCGCCTTCAGATCCAGAACACGACCTACTTACATGTCGCCTCCTGATCCTTAACGCGACACATCACTGTGTCGCGTTCAGGACGCGACATAGGGACCCGTCGCCTTATCAGGCGGGAACCCTAATCCGGGCTCTCTCCATGACAGCCCATTCCACACCATACAAACCACCCTTAATTCTTCATTTTCATACTTTTGTGAATACCTAAGCATGGTATCTAAGGTTAGAAACGCATTAAACTGATTGGAACCCTATCCCTTGCAATTTATACCCCGAAAACAGGAAGAGTTCACCTACCTTCGCGAAGAACGCATTATGCAGCGATCTCCCGACGTTTCCCCTGCTTCTCCCAGACTCCCTGCAGCGAGGACACGCCGAAGACACCAAAACCCAATATAAATCGCCACAGCTCCTCCCCCTGGCCGAGCAGAACCCTTGTGCGTTCTGCTTGGCTGGGGTTATTTAAAAACCTGCAGCGGTTCGGAATGCGACGCATCGTGGCGTCGCGATTAGGTCGCGACGGACCTGAGCGTTGCCTTCCCAATGCCCGCTGCCCTGAGCGCTACACGTGGTGCACATGCAGACGCTCAACACTTCAAGACGGCCACATGAATGCGACGGCCACCTCTGTCGTGTTAAGAACGCGACAGACCTTCCTGTCGCGATGACAGGCTGAGGAATCTAGGGTACTGTAGGCCCAAACTGTCGGCCCAGTAAGCCCCAGAAACACACACACACACGACACACAAGCCACATTGGCCTCACATTGGTCACCACAAGCGCTAAACACACGATCCACGAAGATCTAAAAAACACGCGACGTTACAGCACCAAACAGGTAGCTTGCTCTGTGGTTGGTCCGGCTGTTCAGTGACTCCTGCTTGGAGGCATAGCCTGTGTTGGCAGGGTCGCAACATGCTTCGAGCATGGTCTGTTCGGTAGGCCATGCCTGGACCGAACAGACTAAGGAGTGTCCGGAGATCACACTTGGGGACCCTTGAACGCCTTAGTTTCCAGAACATGCTCGGAAGCGTTCGAGCTAACTCCGAGGGCACGTGGCATAAAGGCTGAAGCCCTGGCGCCTTGACGGGTCAAAAAGGGGGCCGTATTGAGCCTTGATGGGTCCGCAGGCCCAGGAGGTTAGAAATAGCCTCTACATGTGCCCCCCACCCTCTCAAGTCTGCTTGGATGTGATCGTGAGCACTTGAGAGGGGAGATGCCTTCATGCCTGTGGCGGAGCAATCGGTCGATCACGACGAGGCGACATCCTCCCTAGGAGTGCCTATAAGCGAGATCGGAGGCCCAGAGGCCGCTTTGGCGAGCGTGGCTGCCGAACTGGTGGCAGGCAAGGTTGCACCCCTAGTCTAGCGAGCCGCCGGGGTGGATGGAGCGGACACGGAGTCCGAAGAAGACTGCGTAACTAGAAGTACTCCTGCAGTGCGTGGAGGTGAGCTCGGACGACGACGCGGCCGGCGAGGTGGGAGGAGTAGAGCCGACACCGCGAGACTGAGCTCGCGCTGCTCTGAAGACCTTCGAGCTGAAGCTTGTCGTAGCCGAAGCCGAGAAGAAGGTTGTCGCTGCGGTGATGAGGCAAAGACTCAGGGAGCGGCGGCGTACAAGTCCAGTCCAAAATTCCATACGGATCTGGAGCTTTACGAGCGGCTTGCTACGAGGTCGGTGATCAGCGAGGGCGGCATCACTCGATGGTAGAGTATGCTCAAGAGGCCATTGACGCTGCTCTGCGGGGATGTCACTGGAGGACATGGGACCTTCGCCTGAACGGGGTTCGCTCTGCAAGCTTTCGGGCTGGGCGCATGCCTCACGATGCCGAGGACGTCGGACCCTCTGACCGAGCTCTTTAACTTGCGCTATCCTTTTTCTCTCTCTTTCCTAGGTGTGTTCTGTTTGAATCGGGATTCGTCGGTGTTTAGAGGCTCGTGGGTACTGCGTGGGTTTTGCGAGCTGAGGAGCTCATCGACCCGGGGTTGTACCGAACACCTCTGTCTTAGGACGGGTACTGCGCTAGTCTTTCGAGCTGAAGAGCTCTTGACCAGGGATTGTACCGTTCGTCCTCTGCATAAACCGATAGAATATAAAAGAGAGAAGTAGGATGCCGAGCAGAGAGGCTTTTATAATAAGCCTTTAGATTTGCATGCCAGGTTCTCGATATGGTTTTGCCGCCGAGGGCAGACAGCTTGTAGGAACCTCTTCTGAGAACTCGAGTGACCTTATAAGGTCCTTCCCATTTTGGGGCGAGTTCACATGCTCGGCTCGGCCGGCTGCCAGACTCTCCTCGCACGCGGCGTGGCGTTGGGCGGTGGAGAGGAGCTCAGCGAGGGTAGGCGGTTGATGGACCCCCAACGTCCTTTGGTGGAAGCCATCACGAGTGCCCTGGATGAGGGCACTGGTGGCTGAGGGGACATCGAGGCGTGGGATGCACAACACTTCAACCTGGAACCTTTTACCGTAGTCCCATAGCGCTTCTCCCTTCCTATGCCGAATAGACAGAAGAGAAGCCGCAGTGCGCGGCTGCGATCTTCCACCTAGGAAGTTGTCCCGAAAGGACTTCTTCAACTGGTGGAAGGAGGAGATGGAGCCCGCTGAGAGGGCTTCGAACCATGCTCGAGCAGTCTCCTTCAAGGTGGCCGAAAAGGCTCGATATTTGGCTGCATCTGATGCTCCGTGGAACACCATGTGCGACTCGAAGCCGTGGACGTGATCCGCTTGGTCGGGAGTACCGTCGTAAGGTGCGATGGTAGGCAGTGGTAGCTTCGGTGAGACCCGGGCCTCCAGGATCTCCACAGCAAATGGGGAGCGGAAGTCCAGGTCTTCGTCCGTCACAGTTCTGCCCTCTGCCCTTTGGACCATTGCATCCACGCGGTGCTCCAGGTCGACGACGCGGCGGAGGCGTTTGGCCAACTCCTGGTCGGAGTGCGCAGAGCCCTTGCGTTTGGACCTGTGGGAGTTGACGCCCACGACAGAACGAGGGGGAGGTGGAACCACCACGGAGCGGCGAGGTGAGTTGTCCTACCGCTCCGGTGTCCGACACACCGACGGGGGTCCGACGTGATCGTCGGGGTGATTCTGCCTGCTGTTTCTGCGGTGCTGGAGGGGCGCGGGATCGTCGATGGGATGATTCTGCATGCTGCTCCGGTGGCGGGGGAACCGTCAAGGGCGGCTGTGCGGCCAACTGGGCCTGGAGGCCCTGGAAGATCCCTACCAGGTGCTGCATCTGCCCCCGGAGCTCTGCCATCCCCAGGGCGGTTGCTGGCACAGCAACAACAGGAACATCACCGGTTGCACCGGTGGGGGGTGACGGTGACGTCGACAGTGGGGACTCTGTCGCGTGAGCCCGCGCGCGACCGTCGAGACCTCGTCGCCCTGTTGCCTAGGTTCTGGCGAGAGGAACGTCCGCGAGCCATGGCTGATGTCGTTCCCACAGGCGGCGCCAAACTGTGGTAGTGTTTTCCTGTCTGGGCTTGAGCCAAACAGGCCTCCACTAAAGAAGGAGGGGAAGATAATCGCCGGTGCGGACGATAGCCTGCAAGACCAGAAAAGGATCAGGGGGGCCCTGTTGAAGAACTGGGGAGAACCCTCCGATGCCTAAGTCAGAACGCGACCGTAGAGGCTTGAAGGAAGGGAGTTCTCTGGCATGTGTGAGTCACACGAGGGCGAGTGTGAGCGCTCAAGATTGCGTACCTCCGTATGGGGGTTCACCTGGTCCTTTTGTAGGCGAAGGTACTGGAGAAGTGGGACGGGTCTGTAGACACGCGAATTTTCCCATCGCGGGCATATTTTCGAGTTGCGCTATAACGCCCAAAATGACCCACTTTTTGCCTTGAAAGAGCAATTTTCCAAATATTCCTGAAATTTACCCTTTTTTCTTGGTGCTTCTCCCGGGGGGGGTCTAGTCGCAAATGGTCACTTAGCGACGAAACAGCGACACAAAATATCCGACCACGGAGCAGTCACTCAGCGAGGGAATAGCGACGGTCAAATTTCCGTCGGTAATCTGTCGCCAATCAGCGACGGATTAGCGATGAAAAAATATTCTGTCGCTGAACCGCATTTCAAATTCGCGACCCCTTCAGCCGCCGTATTTCTGAAAGAACAGTAAAATGCGTCAGGTTAGGTGGACGCGATTCATTAGCTTTCCGTCGCCAAACCAGTTGCCGACCTGTCTCTTTATTCGCGTCTGTTTCAGTCGCCGCGTTTCTTGAAGAACATTAAAAGACGGTAGGGTAAGTGGACGCGATTTTAAGGCGGTTGAGCTATTCCGTCGCTATTCCGTCGCGATTCCGTCGTGATTCCGTCGCTGTTCCGTCGCTGTTCCGTCGCTAAATCAGTTGTCGGCATATCTCTTTATTCGCGTATGTTCCGGTCGACGTGTTTCTTGGAAGAACATTAAAAGACGTCCACTGTACTGGACGCAATTCAGAAAAGTCACATCAACGTCCCATCGGCTGACAGCGTACTCACGAGTCGGTTGCCTCGAAACCATGCGAGCTTATAAAATGCGTCCACTGTACTGGACGCGATTTTAAGGCGGTTCAGCAATTCAAGCTTATCAAACCGACCTTCTTTAAACGCGGCGGCTGTTCTGGACGCGATTTTGACCCAGAACCTTAAATCTCAGCCAGCGCTTCACCTGGAGAAGGGGGCTTTCATTTGGGGTTTTTGGCCGGGGTTTTAGAGAGAGAGAGAGAGGGTTTTTAGAGAGAGATAGAGTGAGGATTCTAGAGAGAGAGAGAGAGGGGTTCTTCGCGGCGGAGCCTTGCCTCGTCGCCGTCTTCCTCGCCATCCCCGTCTTCGTCTCCGGCCCGACGTCGCCGTCTTCCTCGCCATCGCGCACATCCAACGGAAGCCACGCCACCGTCGTCTTCCTCCTCTCGTTCGCCCTCCACAGCGCCGTTACGCCGTCCGGGCTCCTCGGGGAAGCACCCCACTTTTCCTTCCCTCCGGACCCCACGTGGTCCTTTTCATTTTCATTTGGGCCTTACGTTGCCCCTTTTCCTTTTCATTTTTACACATTACATGCATGCACACACATCATACCTTTTAGTTAGGGGTTTTAAAGACCGCCCAAAAGGTGTGTTCTTCCCATTTTTCATCATTGTTATTTTATTTGTCTAGATTCATTTACTGCACATTCCGGGCTAATCCGTTGTCTCTTTTGTTGTCTTTTTGTAACCCACGCCCACATCCCGCTTCTTTTCTACGGGTGAAAAGGTACACATCACCTCCTTTCTTACCCGTCCCTACTTTTGATGCTTTTTAGGAAAAGTACCTGGCGATCACGGTTTGTCTTTATTACTTTTATTGTCTTTTAATCGCCCGAAGGGCCACTATTTGTTTTATTTCCTTTTTTCACGTCTATCCGTACACGTTATTGGGATCCCTATTTTTCGTCCTCCCCGTAAAACGGGGAGAGCGGAAAATAGTATCTACAACTTGGCGATCACGGTGGGACGCTCATGTTTTCAGCTCTAGGTACCTCTTTTACGCCCCACATGGCGTTACATTTCGGCACTCACGTGTGACACTTTTTTCGCCCCACGTGGCGTTTATTTTATTGTGTTTTTATTGTTTTTTTATTACTTAAATCCATGTTTAGTTGAGTTATTTAGTTGTGTCATTAGTGATTAGTTTTGTTATTAGTGTTTGAAGTTTTATTTTATTTCATTTCATCAGTGTGTGCATGTGTGTTCTATTCGTTCTGTGAAATTTTTTGATTTCTGGGTTGCTGGCGTGAATCGCAGCGGGGACAGCCGCCGCCATTTTGCGCCGTTTGGATTTTTTTGTCTGGTAGGGTTACTGGCTTGAATCGCATCGAGTATAGCCGAGGTGTTTCACTCCAGTCTTTTATTTTTCTGAATTTTCTGTGGGGAGGTTTTCTATTTTTATTCGCGTCCGCCAGACTGGACGCAATTTAGTGTTTGTTATTGTCGCGGCGGCAGAAGTCGACGCGTTTCTGTTTACAGTGTCCGTCCACAGGGACCTCGCACGGCGCTGACAGCCTTTTTCGGGGCTCTCAGTACTGCGTCCGGGTGACTGGACGCGATTTATTGATTTACGGCGGCTGCACCCGCCGCGATTTAAACTGTTAACGGAAACGTTTATTTCTGCCATTTGTGCTATAATTGCTACATTTTGGACATGTTTGCATCGGTCGGGGGACCTCCTTCCCTCACATCATAAGCTCCACACACCTCTTCCGGTGATGGCAAACTCTCCATTGGGCACTCCATCCCTTTGGACCAGTGAACCTTCTTCCGGAACCCCATAAGACTCCGTACCCCGTGGATTCCCTCACGGCGGACCGAGCAGGCGGTACCCTTTACCGGTGACCCGGGTTTAGATATCCATTGCGTGGTGAGGATAATTCTAGTTGTATCCCGAAGTACTCATCCTACCCAACTAGAATCTTACTTGGAGTGACATAATATTTTTCAATCCATTAATTAATTGTGAAACTGCTTAAAAACAAATGCTAAGCATCATAACTTGTTTGAACCATATTGCCAGTCTAATCTTTGTTCAACCTGTTTGACTGCTTGCTTATTTGTTAAAGATGGACCCGTATTATCATGCTGATCCTAATAACATGGATTATGAGGATTATGTTCAGTTTCTATCATCTCAATCCCATGTCCGTCCATCTCGCCACCGTGAGGGACGACCGTCCACTTCATACAGTCACGTGCGCACATCACGTACTAACCACTTTGATGTCTCCTCACAATCAGCACCACGTGCAACCCGACAAGAGCCTATCCCCCAAGATCCTACTATGGAACATGTTCTGAATACACTTGATCAGCTCACCCCTCAAGAACATTTTATGGTACAATCTTTACTTGAGGGTGGGACTCCTTCCATGACTCCACCTCCACCTCCTTCCCCTAGGCACCCACATGTGTATATTCCGGCAACTCCGCCACATACCCATGTACATTCTTCATCACCTCGGCCCCCTGGCCATTTGCACTCCCGTGCTTCGGTCCGAACAGACCGCCCCTTGGGAAGGCCCATCAATTCAAGGCTGCCCCCATGTATTCCCTCACAGGCCCAGCAGCACTCCACTCCAAAATTCTCTTCTCCAGAAATTGAACAATTTGGAGAGAGAAATAAACAAGCTTTCAAATTTCAAGGGTGACCCCGTTGCCGCCATGCCGGCTCTCCCTAAAATTTACATATATCCTTCGGAGATGCCAACGTATCGATTATACAATGGCACGGGCAATCCCCACAATCATATCAAGGAGTTCCTTTATGAGTCTTCTCGTTGGAAACATGACCCCCTCACATTGGCATTTTTATTTAGAAAATCTCTTGACGGCCCTGCGCTCGAATGGTTCTACACTCTAGAGACAAGTGAGGCAGGGAACTTCCGCTCCCTACACAAGAAATTCCTTCAGAGGTACAAAGACCGCGTCAGCCCTTATGTCTGTATCACGGATCTAGTATCCGAGAAGATGGGGGGCAACGAGGCCTTTGTACAATTTGCTGACCGTTGGAGGTCAATGGCCATGTGCTTGCAGCGTGAGCTCTCGGAGTCAGAGCAAATCAAAATAATCATTTCAAACTCTACTCTGAGGTTCAGGCACATCCTGGCCATGAATCAAATCACCTCCATGGAGGAGCTCTACGAGCGGGGACGTTACATTGAAGCCCATTTAATGGACTCCCCGATCGCAGAGCTTTTTGATCAAATTAAACCGAGAGAGAACGAATCAGTGGACGCCATCCACTATCCCCCTCACCACTATACCCCATCTACATCATATGCGCCTCCGCATAATCCACCTATTTACCACGACATGCCGCCACCCAGGCGTCCACTGATTCATCCTCCTCGGACAACCCATCAACCTCCAACAGGGCCCTATGATGCCCCGATTTATCAAGAAGCTCCGGTGCCCTACGTTGCACCTGCTGCGGCTCTCATGCCGACACCACCACCCCCACAGCCATCTCCTCCACTACCATCACAACCCGTTGCCCGGGTTGGAGTTGCCAGCCGCCAACCACCCCGCGAAACCACTTGGCACTATGATGATGAACCTTCCCAGGTCATCTCCGTACGCCATTTACCTACACCACCCACCATCATCAAACCTACACCCATCAAACCCACTCCCATTACACCCACCATCACACCGATCACTACACCTCTCGCACCGCCAACACCCTTGGCAACTGAACCCAAGCAACTCCTTGCTATTACACCTATCACGCCTCCACAGTCCATACAACTATTCACTCCACCCACCATATCCACTCCCATCCATCGGAGCAGGCGCAAGTTTTTAAGGAGCAAGAAGCAGAGTCAGCAGAAGAAGGAAGCCCCGGGACCGGGCATGCTTTTTAAAATCCCAGAATTTATTCCACGCATGCCAGTCATTGCCAATATGCTGGGCACATTTTCTGAGCCAATTATTCCAGTCCCGGGACCAGGCATGCTTTTCAAATTTCATGATCAGATCCCCCGCATACCGGTCATCGTTCGCATATCGGGCATACTTTCCAAGCCCCAGTCCTCTCTGCCAATCATTTCAGTCCCGGGACCGAGCATGCTTTTCCAACATCATGATTTTATCCACCGCATGTCGGTCATTGTTCATACGCCGAGCACATGTCTCGAGCGAAAGTCTTCCACTTCAATTTTTGCCGTCAAGAGGCCTTCTTTTCAGAATTTGCCAGTCATACCCGTCGCCAACCGGGTTCATTTTCAAGTACTCATAGGAAATCTCTCCCTCCAGGCTCTCATGGCCCCTCACACCGTTGTTGTGAACCTTCCCACTCCAGTGAAGGGGTTAACTGTTCAGATTGTGCTATCGCACTCCAAAGCCAAATTCTTGGCACAATCGATTTCCCAAGGGGTCGTGCCCCTTTCCATATCACATATCATACAATCGCTGGGCACGAGCCCCTCATTGTTACCTTTAACTTAGTCAGTGGAACTCTCCACCCGTCCATTTAATCATATTTCAAGGGAGTTACCACTGTTGCACCTTTCCGCTCCAGCGAGGGCAACAACCATGCAGATTGTGCACACGCACTTCAAAGCCAAACCATTGGCACAATCTACCACCCAAGGGGAATGCCCCCTCTTATGTCACACGACGCATTCCTTAGGCACAGTCCCTTTATTGTTGCTTCTGACATTGCCGGTGGAACTCCTCACCCTTTCACTGATTTTTATTCCACGGGAGTTATCACTCTTCATCGAAACTTCAACAGAAGCCAACAATTTTTCTTTAATTTTCGAGAGCCGTTCAATTCAAAGGAGAAGAGCACGTCCATCTGCCCACTGGGCAAGATTTGTGAGGAGATACTTGAGGGTCCCAACTCTGGCCCCCAAGTCCAAATCCGATCGCCGGGCACGGCAAAAGGCTAGGGGACCTTCACCCCCCTCTTTTTTCCGAATCATCTTTTATTCTGCTTAGCACATACCCGTAGGTTCTCCACATTCCCTCCCCACGGGAAGCTTTTTATTTCCATTTATTTTATGATCCTCTAGCGTACGCCGGGCATCGCGCCCACTTTTGTCCATCCAGTGCCCCACGCGACACATCTTTTAGCACCCTACGCTGTGCACCTTTCCAGTCGGCCCCTCGCGGCCTTTTTGTTTCTGTTCATCCGGGCCATCCGGATCATTTTGTTCCTTCTTCAGGGCATCGCGCCCTCCTTTTCCGCCAAACCCCTCCGGGCCCTCCGGAGTTTCTAAATTCTTGTCCTCGTGTTCCCCGTGCCACTTTTAATCGGGTCCTTCGACCCTTCTCACATTGCTCTCGGGGCTTCAATCCCCATGCACAGTCTTAAATTTGAATAAAAAATGTAAATTCTTTTAGACCCCCGAACCTTGCCCCAACGCAGGGCATTCGTTTTTATTTTATTGTTGTTCACCTCCGTTCTTCAATCAGGTCCTTCGACCCTTCTCGCACTATTTTCGGGGCTTTAGTCCCCACTTGTCTTTTTAAATTTGAATAAAAAAATGTAAATTCATTTAGTTCCTCCGAGTCTCGCCCCAACATAGGGCATTCATCTTTTTAGCATTTCGCACCCCCATGTTTTTAATCGGGTCCTTCGGCCCTTCTCGCACGCGTCTTTTAAATTTCGAATAAGAATTTTATACATTTTGATAGATCCCCCGGGTCTCGCCCCCAGCAGGGCATTCGTCTTTTGTTTTATTGTCACCTCCATTTTTCAATCGGGTCCTTCGGCCCTTCTCGCACGTGTCCTTTTAATTTTGAATAAAGAATTTTGTCAAATCCCTTAGACCCCCGAGTCTCGCCCCCAACGCAGGGCACATCTGCCCCAGCGCAGGGCATGGGCATTTGTCTTCTTTTAATCCTCCAAGTTCTTACTTTGAAAATTTTTATCTACCAAGTGTCGAGAAAATCCCTAAAAGGATGAATATTTGTTTAGCATTGCCATGCTGTCCCAGCATTTTTTTGTTATAATAACTCCGCGCCAAGAGTCCCGCACTCTCTCCCGAGTCATTAAGGTTTGCCCTGGGCATGGGCATCCACACACACTTCACGGCGCCCACAGTCGTTTGCTCCCGGTTGACACCATCATCGTCACAGCCACGCCTGAACGGCGTTCGAAATCTGTTTTTTCCTCCTTATTCGGCAGAAGTATGGGTAGTATGGGTAGCTGGGCAGAGGGAACCTTCCTGAAGCACCCTCCTGACGAAGGGGAAGTCTTTAAACAAAATGGGCGGAATCAGAATCCAATCAAATGACCAATCAAAATGAATTTCCAATGCATGTCAAGAGGGCAAAGTCCCTGCGGAGATCCAAACGGACCCGGATGTAAGCATGCAACAATCAAAAATCAAATCAATCAAATCAATAGGGCATGTCAAGAGGGCAAAGTCCCCGCGGAGATCTAAACGGACCCGGTCGTATGCATGTCCCTACAATCAATGGTCATTCAATCACTCGAAATTCCAAAATATGATTCAAAAGCCCAAGCACTTCATGAGACAGAACCTTCTGATGGTTGTACCAAGGAAGAAACCCGAACCCAACTCCTCGAATACCCATGCCAAACTTATCCTTAAGCTTCCTTTTTACTTTATCAGACTCAAGTTGTCTTTTCAAGCGTGGCTTTGATGGTTACACCGTTAACCATGTACAATCGGCTCGTGGGCGCCACGTTAAAACGCACACCCTACCCTGGGCTTTTTCCTTTAATGATTCGGGAATCAACAAGAACCCCTTCGCCGGTCAATCTTCATAATTTCAATACCGCTACGACATGGCAATGTTTCAAAATCTCCACAAAAATCAAATATTCTCAAAAATCCCACAAAAATTCAAATATTTTCAAAAAAAATCTCACAAAAATCAAATATTTTCAAAACTCTAAACAAATTCAAATATTTCCAAAATCTCAACAAAAATCAAATATTTCCAAAATCTCAACAAAAATCAAATATTCTCAAAATCCCACAAAAATCAAATATTCCCAAATAAAAAAAAAACAAATATTTCCAAATCCCCAAAAAAACCAAATATGTCCAAAACCCAAAAAAATCAAATATTTCCAAAACTCAAACAAATCAAATATTTCCAAAACTCCAAACAAATTCAAATATTTTCAAAACCCCAAACAAATTCGGATATTCTCAAATTCCATAAAAATCAAATACTTTTCCAAAATCACAAAAAATCCAAATATTCCAAAATCCCAAACAAATCCAAATATTCCAAACTCCATAAAAATTTAAATATCAATCAAATCCAAAAATTTCCCCGATGGTATTGCACAGGGCAAGCTCTGCCTCTTTGCGCCAGATCTATTTGGTTCATCATTTTTTTGCACTCCGAACTCCTTATCCAAGATCATCCTCATGGTCAAACAAACAAACAAACAAATTGAGTGTGCTACATCTGTCGTTGACTACTTTATGCATGCTCCATGCTAAATGCTAGTTTTCATGATGTTTGTTTTTTTTTAGCTAACGAGTTTTGAGTGCATGATTCGAGTTGCCTCATCCGGCGCATCCAGGCACCAGTTGCCCTACCATCAAGTTATCTATATTATATGCCCCTAGAGCACGCCATGGACCTTGTGGCTCTGAGGAATCTAGGATTTGAGTTTCCCTCTATCAAAAACGATGATTTTCCCAGAAGATCCTTAGCCACACGGATAGGCCGTTACGCTTGGCTTGTGGGGACGACGGACTCATGCATGAACCCCGATCCTGACTCACCAGCGTAACAATATATCCTTGGTTATATTTTACTCCATTTTTAACCTTTTTTCTTTTTAGCCCAGCATGCATACATACATTCTTGAAATCACGGTGGAATCCACTCTTCCAGGGCAATCTGCGGGCCATCCGCGCCTAATATTTCCAGCAACTCGAACCATTCCACTCCGAGTCGAGTATCCAACTTCCTTTGTTGTCGTCTCCGGGCAGATTTCTTTCAGAATAATTTGTTTGGACTTATCCTTTTATCTTTGCTTTATTCCCAGAGATCCGCCGGGCCGGGCAACCCCCCGATGGCGCAACCTAAGGATTGTGTCCTTAGGTACTTCCCATTCGTTGGAAGTTGATATTTTCTTGTTTTTGTGCCCACGCGCACACCTTTTTCCTGCTTTCCTTAGTCCAAACACTTGTTTCTTTAGGCCCTCTTCCTGTTGGTGATTCTCGAGAGTGTTGGAGAAAGCTTCTTATCAGGTGGGCTGTTCGTCATTGTCGCGCGTGTCTATTTTTAACCTTGACGTCCACTTTTCAGTCTGCTCCGCTGCGCTTCACTACGCTACGCTACATTTCTTTTCATTACGCTCCATTTCATTTCACTCCATTTCACTTCATTTCGCTCCGCTTCGTGTCCCTCCGCTCGCTCCCCTGCAAAGCAGACGTCAAGGTTGGGCATCTTTAGACACGCGAATTTTTCCATCGCGGGCATATTTTCGAGTTGCGCTATAACGCCCAAAATGACCCACTTTTTGCCTTAAAAGAGCAATTTTCCTAATATTCCTGAATTTTACCCTTTTTTCTTGGTGCTTCTCCCAGGGGGGTCTGATCTCAAATGGTCACTCAGCGACTGCGACGGATTAGCGACACAAAATATCCGACTACAAAGTAGTCACTCAGCGAGGGAATAACGACGGTCAAATTTCCGTCGCTAATCTGTCGCCAATCAGCGACTGATTAGCGATGACAAAATATTCTGTCGCTGAACCGCATTTCAAATTCGCGGCCACTTTAGTCGCCGCATTTCTGAAAGAACAGTAAAAGGCGCCAGGTTCGGTGGACGTGATTCATTAGCTTTCCGTCGCCATTTCGTCGTTGTTCCGTCGCTAAACTAGTTGCCGACCTATCTCTTTATTCGCGTCTATTCCAGTCGCCGTGTTTCTTGAAGAACATTAAAAGACGGCAGGGTAAGTGGATGCGATTTTAAGGCGGTTGAGCTATTTTGTCGCTATTCCGTCGCTAAACCAGTTGCCAACCTATCTCTTTATTCGCGTCCGTTCCGGTCGACGCGTTTCTTGGAAGAACATTAAAAGGCGTCCACTGTACTGGACGCGATTCAGAAAAGTCACATCAACGTCCCGTCGGCTGACAGCGTACTCACGAGTCGATTGCCTCGAAACCATGCGAGTCTAAAACGCGTCCACTGTACTGGACGCGATTGTAAGGCGGTTCAGCAATTCGAGCTTATCAAACCGACCTTCTTTAAACGCGGCGGCTGTTTTGGACGCGATTTTGACCCAGAACCTTAAATCTCAGCCAGCGCTTCACCTGGAGAAGGGGGGCTTTCATTTGGGGTTTTTGGCCGGGGTTTTAGAGAGAGAGAGAGGGTTTTTAGAGAGAGAGAGTGAGGATTCTAGAGAGAGAGAGAGAGAGAGAAAGGGGGTTCTTCGCGGCGGAGCCTTGCCTCGTCGTCGTCTTCCTCGCCATCCCCGTCTTCGTCTCCGGCCCGACGTCGCCGTCTTCCTCGCCATCGCGCACATCCAACGGAAGCCATGCCACCGTCGTCTTCCTCCTCTCGTTCGCCCTCCACAGCGCCGTTACGCCGTCCGGCCTCCTCGGGGAAGCACCCCACTTTTCCTTCCCTCCGGACCCCACGTGGCCCTTTTCATTTTCATTTGGGCCCTACGTTGCCCCTTTTCATTTTTACACATTACATGCATGCACACACATCATACTTTTAGTTAGGGGTTTTAAAGACTGCCCAAAAGGTGTGTTCTTCTCCTTTTTCATCTTTGTTATTTTATTTGTCTAGATTCATTTACTGCACATTCCGGGCTAATCCCGTTGTCTCTTTTGTTGTCTTTTTGTGACAGGTACCCTGAGCTGAATCTCCTTTGCTGACCGGCCGGTGGAAGGAGGAGGGTGAACCCACGCCCACATCTCGCTTCTTTTCTACGGGTGAAAAGGTACACATCACCTCCTTTCCTACCCGTCCCTACTTTTGGTACTTTTTAGGAAAAGTACCTGGTGATCACGGTTTTTCTTTATTACTTTTATTGTCTTTTAATCGCCTGAAGGGCCACTGTTTGTTTTATCGCCTTTTTTCACGTGTATCCGTACACATTATTGGGATCCCTATTTTTCGTCCTCCCCGTAAAACGGGGAGAGCGGAAAATAGTATCTACAGGGTCCTCTCTTAATGACGCCGGAAAGGGCGCGTCAGTCGGCGCCCTTAGCAGTGAGTTATGCGTTGAGGTGCCCGTTGAGGGGTCCTACGGTTAATGCACCTCTCAATCGTGGGGCGCATATTGCATAGCCGTTATAACCGTTGCAAGGAAGCGAGGCCCTGCTCGGACCCTTCTGGCTAGAAGGTACCGAACAGGTAGCTTGCTCTGTGGCTGGTCCGGCTGTTCGGTGACTCCTGCTTGGAGGCATAGCATGTGTTGGCAGGGTCGCGACGTGCTTCGAGCATGGTCTGTTCGGTAGGCCATGCCTGGACCGAACAGACTAAGGATGTCCGGAGATCACACTTGGGGACCCTTGAATGCCTTAGTTGCCAGAACGTGCTCGGAAGCGTTCGAGCTAACTCCGAGGGCAAGTGGCATAAAGGCCGAAGCCCTGGCGCCTTGATGGGTCAAAAAGGGGGCCGTACTGGGCCTTGATGGGTCCACATGCCTAGGAGACTAGAAATTGCCTCTACAACTGGATAATATCCAAATGGATACCATAATATCTGAATTTGTATCTGATTAATAATAGAATATCTTATATCTAATTAAATTATCTATCTGATGTTTTATTTGGATAATTATCTGACTAGATGGATATGAATTCGAATTCCACTCGAATTTTAAACAAATAATTGTCAGGCCTAATGCATAGTGCAACTTGATCCCTTTGAGTGAGGAGAGGACCAAATCGACGCCACTTCCAACAACGCAAAAGGAGCTATCAATGTAGAGCTCCTAGGTACGGTAGGGGCACAGTCTCCTCATGATCATGATCAGGGTGAGGGCAAACTTCTCGACATGGGAATAATGCATTTTTGTCCCTTGGAGAATCTTGTTGGTGTAGTAAATCTGGCACATCACTCCATCCTCCACCCGAGTGAGCATGACACCCAAAGTGCTTGACATCAAAGCCAGGTAAAAAAATAAATGCTCTCTAAGAGAGGGCTTATACATGTTGGAGGCAAGGAGAGGTGTCTTTTGAGATATACAAAGGCGGCCTTGAATTCTTCATTCCACTCTATCTGTCCGCCCTGGCCTGGCAATTTATTGACTTGTCGAACCAGCTTGAAGAAGAGCAAACAATTGTTGATGGCCCTTAGAAACGGCTCAATACTACAACTTATCTGATCAATCACTATACATCGGGAACCTTGTCAACTAGCCTCATATCTAGCATTGTCAAATCTTTTTAGGTTTGGTCTATTCCTCGGTGGGTGACTAGAAAACCAAGGAACTACGTGAAGTGCACCTTGAATGTGCACTTCCTTGGGTTCAGCTTCATGTTGAATATTTGGATGGTGGCAAATGTCTCCACAAGGTTAGCAAGGTGGTCGAAAACATGGAGGCTTTTCACTGTTGGAATGAATAGCAGCTACTGCACCCTAAAGGGTGGGGGGGGGGGAGGTGAATAGGGTGATCTAAAAGTTATAAAAACCTAACAAAGCACTTAAAATTTTGGTTAGTGGTTAGAGGATAATCGTGTGTATAAAATTTTATCCTGGTTTGGATCTCCTCTCCAATATGAGTCTTACGTCTAGTCTCCAAGCAATCTCTTGGGATTTCTATTAACCTATAACCAGGTTACAACCACAAGTGGCACTTGGTCTTCTCTTATTCCAAAGGGGAATACAACAACTTGCCTATGCAAGTCTTCCCTTCACAGAGCGGCAGTCACCCACTTGCCCAAGCAAGTCTTCCCTTCACCAAGTGAAATACAACATAGGGTATCAACCCCCTATAGGTTTCTACAAACAAAGCTTTTACAAAAGAAAGTGCTCTAAGCGATGAGCACACATACACATATAGAGAAGAAAGATAAATAATCTAATCACTACGAATCTCTCTCTCCTTGACTCTATGTGGACTAGCTATAAAATCTGAGTTGAAGCTTTTGTCCACAAAGCTCTTGAGAAGAAGACTGTGAGAATGTAAGTTGAAGTGTAGAAGACTTGTTTACGTCTGTCTTTTGAAAAACAAGTAAATTGGTCTCTCTCTATTCTTCTTTTTCTCTTTCAAACTTTGACTCCTTTTATAGTCTTGGTCTTCTTCTAACTATTTGAAAAAAGTTGACCATTTGGACATTTGACAGAGATAGAGTCTTGGTGTGTAACATCTCCAAGCTTGAGTGCAACGATTATCTTTTTGCCTTACTACAGTTTCTTGCATGCTACTGTACACAGTCACATTTAATGATCTGCATGCAAAAATAAACATGAAAAGATATTTCTTCTCGGAGGATATCTTGGGTTAGAAAGATGTGCATTGTTCATTGGATAAAATAAATATTTGTATAAGTCTATATAAAGCAATTTTGTCACAATGGATGTACACTACTAAAAATGTGAAAGAACTGTAGCGTGTTTAAAACAGAATGGACTACTGGCGAAGGATATGTCATAGTATGTTCGTGCCTATTTTGCTGTAGTTTCTTTTGAGAATAATTAATGTCAAGATACAGAAAGGATTTTGTCATTTTTATATTATTGGGATTTTGAAATGAAGAATAAAGTATTCATGACATGTTGTATTTAAAAAGATTCTATTCATAATCTCTGTTGTATGCAAGGATTTTAGGATATCAAAATGATTTTCATTAAAATACATTAACAAATATATGATAAAGGTAATAAGAGATATTATTAAAACATGATAAAGAAAAAATTTCTTTAAGTAGTCTTATAAAAATATCTCTTAACATTATTTATATTAAAAAATGAATAGGATAAACGATATCGACTATAGAAGATAGTCACAACATTAGTCAAAGATATATATCGACTTCAGGTTCGACTACTGTGGACTTCTTAGTCAGTTGGAGTGAACATTGACTGTCAAAATTAGTACATCAATCGAAGTGGGCTTAAATTCGACTCATGAAGCGAGTCAACTACGTACAAATGGAGTTAGACTTCGACTTGTGGGCATGTCAGTGTGTGACTGCAACTGAGTCCCATTCAGAGTTAGATTTTGACTTACGTTACTATTCTTCTTCAATCCAAGTTAGGCTTCGACTGCTCAGAGGCTTATACTCTAGTTGATATTAGACTTTGACTCCTGTAATGACTTCGACTTCAGAATAAATAATAGTCAATCGATCTCAATTTTTACTCTGTTCATCTGTATATTATCTAGAGTAGTATATATTTTATTATTTTTTAAATATAAATATGTCATACTAAATAGTGTTTGATCAAATCATGAATATATTATATAAACTTGTTTTGTCAACAAAGAATGATTATGTTATATAAACAAATCAAATTAAATTCTTAGTCACATATGCTCACAACATTCACTAGCATGTGGTCAATATAAACCTTCATATTTTGATCAATCTATGACTCAAACATGTGATTGACCAATTGTTGGTATGATACATCCGCATTTTTTGGACCGAAAGGAATCTACATGTAGCAGTAGATCCCTAAGTCAATGATGAATATCATCTTGTCCTCATCTGACTTGTCCATGCTGATCCAGTGGTACCTAGAGTGTACATTCAGGAAACTCAGCATCTCATGTTCGGATATTGCATTGACCGGTTGGTCAATTCGCAACATAAAAAAATTATCCTTGGTTGTGGTCTTGTTAAGGTTAATATAGTTGACACATATTTGACCCTTGCTATTGCTCTTGGGTGACAAGACAACACTAGAGACCCACCATATGTGGTGCATTGTAACATCTCGATTTTGGTAGGCCCAAGTATGCCTTAGACTTTTATTGAAGGCCTATAGTATAACCTTTTTAGTTGGTAGAAGCCTCGTACGTATAAGTGATTATTTTATAATTAGGTTCTTAATAATTGATTAGTTTTCTAGTATAATCAACTATGCCTTAGAGTCGGTTAAGGGTTGTCTTCCAATATTTGATTAAATCTTGATATGATCGATTATATTTTTTATGACCAATTTGGTTGATTGATTGTCCCTTATAGAAAGAGTTTTGATTTTTCTACTAACTCCTCATAGTAGGGACCATAATCAATTAGGTACTTCAATAATCGATTATGTCTTATTGTAACAAGTTTTTTGATTCTACAATTGTTCTCATAATAGGGGCCGTAATCGATTATGTACCTAAATAATCGATTATGTCCTACTATGACGAGTTTTTCGATTCTACGACTATCCCTACAATAGAAATCATAATCGATTAGGTACTCTGATAATCAATTATGTCCTATTGTGACGAGTTTTTCATTCTTGCAACTAAGTCCCATACAACGACACTTAATTGATTATGTATCCTGATAATCGATTATATCTCACTGTGGTGAGAGTTGATTTTGCGGCTAAATGGGAGACAATAAGTGCAATAATCAATTATGCCTACTCACTGTATAGCATTGGCTTCAACATCTAAGTGCCATAAAGTGAGCATTTTAATTGATTAGTTGCCTCTTTGTTGGTCATGTTAATTGATTATGCTTATTGTGTAACGTTGGCCTCAGTGGTAAGTGCCACATAGTGAGAGCCTTAATCGATTAAGTTGTTTCATTTGGCTTAGGGGTGTAAACGGAACCCAATATTTCGATATTTCAATCCGATTCCGATAAAAATTATCGATTTCAGAATCGAAAAATGATATCGATAGCTTATCGGAATCGGTATCGGATATTCCGATAAGTTATCGGAATCAGAATTGAAAAAATAATCGGTATCGGTATCGGTTTTTTTCGATAAATTATCATAAACTCAAGGTAAAAATATGGTAAACACCTTACCTTATCGGAATTTCGGTTCCGGTAATGTTATCGGAATCGGAACGGAATCGGAACTAACCATTCTTATCGGAATCGGAACCATATTTCGGTTATCAGAATCGGAATCGGAATCGGAATCTGTGTTTCCGATTCCGAACCCGACCCGTTTGCAGCCCTAATTTGGCTTCGATAATCAATTAGTACTATGTAGTAGAGTTTGTTTCCATCGGCTAAGTATCAATCCTTGATAATTGATTATGTAGTATATAGTACTTGGTTTTCTACTAGTTAAGTATATGCTATGGAAAGATACGATAATTGATTAGCTACTTCGTCTCATATGTCAATAATCAATTATGCACTACTTAATATAGTAGATTTTGACTAAGTGTTGATTCTCAATAATCAACTTAGTATTATATACTAAATCATTAAATGATAGATAAATTTATTGTTTTTTTTTTGGAACTTGTACATAAAGGTAGTTAGAATATTGACATGTCTACCATTTCATGCATGATGATATGTGTTAAGAGTGTCATGCCATTGGAACTTGACATGTGCTAGGAGTGTTGGCCTACATTGCATGCACGACGACACGAATTAGATTATTGGCGATTTAGAAGTTGAGTTTATGGGTTTGAGGAATAGGGAGAAGGTGAACTATGAAGATAGCTGCAAAAAGAGAAGGAAGAAGAAGTAGGAGTAAGGTGACTGCCTTAGATGATCCAAGAATTTGCCCAAGGAGGTGTAGTAGTTACTATAGAAAGTTTTTGGAAATCTGCATTGTCTTGGTTTGGGAAGCTTGATCCAGAGATAGGCATGTGATGATATCATGTTTTTGATATTTAAGTTACTTTATGTTTAAGGTTTTCATGTACTCTTATAATGCATAGATAATTAGAACTTATTTCTGTTTACATTTCATGTATGCTAAGTTATTTTTAACTATGTAAGCTTTAAATGGTTTTATGGCATCTAGTAAGGTTGTATTAAGGTGAATAAGTTGCCACGATTAAAATTGTAAAAGCTTCTGTGAGAAGGGATAGAACATTAAGATTATATTATATATTTTATCATACAAATTTAAGCATTCTTGAATTTGATTAAGACCTATACACCAGCATATGGACATTGCCAATCTAAGGGAAGAGTGGACTCCCCCTGTGGTTAGTGTCTGCCATAGGAAGTCAATTTGGGTATGAGGATGACATATATTTGTTAGAATTTGGAAGGTAGACTTTGTTCTAGTGGATGGTGGGGTATTTACCTCCGCTCTTATGCAATTGAGCAAGACTTTGGTGACATTTATCTAAGTACCTATGTGTCTGTGTTTTGACTCATTATGTCGTGGTTTAGATATATATCTATTATATACAAAATTAAATTACTTTGATATGAGTAATAAGGACATTTAGTATGGGTATCTGAATCACATTTGACTATGATGTGATTTGATTTCTAAATTATATCTAAATATATTGAGATTTGATTTGAAATATGGTTTGCAAACCGGTAAGATCATATGAACGCAATCTAATTTAGTTTGATTATTAGTTTATGTTAATTATTAGAATCAATAATTGTTAGATAAGAAAGTGTTAATTATTTTCAATTATGTTAGTTTTTTTTTATTTTGTAAAAGGTCCAGGTTCGAACCTTGGGCTCCCCCTAAACTGCCCTACCTTGATACCAACTGAGATATACTCAATTGATAAATTAATTGTTGTTGTCACCTAGAATTGATCTTGTTTCAACCTTATGTAGGTTCGTAAGCATGTTTTTTTAAAGTTTCCATGTGTTTTCCTCTGTTTTAAACCATTGTGCATTGAGTATTTTGAATTGGATCGAAAAATATTGGAAATTGATTACTATCAGGAAACACGCCTTTGTCCTTGACCGCGTTCAGAATATGCCCTTACGATAAGGCGCATTCTAGTTGCACATGTTAGGAAGGTTGCGTTCACCTAAGATGAACGCGCTTGGCTAAGAGGCCGCGTGTTGAATGCGCCCTTAACCTAGGCTGTATTTCGAATTGTCTCTCTAGAATCGCTCTTAATTTTTAAGTAAAAACAATACCCTGTATCGATAAATTATGTTAAATTAATGCTTGTGTCTATCCTGATCATGCTAAACAATGATAACATATGTAATAAAAGATGGTTAATCCTCACTAATCATGTCTGCTTGATCTTTTATCCCTCATGTATATTTGAAGCATGATCATGCCTAGTTATTGTTAAATGAAATTCTCATGTTCATCTAATCATGATAATCTCCATATACATACATGCATTCTTATTTATTTATATGAAACCTTGATTTAAATATTATTATCAAATGATACATGTGGATACAGATTGTCGTTAACAATATTTTCTTGAACCATGTCGTCTTGTGTGGCATGCTTCTACGGCTATATTTCTTGCGTACACGTCTCGGTGAAGTTAGGATCCTCTGTCAAGTAATCTTCTTGTCAGACTGGACTTGTTTCATTGAGACCTTTGTAAGTCTCTACTGACATAGATTCCCACCAAGCACCTGGTACCCTAAACACATTGAAACCCCTTTTTTTAAAACACTATTGGACCTTAAAGACATATTTTTTTGTCTGCCTTTGAGCGAACCCTCTACATTGTGTGTAAGCGCGTTGCCTTCATGATCGGATTCTTAACGCGTCTGCCATGATGAGCGTGTTTATCTTCTGAACGTGCCAGTGATCGTGACCACATTCTGCTTGTCCCTACCAGTACCCATTCTACCTATGTTTACAGATCAAATTTGAATAATGACATGATTGTTCCATTCAAAACTTTGTTTTATCACTATCACTTGATCATCATGAAATCCGAGTCTTACATTACATGCATGAGCCTATTCTTTGAAATTCATTTGGTTATTATTCTTGTATGGAATTATCTAAAATTTTTAATAGGATTACTATCCACCAATCCCAATGAATCTTGTCTGATCTTAGGAGGAGCACTTGATGTACTCATAATTACATGAGTAATTAACTTGTGGTGTGGTATTGCGCCAAAATGAATGGCAAGATTGATCTAAATAAATCCATTATTTGATGAGTGATTAGTATTGATTGACTTGTAGTTGATGTCTTTGTAGATATTGTCCCGTGATATGACCAAACTCTATTATATTCCCATTACATGATATTGTTTATTTATAATGCTATTCTTTTGTTTCTTTCACATGAGTTATTGGCATTATCTAATCTTCCTGCTGTTCATGCTCGAATGTCATTTCATTTTTTATCATCAACTCTCGACTTATTTTGCCATTATATTTTTAGATTATTTTGTTTGTTAAAATATTAATCTCATAAAACATATGACATAGAGATATAAACTTTATTGAACATTTCGCTCATCCAATAATTACATGTATTTTTTAGGTGAATATAATAATGTCACATATTCAGAGGACAACAGGCAAGGGAGTTGAGCATCTTTGTTATCCTCGTTATCTTAGATTTATAGTAAAGTCTTTATCTTTAGAAAGTTAAATGTAATAGTCATGATGTGCTCTATACTCTGACTCTGACTTGATAGCGTCGATCTAATAGTTAGCAATTAGTCATCAATAAAGATTTAAGAGTTGATTAATTGACATTAATTTTTATCATTGTCTTTTGAAATTTATTCATGCTTTAGTATTTTCCCTTAATGAACACGACCGAATGATATTTGTATCTACACGTTTTCAAGTCGGAGCGTGACACAGTTTTTGATAACATTTTGTATTTGTAGTAAAGACATACATGCATGGAAATATCAATGTAGGATGGATTCTCATGCAAATAATATTCTCATGCTACTTGATGACAGTCATTTTCATTATGGCTGGATGACCGTTAATCATTATTTTCTTTATAATCGGTTATGGTGTAATCTCTGATAATATTTTGTATTTATAATAAATATATACATGAAAATACATTTATAAATTCTTGTGCAATTAACATTTTATGAAAAAAACTCTTCAAATTTTGTCTCCACGCCACAATCCTCGTCCCACTAGTCTTGACTCATGCAGTTTCGTCACACTCTTGACCATCCACCGGAAAAGTCGATTCAAATTTACCTATTTTCCTCGTTTAAAGTGTAGCAAAAAATGCTATTTTTCCACAGTCCAAATCTCTCTCTCTCAGATCCTATCCTTTCTTGGTTTTAATCTCTTACCTGTATCTTTCCCTTCGCTTGACGGGTGAGACCTCGCTTTGATTCCCGTCCAGAGCCGCCATGGATCCCAGCATCCCACCCTCGTCTCCGTTTGTGCTGGAGAACCCCAACCGATGCCCCGGCAACGCGGCCACATCCGCGGCGGTCGCCGTCCTTCCCCTCCGCGCAGCAGCCGAGCCACCCTCGCAACTCCCATCTTCGACGCCTCCGGATGTCGGTGGCGGCTCATACCCCGCCGTCAGCGGCGGCCGCGGCGGAGCTTCTTGCGCCCTCCCGGCGCGGCGGCGAAGGACTCAGGATGACGCCACTGACCAGTCCTCCCCGGCAGCCACGGACATGATCGGCCGGTTCCAGACGATCATCAAAATAGTGGAATCCAGGGCCCCCCCCGCGATGCCCCGCCCCGAGATCGGGGAGCTCCTGAAGGCCGTCCAGTGCCTGAAATTGCCCACGGGAGAGCCGCGCCACCATCAGCAGAAACGATGTCGGCGCTCGCCCGTGTCGCCGGCGGCAGGGGGTAGGTCCTCGGTCTCGTTGTTGCAGGAGACGATCGCCGCGATAGAGCAGATGCGTCTGTCCGAGCCTGTGGAGAATTCGGAAGAGTACGCGGAGGTCCTGGGTAAGCTCAAGGACTTGCTCCGGACCCAGGAGTTGGAAGACGGCTGAGACCGGGTCAAGGGGATATGGGCCATTCTTTGCTTCCTCTCGCCTCTCTGCTGCGCTGATTAGCTCATGCTGCCATGGGCATTCCTGCTTTCTTCTCATCTCTTGCCGAGTGTGGTTAAGGAGAGACCTGTAAGCATTGATTAAAACAAAAATTTCTGCTTTGAGTGATTGCCAGAAGTGGACATCCGGAAAGGGAACTACTAGAAATATTATTCGCGTGCTTGTCGGAATTCCAGAAGTAGGAAATAAATGGGAAGAACTCACTTGTCTCACTTAGATTGTCCTATTTTGATCTTTTCAGGATGAACATTGTTGATGAGCGAACATGGAGGTTCCTTTTTCTCCACCCCCTCACAGTGGCGCTTTCAGAACTATCTTTATATGAACTGAAGGCGACGTAGCTTTTGTCATGGAGTAATAGCTTCTTGTTTGGAGAGGTCAAGTAATGGTGTCGTTAAGGCAAGCATATCACGTACTTCGATTACTTCGGCCGATCAAAGTTGAATAGGGGGAGAATTGTTGTACACGACTTAGATGATGGCAACAGCTAGATTTACAAAGACCCATGATGGAAACAGCAACAATATTATACACCCGGGACTTGGATCTTTATCTAGCTAGCCTCTTCTCTTCTCTTACTTCTTGTACCAAACCACGAAACATCTTCAGTGAAGCAAGGAGCAACATGCTCCACGTAAAACACCTTTTTTGTTTTTTGTTTTTTTGACAACAATAAAACACCATTTGATGCATATACGGCATACTATATTGTATCGGTTACATATTTTGTTGTTGTTGTAGAATTCAAAGATTAATGTTGTTTTTAAAGTAATAGGTACAGAAAACGGGGTGATGTTGATCATGTTATATACTTTATATTTAAGCAATAGATACATTTTGACTACAAAACTGGTTTTAGTTATTGCATAATCCATTGGATCCTCTCTCTCAATACCAAGATTAGGGTATGTGCATAGCCTTAATTGACAAGTGAGTACCTTGCTGACTGTGAGGAATGGCAAGATTGGGAAGAGTTTTGAGGGGCCAAGGGGAGTGTGTGCTTATGGATTGTATGATTGTCCTCGTTTCACATGGACATTATTAGATTTAGGCAGCGCTTGGAAACTTTTTGAATGAGATTTTGACTGCAAAATCTTTGACAAAATCGAAGCGTTTTCAAACGTCCTCGCCTTCTTCGACTTCTGTGCGGATGCGTTTTTTACCGAGAGGAGAGAGATAGAGAGACGTCTTCACTTCTCTCCTCGCCACCCAGGGTTCGACTCCGCTTTTCGAAGATTTTGCGAAAGGTGATGATAAAAAAATCATTTTTTATGAACTCCTCTTCACGGGCTGACGCGGCGATGAGAGAAAGCAAAAAAAAAAAAAAGTATTTAAAACTCACCTTTCGCGAGCGGACGTGGCTTCGTCGCCCGCGCTGTGGAAGGCGTGAGCGTCGAGACGAGAAGCGCGCCCCGTGTCAGCGCAATTAATGAAATCGGCTTTTGCCGATTGTTACAAGCACAGTGGTGGTTCCAAACGCTGCCTTAAGAGAGGATTGTTGGGGCAAAAGGGGGTCAGTGGCATGGCCTATAATGTTGGATTTATGTTTTTGGAATTCAAGCATTTCTCCTTGTATGGTTGTGTGTGTAAGTTTAGTCCCATATTGGATATCTAAGAAACTTGGAAGGCCTTAAATATGAGGTGCCTTTTGACATGCTTAGATATGTTAGGGGGACTTACACGCACGCGCGGGCCGAGCCCAAACCAGGTGGTTCCGGGGGGACCGAGCCGGAAACCCTTTAACCGGGCGCGACGCACGCGATTATCGCGCGCAGGGGGGGGGGGGGGGATACGGATCCCGGGCCCGTGGGCCCGGCTTGGTTTTGCCACTTTCGTGTTCATTTTATTTTTCCTTTTTATTTCTGCTTTTTTGCTTAATTCGATTTGAACCGGTTAAGGAGGCGAGGAGGCGTGTGCGTGCTCCTCTGCCTCTTCGTGTGTGGATGGTTTTTGGCGTTTCTCGAAGCGCCGCTTCATCTCCTGCTGCAAACTGCAAAAGAGGGGTTCTTGGCTCTGCGCTTTTGGAATGATCGCTCTGCTGCTTTTCGTGAGACTAACGAAAGGGCTGTGGTCGCTTTCGTGTGGGTTTGGCCTTTTGCCTGTTGCTGAGAAAAGCCGCTGCTGTTCCACCGTACGCTGCTGATTTCTGCTTCGTCGCACTGTTGTTCTGCCTCCTCGTACATGTCCTGTGGTTTCTTCTGAGGCGATCTGAGGTTGTTTCCGTGGGCTACGTCCGTGTTGGAGTGCACCTACGGACGGAGCGAGTGGTTGTCGGATCTTGGGAGGATTTTTCCAGCGAGCCTTTGCACCGTAGGGCGGCAATATATTCTCTAAAGACAGTCGGCACGCCGGCGCTTCAACCAGATAACTATTTCTGATCTCTGTGGTCGTATCATCTGTCTATTGTTTACTTGCCTGTTACGGATTTCTTACAATTTTAGAGAATATATTGCATCAATAGACATGGTGAATGTTAAGGCTGTGGGATCTGATGAGGCTAGCGCCAAGCCCGAGAGGTTTTCCGGGCAGAACTTCAGACGTTGGCAACAACGGATGAAGTTTTGGCTTACTACGCTAGGGCTTTTCTCCGTTATAGAATCAGATCCTCCTTCAACCGATGAAGAGGAACCTGCCCGTAGTGCTGCGATAGAGAGTTTTAAACAGAAGGATTACCTCTGCCACGGGAGAATCCTGTCTGCCCTCTCAGATGCACTATTCGATGTGTACTGCTCCACAACCTCGGCCAAAGAGTTATGGAAATCGTTGGATAAAAAATACA
Source organism: Colocasia esculenta (assembly GCA_014218235.1). Classification (NCBI taxonomy): domain Eukaryota; kingdom Viridiplantae; phylum Streptophyta; class Magnoliopsida; order Alismatales; family Araceae; genus Colocasia; species Colocasia esculenta. The sequence continues at coordinate 88,103,450 of CM024765.1, read as the reverse complement.
ACTCTGAGGATTCGGGTTTAGAAAAGTACACTGTGGGGAAGTTCCTGAACTTTAAGATGGTTGAGGGTAAATCTGTGGTTGAGCAGACTCATGAATTCCAGATTTTGATTCATGGTCTTGCTGAGGGAGATATGCCATTGCCCGAGAAACTTCAGGTTTTGTCTATCATCGAGAAGTTGCCTCCGAGTTGGGAAGATTTTGGCATGACACTCAAACATAGGAGAGGTAAAATCTCTCTAGAAGATTTGATGATTGCACTAAACATTGAGGAAGAACATCGGAAGCAACACAAGGATGATGATAAGGGAATGTCTGTGGATTTTACTCCAAAGGCGAATGTGGTGGTATCTTCTTCGGACAAGAAGAAAGAGTTCAAAAATCAGAAAATGAAGAACAAATTGAAACCCAAGCAGAAGATTCAAAAGAAAGATGGAACTAAGCCGTGCTGGACCTGTGGACAAGTTGGACACTTTGCCAAGTTCTGTCCTGAGCGAAAGGACAAGAAGAAGAACCAAGGCAATGTGCCCAACACCAAGGCACAAGTCAATGTTGTGACTGCTAGTGCTGGCACCAGCGATGGGTTTGTTTCCTTTAACCCCGAACTAAATTTGATTTATCAACCCAATGAATGGTTAGTTGATACAGGTGCTAATGTGCATTGTTGTGCTGATCGCTCTGCCTTGGTTACTTATCAGGTAATTGAAGGTGCTTCCGTGACCATGGGGAACCATTCTGCAGCCAGGGTGTTTGGGATGGGACGTGTTGACCTGAGGTTTACCTCATGAAAGGTCCTGTCACTACATGAGGTGCATCATGTTCCAGCGGTCCGACGGAATTTGATTAGCGGATCTAAATTAGTTCGTGCTGGTTATGAGTTGATATTTAAATGTAATAAAGTTGTACTGTTACATTTAGGAACCTTTATTGGAAAGGGTTATCTTCATGAAGGTTTATTTAAACTTAATGATGAATGTGTTTCTTTAAATAAATCTAGTGATACTTTTGATGTTGGTTGTTCATATAATGTTGAATCTTGTGATGTGTGGCATGATAGATTAGGTCATGTGAATTTTAATACTGTGAAAAGAATGATGAATCTTGACATGATTCCTAAGCATGCTGTAGATGCTAAGAGAAAATGTGAAATTTGTGTGCAATATAAACAGCCCCGTAAACCATTTAAATCAGTTGATAGAGATTCAGATATTTTAGATTTGATTCATACTGATTGTTGTGAGTTTAATGGTGTTATAACGAGAGATCATAAAAGATATTTCATTACTTTTATTGATGATTGCTCTCGTTATTGTTATGTTTATTTGCTGAAAACTAAAGATGAAGCTTTAGATAAATTTGTGGTTTTTAAATCTGAAGCTGAAAATCAAACAAATAAATCTATTAAGAGGTTAAGGTCTGATAGGGGTGGAGAGTTTACCTCGAACTTGTTTCAAAAATTTTGTCAAGATTCTGGTATAATTCATGAGGTTACTGCTCCCTATAGTCCTCAATCCAATGGTGTAGCAGAACGTAAGAACCGAACCCTTGAAGATATGATTAACTCCATGTTAGGCAGTTCTGGGTTACCCAACTTCATGTGGGGGGAGGCTCTATACACTGCATGTCATGTGTTAAATAGAGTTCCAATGAAGTCAAGGGATAAAAGCCCATATGAGCTGTGGAAGGGTCGGAGGACAAGTCTGAAATACCTTAAAGTGTGGGGGTGCCTTGCAAAGGTACTAGTACCTGAACACAAAAGGAAAAAGCTTGGTCCAAAGACTGTGGATGGTATCTTCTTGGGTTATGCTCAGAATAGTTTTGCATATAGGTTTCTGGTTATTAAATCAGAAATTTCTGGGATAGATGCAAACACTATTGTAGAACTTCGTGATGCTACATTTTTTGAGGATATATTTCCTATGAAGACGAGAATACCTCAGTCTATCTCTAGTGCTTCAACTAGAGATGAGTCTACTTTTGTAGAAGTCCCATTATCCTTGGTGGGTGAACCTTCCTCAAGTCACTCTAGATTAGATGAATCTAGTGAGTGTACAGAATTGAGAAGGAGCAAGAGGCAACGTGTGTCTAAGGACTTAGGCCAAGATTTTGTCACCTACAATATAGAAGGTGATCCGGTGACATATAGAGATGCTATGGCTTCTCTTGAAGCTAAGCACTGGAAAGAGGCCATTAAAAGTGAAATGGACTCTATTATCTCTAATGTCACTTGGGAGTTGGTAGATTTGCCTCCTGGTTGTACCACCATAGGATGTAAATGGGTGTTTAAGAGAAAATTAAAACCTGATGGGTCAGTAGATAAGTTCAATGCCCGCCTAGTTGCTAAGGGATTCAAACAGAAAGAAGGGATTGACTATTTTGACACTTATTCTCCGGTTACCAGAATTACTACAATCCGAGTGCTGATAGCACTGGCATCTATATATCATCTCGAGGTCCATCAAATGGATGTCAAGACTGCATTTCTCAATGGAGATCTTGAAGAGGAGATATATATGGATCAGCCAGAGGGATATGTACTTTCTGAAAGTGAGAATAAAGTCTGTAAGTTAGTCAAGTCTCTTTATGGTTCGAAGCAGGCCCCAAAGCAGTGGCATGAAAAATTTGATAGAGCTATGCTATCTTTTGGCTTTGAAATTAATGACTCTGATAAATGTGTGTATGCTAAAATGAAAGGTGATGAATGCATTATTTTGTGTTTATATGTAGATGATATTCTGCTTTTTGGAACTAACCTTTCTATTGTAAATGAGACAAAGGCTCTCTTGAGTGGTAAGTTTGATATGAAGGATATGGGTTGTGCTGACGTGATTTTGGGGCTGAAGTTGACTCGTTCAACTGATGGAATAGCAATTTCTCAAGCACACTATGTGGAGAAAGTGCTAGAGAAATATGGCTATAGCCAAGTTAAATCTATTGTCACACCTTATGATCCTTCAAAGACTCTCCACAAGAACAAGAGTGGCGTGGCTGTGTCTCAGTTGCGGTATTCACAAATAATTGGCAGTTTAATGTATTTAGTAAATTGTTCTAGACCTGATATTTCTTTTACAGTAACAAAGTTAAGCAGGTTTACCAGCTATCCAGACAGAACTCATTGGGATGCATTAGATAGAGTACTCAAATACCTGAAAGGTACTATATCCTTGGGCTTGTGCTATGGGAGGTTTCCCGCAATCATGGAGGGATATAGTGATGCTAGTTGGATTGCTGACACTGCTGAGTGTAAAGGTGTTACTGGTTATGTCTTTACACTTGGAGGCGGTGCAGTTGCTTGGAGGTCTGTTAAACAGACGATTATATCCCGTTCTACATCTGAGGCAGAATTGTGTGATGATCAGTCTATCCCCATGTAATTTTAATTAATTATATATATATACATATTTTGATGATTAACAAAACCAAACAAGAATTTATCAATTATATCTGCTGAATATCTCCTAAGTCTTAAGTACAGGAAAAATTACCGAAGTCAAACAAGCCAAATAAAGGTATGCATTACTACTCTGAAGATTTAATCTTTTCAACATGAGATTTCTCTAAGTCCATATCGATTTCTGTTAAAGTTCATAACGATTCTCTTATAAGACTGAGAAGTCATGTCGTTTCAATCAAGTCGATGTCACAACGACTTACTTGTTGTAACGACTTCATAAGTTATCATAACGATTTCTTTAGAACTCGCAACGACTTACTTGTTGTAACGACTTCATAAGTGATCATAAGGATTTATTTAGAACTCGCAACGACTTGCTTGTTGTAACGACTTCATAAATTATCACAACGATTTCTTCAAAGTTCGTAACGACTTGCTAGCCGCAACGATTTCTTTAGTTCTCGTAACGATTTCTTTGATACTCGTAACGACTTGATAGCCGCAACGACTTCTTTAGTTCTCGTAACGATTTCTTTGATACTCGTAACGACTTGCTAGCCGCAACGACTTCTTTAGTTCTCGTAACGATTTCTTTGATACTCGTAACGACTTGCTAGCTGCAACGATTTCTTTAGTTCTCGTAACGACTTCTCTGAAACTCGTAACGACTTGCTAGCCGCATCGATTTCTTTAGAGTTCATAACGACTTAATAAGTGTTCATGACTCACATCGATCTCTTTAGAGTTCATAACGACTTAATAAGTGTTCATGACTCACAACGATTTCTTTAGATTCGTAACGACTTGCTTTGTGTAACAATTTGTTAAGTGTTTCACATCGATTTCTTTAGAATCAAAATGACTTGTCATAATTCATAACGATTTCTTATATCCTCTGTTATAGAACGATTTGCTATAACTCATAACGATTTCATAAGTCATATAGTCTTCAACTTCATATTTTGATTCATCTTAAAGCATTGACCAGTCAAATCCACGTGGACATCTCTCTGACGCTTTTGCATTTATGAGAACTAAACGTATCTCTGCATGCATGCAGACTATATCTTCCTTTATCGTGCTTATTCTGATAACGTCCTTTAGACTTAAGCCAGTTGGTATTACTATTTTCTTGACTATTGCTACTGACGTTGACTGACATCAGAGACATCCTATCTGTCTGCTGTTTGAGCTTGACATCTATGCAGACCTTTGATGTAGCTTCATTGTACAACGTTAGACAAATAAAAGCCAACGGATCTCTGTGAAGATCTCATCTCTTTGCGTGCTCAAGTGATCAAAAGACTGTGACAGGAAGCTTCCAAGACTCCAGATGTCATTCAGTCTAACGGCTACTCAAGAGAGAGACAACGATCTCCTCAACGACTAGATTTCAAATTGAAGATATATATACAAGACAGAAGAATAGAAGAAAAGATATCGAGAGACTATTTTTCAAATTCCTCTGAAGAAAATCAAGAGCCAAGATCCTTCACTCCGTTTTTGCTCTTTTGCTCTCTTGCTCTCTGCTAGTTCTTGTGAAAATCTTGAGAGAGCCTATTCAGTTCTGAGAGTGTGAATAGTTCTTAATCTCTTCGCTCTCAGTTCTAGTTGCTTCAGATCCTCTCTTATCAAAAGCTGGATCTAGGGGCGTGAAAGTCTTTTTTCATTCTTCTCTGTGTTGTTTCCTTCGGGTGTGAAGGAAGACCTGGTGGTATCCAGGGTGTTGCTCCCTTTGGCTATAAAGGAAGACCTGGTGGCATCCAGGGTGTTGTTCCCTTCGTGTGTGAAGGAAGACCAGCTGAGCTAGGTGTTGTAGCGTCCTTAGGGGGACTGTACCCTAGTTAGTGCAATCCTGAGTTGTTGCTCAGGGATTGGACGTAGGACTCCTAAGAAAAGGAAGTCCGAACCAGGATAATCCTTGTGTTGTGTGATTGTCTTCATTGCGTAATTGTTATTTAAACTAACAAGTAACTAACGTAGTTCGAAGATCGTTTGTGGGATTGTTTTTGGTTACAGGTATCTCCTAGATTGAATTTATAAAAACCCATTCACCCCCCCCCCCCCTCTGGGCTTGTCAACAGGGCAACATTGTGTGCTTTGGATACCACAGTAACTGAAGCTGATTGGCTAAAGGGTCTTCTTTCTGAAATTCCCTTGGTTATGAAGCCAATCCCTCCTATTTCAGTGAACTGTGATAATCAAACTACAATAGCTCAGATTAGAAGCTCCAAATATAACCAGAAACAGAAGAGACATGTACGAATAAGATTGAAATCTGTTCGTGAGCTAGTGTCTCAAGGAGTGGTGTCATTGGACTTTGTAAGTTCAAAGGACAGTGTTGCTGATCCACTCACTAAAGGTCTTGATTCTGAGAAAATCAAGAGATCCAGTAAGGGAATGGGACTGAGGCCTATTATGGTTTCATCTATAGCAGCAACCCAACCTATCTGATTGGAGATCCCAAGAAGTAGGTTCAATGTGGTATAAACAAGCTATAAGGGTGAACCATAAGCATAGATTAATTGAGATGTAATCTCAAAGTTTCTTCCCTGGATAGATGCTTGACTGCTAGTAAGGATGAGCTTAGAGCTCTTAATGAGTTCAAGGTCTTCAAGACAGGATGCTTGCAGTACATCCTTGGAGAACTCACCTATGTAAGTGTAAGTGTGTGGCCGCACTGTGGGGGGTTTAGGCAACTCTCCTTAACACTTATGAAACAAGATTCGGTGGCATGGCCGTAATGCACCAACCCAGAAGGATTCAACCGTCGCCCGTGATGAGTTGTTGCCAATTGAATTTCACATATAAAAGGTTTAAGTTCAAGACTTAGTTCACTTCAAACCTGTGTGAATGAAATCGGTGTACTTAGGTGAAGATTCAAACCGGAAGGTATCTTCACTGAAAGCTCGTTACAACAAGCCTCAGGACATGTTTTTTGTTTCGCCCGAAATGATTTGAATTTGTGGGGGATTGTTGGATTTATGTTTTTGGAATTCAAGCATTTCTCCTTGTGTGGTTGTGTGTATAAGTTTAGTCCCATATTGGATATCTAAGAAACTTGGAAGGCCTTAAATATGAGGTGCCTTTTGACATGCTTAGATATGTTAGGGGGACTTACACGCACGCGCGGGCCGAGCCCAAACCAGGTGGTTCCGGGGGGACCGAGCCGGAAACCCTTTAACCGGGCGCGACGCACGCGATTATCGCGCGCAGGGGGGGGGATACGGATCCTGGGCCCGGCTTGGTTTTGCCACTTTCGTGTTCATTTTATTTTTCCTTTTTATTTCTGCTTTTTTGCTTAATCCGATTTGAACCGGTTAAGGAGGCGAGGAGGCGTGTGCGTGCTCCTCTGCCTCTTCGTGTGTGGACGGTTTTTGGCGTTTCTCGAAGCGCCGCTTCATCTCCTACTACGAACTACAAAAGAGGGGTTCTTGGCTCTGCGCTTTTGGAATGATCGCTCTGCTGCTTTTTGTGAGACTAACGAAAGGGCTGTGGTCGCTTTCGTGTGGGTTTGGCCTTTTGCCTGTTGCTGAGAAAAGTCGCTGCTGTTCCACCGTACGCTGTTGATTTCTGCTTCGTCGCACTGTTGTTCTGCCTCCTCGTACATGTCCTGTGGTTTCTTCTGAGGCGATCTGAGGTTGTTTCCGTGGGCTACGTCCGTGTTGGAGTGCACCTACGGACGGAGCGAGTGGTTGTCGGATCTTGGGAGGATTTTGCCAGCGAGCCTTTGCACCGTAGGGCGGCAATATATTCTCTAAAGACAGTCAGCACGCCGGCGCTTCAACCATATAACTATTTCTGATCTCTGTGGTCGTATCATCTGTCTATTGTTTACTTGCCTGTTACGGATTTCTTACATATAACAGGGGATGGACCTTCTTCAGGTGGGACTACGTTTCTCTCACAAATCGTGAGGGCAAAAATGAGGGCGAGTGACAAGGCTAAGGCCCCTACCGCATGAAATGGACAATGGGGATGGTAAGAGAAATGTTATGGTATGGGTGAAGAGACCTATGGCGAAAGTTGTAATCTCATACACGTAAACAACTCATAAAGAGAACCAATGGGCTATGGCTAAAGGAATGGTTTTAGCTTCCTATTATTGATGTTTGAGCCCGACAATTATTATGAAATGTGTATTAATTTATGGAAGAAACAACTTGCGGGGCGCAAAGGGCATCTTAGTGTCTCATAGTAGGCACAAGGGGCAGTGCCTCATAAGTGTCGGGAATAAATTGAAGGATAAAATCTTCAAAAAGAGAGTGTCAGACCATCTAAAGGACTAATTATTGCGGTGATAGTTTTAGCTTCCTAATAAAAAAAACTAAGAGCTTGGAGGAGTAAAACTCCACCGACCTTTGTCCAAAGGTGGTGGCATGTAAGTCCTCAAACACCGCCTCCATGAGCTTTGTACGGGTGTGAGGTGGTGGCACTAGGTCAATAATTTTATCATACATCTTTTTTGAAGAAAGATTTAGTATATTTTTATATTATATTTAAAATGTAATATGACTAAGTAATAATCCATGTGGCACTCCTCACATAGGGAGTGATAAAGTGGCAACCAATTGTTAGATGTCACATAGATTTGTTGCTTAGTCATATTGTACTTAAGTGCAATATGAAAGTGCACTAAGTCTTTCTCTCCTTTTTGTGATGCAGGGGAAGTTTTATCAGGGACCTTTTCCGGATGTGAGAGTCATTGTCTCGTTTTAAGCTACTTCTCTAGAATTCCTTCGTCACCGATCAACGTCTTGGAGGAGCTACTTTACATGCATGGGAGTGCTTTAAAAAATGAGAGCCACTTATCGCTCGCCACGAGTTGTCCCACAGCCACATCACTTTATTTTCGATCTATCTCAATACCAAACATGATCTTTATATCTGCGGATAGAAGGGGGCACGAGTAACTCATTGTCTATTTTAATACTTTCCCTTAAAAAATATCCAAACACATCTTAAATGTTACTGTGGTGGCTATTTCTGGCCACCTAGGCCCGTAGCGGCCCATCATGGCCCAGCAGGCGAGCGTGGCCTACCGGCGAGACGCCACGCGTCCTCGAGGGCGGCCCACGCCTTCGAGCACAATCCCCATGACAGACCGTTTACGGGCCTAAAGGGCTGTCTCCGGACACCCTGTCATCTGTTCGGTTTGGGGGCCCATTACCAAACAGATCCAGCTCGAGGCACGTCACGGCCCCCTCAGCACAGGCATTGCCTCCGGGCACCCGGCCACCAAACAGCTTCCCTGTTCGGTACCCTCCGAGTAGCCCCTCTGCTCGGCGCCTTCCAGCCAAGAGGGGCAAAGAAGCCCGTCGTCTTCTAGGCGACGGTTACAACTGTCTTACGACGTGCACCCCACATTCCAGGGGGCATTAACTACAGGGCCCCTCAACGGGCGCCTCATCGCGTAACTCCTCGGCAAGGGCGCTAACTGATGCGCCCTTTCCGGCGTTGTTTGGGGACGTTCCGTCCCTCTCCCGCAGCACTCCTACCTATAAAAGGCTCAGGTAAGCCTCCATGCAGAGGTACGTGATCTTACTCACACTGCCCTCGCGCAACACACACGAGAACCCCCGTTCCTTCAAGCTTCTCCAGTCCCGCACTGACTTAAGCATCGGAGGGTTCTCCCCGGTTCTTCAACCGGGACCCCCTGATCTGGTTCTGGTTTTGCAGGTATTTGTTCGCACCGGCGATCGTCTTCCCTCTTCCAAGTGGAGGTCTGCTTGACTCTGGCCCAAGCAAGAAAATGCCCTCACACTTTTGGCGTCGTCTGTGGGAACGACAACAGCCATGGCTCGCGGGCGATCCTCATACCAAAATGTTGGGAGCCGAACGACGAGGTCTCGTCAGTCCAGGGCAGACTCTCATCAGCGAGTCCCCCCTGTCGACGTTGTCGTCGCCCCCGCCGGTGCAACCAGCGTCGTCCCTGCCGTTGTTGTGCCTGCAACCGCCCTGGAGGTAGCAGAACTCCGAGGACAAATGCAGCACTTGACGGGGATCTGTCTGGGGCTCCAGGCCCAGATGACCAGGCAGCCAGCCCCGACAGCCTCCTTGCCGCAAGAGCGTCAGGCAGAGTCGTCTCACCGACGCTCTAGCGCCCCTCCTGCGCCGCTGGAGTAGTAGGAGGACTCGCTGCGACGATCGCGTCGGGCCCCATCTGAGAGGCGCACTCCGGGGTCTCCTAGAATGCTCTGGGGTCTCCTCTAGACTTAGTTGCTGGCACTGCACCACCCTCTCAAGGTGTGACGCGGTAGGGCATGGGGGAAAAGGCCTCGAGGCATTCCCCTCAAGGCACCTCAGCGCCACCTCCAATACTGCCCCCGAGGGGAGTTCGGTGGGATTCCTCCTTAGCACCTCGTTGAGCAGCCTCCGATCCTCTCCGGAGTCACCTGCTCCTCGTTGGCGTTGCTTGTTCGCTCGGCTGAAGGTTCTGCCCCTCTAGCAGTCTCAGGGACGCCAGCGCCAGACGCCGTCCCCTGTGCCTCAGCAGCAAAGGAAGACCCTTGGACTCCCTCCTCCTCGGTCTCTGCGGCACTTTCGACCCCTTCACTACCTGCACCGGTTGTTTGTGCTTCGACTCCTACAGTCGTTTCGGTGGGGGGAATCGGGGCCGATTCCACTGCTGCCGTTGCCGAAGGAGCGGACGCCGCCATAATCTCCAGTGCCCTTGACGCTGGAACCCCTGGCACCATCATTGTCGTCGGAGTCCCTCCAGGCGTTTCATGGTTGCGCGGCGTCTCCTCGTCCTCCCTGGCGGGCACTTTCTCTTCGCCTCCCGCTACACCGTGCTCAGCAGTGTCGGAAGCCCCTGTTGCAGTCATACCCTGCTCTGCAGCCATGTCGTCAGAGACTCTCGTCGTTGCTGCCGCTCCGGTTCGGTCTCCGCCAAGGCCGTGGGGCATAAACGTCTCCGTATGCTCCTCGGTGGAGCCTTCAGACCCGTCGCTCACTACGACGAGTCCGAATTCTGAATAGACCCCCTCCCTGGATAGGGGCCTTGTTGTCACAATGACATGCGACCTGGTGTGTTCAGCAGCCCCCTCTTCCAGGTGAGGCCTGGTCTATTCAGTCGAGGTCGCAGCCCTGCGTTCCGGCACCCCTTGTTTGGCCGCCTCAACGACCCTTCGCTTCGACGTCGCTTCCTTGACCGTCTCAAAGGCCTTGCGCTTCTTTCGCGCTATAAGCTATGGAGCTTCTTCCTCGGCGTCCTCTCCTTCGGCCTCGTCTTCGGATGCTAGCTGCTCGATTGTTGGCATCCTCATCTTCTTGGCCGGAGGCTGATTCCCTTCTCCCCCAGTCTCGACCAGAGACTCTTGCGCCACTTTCGAGGCCTTCTTCTTCAGGCAGATCTTCTCGCGTCCCTTCTCAGGGACCGATGACCCTGCTGCGGCGCGTCCCCCTCCAGGGGTTGGCGCTACGAGCGCGGTCGTCACAGCCGCGAGAGTGCTCACCGCGGTAGGAATCCTGACCATGGCGGCAACGTCGTCATCCTCGTACACCAGGTGGGAGGTGATGGGGATCTTTTCGGCGAAATCTTCATTGGCCTCCTGGTCCCGACCAGCGGCCAGCTCTGCAGCAGCTGTGGAAGAAGAGCATAACGATGGTCAGAAAGCAGTCACCTCTCGAATGCGCGCGCAAGGCGAGTTAAGGCACTTACTCCATGGTCTGCTCAGACCATATTCGACGAGTGTAAACTCCGTCAGGTAGCCATCACCGTTCCGCGCAGAGGCCCGAAGCAGGCTGTCTGAGGCCCTCGCCTCGTCCTGGATCAGCTTCGGGAAGGAGTCCTTCAACGCCGCTTGGATTCTGGTCGGGAATCCCCACTCTTCAATACCCCCGACGCCTGACGAAGAAGAGCCGCTGCATCCAGCCCTTGTTGTTCGAAAACTTCTTTGCCAGGTGGATTTGCATCCTCTCCGAGCGATGCTTCGTGTAGTAAATACTCGCCCCCGAGGAGGGTGAGGCTGCCAAACTAAACTGAGACCGAAACACGTCCGCTGAGCCCCAGACCTTCTTCAGCTTGCAGACGATGCAGAAAGATGCATATGGTTCGCCATGAGTTGGGCGTCAGCAGGATCGGTGATAGTCCCCACCAGTTCAGCAGCGCCTTGGCCACCTCCGGCAGCGGCAACCGGAATCCTGCTTCCATGTGATCCAGAAAGAGGGTGAGGCAACCTGGTTTGTTCACCAGGTACGACTCCCCCTCGTTGGCATCGACGATCTCGTATTCATCGCCGATCCGGAAACGCTCTCGGAGGCCGTCGTAGTGACAATACTTCGGTCCCCGGGCCGCGGCCACCGTCACTCCGCTCGCACCTGCGTCTGCAACAACTTTTCCCTTGTCCGCCATTGCCGGAAGTGACAAAAAACACAGAAGGCGCGAGAGATGGGTGCAAGGAGGAAGGCGAAGACGAAGACAGAGGCATAGGGGGCAAAAGGCGAAAAGGTTTGAAGGCGTGGCTCCCCGCCTTCACCCCTCCTCTTCCTTATAAGGAGGAAGGGGTGCGAAACTCGAAAGAGCTGAAACGACGTTTGTCCCGCTCCAAAACGCCCGTTCGAGTGTACTGTGCAAAGTCCCTGGCTCGCCACGGTACCCCGTCATCATGAAGATTTCCTTTGGTTTCAAGGAGGCGTATCCAACGGCGTCGCCCTACTGTTGTTCGCACGTCCGAGGTCGACATCACATTTAATGCAAAAGGGCAGCCGGGCAGACCTCCTCTCCCAAGACACTCCGCGCGCTGAGTATGCCTGGGAGAGTGGGGGGCAAGTCTGGTGGCTATTTCTGGCCACCTAGGCCCGTAGCGGCCCAGCAGGTGAGCGTGGCCTACTGACGAGACACCACGCGTCCTCAAGGGCGGCCCACGCCTTCGAGCACAATCCCCATGACATGCCATTTACGGGCCTAAAGGGTTGTCTTCGAACACCCTGTCGTCTGTTCAGTTCGGGGGCCCACTACCGAACAGATCCAGCTCAAGGCACGTCACGGCCCCCTCAGCACAAGCGTTGCCTCCGGGCACCCGGCCACCGAACAGCTTCCCTGTTCGGTACCCTCCGAGTAGCCCCTCTGCTCGGCGCCTTCCAGCCAAGAGGGGCAAAGAAGCCCGTCATCTTCTAGGCGACGGTTACAACCGTCTTACGACGTGCACCCCATGTTCCAAGGGGCATTAACCACAGGGCCCCTCAACGGGCGCCTCATCGCGTAACTCCCCGGCAAGGGCACTAACTGATGCGCCCTTTTCGGCGTTGTTTGGGGACGTTCCGTCCCTCTCCCGCAGCACTCCTGCCTATAAAAGGCTCAGGTAAGTCTCCATGCAGAGGTACGTGATCTTACTCACACTGCCCTCGCGCAACACACACGAGAACCCCCGGTCCTTCAAGTTTCTCCAGTCCCGCACTGACTTAAGTATCGGAGGGTTCTTCTCGATTCTTTAACCGGGTCCTCCTGATCTGGTTCTGGTTTTGCAGGCATCTGTCCGCACCGACGATCGTCTTCCCTCTTCCAAGTGGAGGCCTACTTAACTTCGGCCCAAACAAGAAAACGCCCTCACACTTACTTTCAGGAGAAATTTCTCATAGCATACCTTCACCAATTTGCAATATGTTTTACTTGCTGCCATTCCAGTGCAATGGCTTATTTTTTTCCTCTAAAAAAATGCATCTACTGTCAATAAAAATGCATCTACTCTCATTTGACATACATGTCAGTATGGTTTAAATGGTTCAATTTAAAAAAAAAACAGTAATAGGTCAACTACTATCAAATGATCTTTACATTTCCATTTTTTTTTGAATTGTCTAATCAGATATGAAACCCTCCGTACGTAACAACATCATGTACGTCGAAATGAGACCCAATGGCTGTTTTATTTAACAAATTAATTACAAAACCACTTAGAGACATCGCACTTTTGCCCATGGCGCAGTTTAAAGTGAAACCTACCATGTGCTAAAAGTGACGTGGATGCCTTACACACTCCTCAGCGGGTGGAGTCGAAGTAGTAAAAATGTTTACTACTCGGAGCCCACCTGCAGTCCATGAAGCCTCCAACACCTCTTAAACCGGTTGGGCAATGGTCGAGCCGGGCAGCAGCCTTCGGCCCAGCTGCAGCCCCCCTCTACCCCACCCAGGCACCCACCCAGCCACCCGCCCGTCATCGGTTCCACAGTCGTCGTGCCCCGTTGGACTCCGAAGAGCGCTTATCGGACGGCCAGAAGTTTCTACGACATTTATCGGATCGGGTTCTTGGTGGCGGGCCCTGTCTTCAAAGCCGGGCGCGCGCCTCGGGCATGATGCCGGAGGAATCCAAAAGAAAAGATTCGCATGTGTAGGAAGTTCTCACAAACCCCCCCACGGCAAATGCCCGATCGAAATATTTATTTCTCTTTCTTTCGCGATTAGGAACACGTTTTCCCTATTTTTCGTTTTTTTTTTGGCCCCCGGTTCGCAGCTGCGCGACGGCGTTGGGGCGGGGGGGGGGGGGGGAGGAGCAGACGGTGTTCGGATGTTCTTCCCCTCCACCAACTGGTCCGTCGATTCAGGTCTGTCTCTATTTTTCTTGGGTTTCCAGCGGTAATCGAGCAATTGAAGGTTCAGAGAACATGTGGGAGAGGATGATTTGTTGCTGGTGTTAGGTTGTTGATCCCGCTCTTTTGATTCGGTTTGTACTTTCGTTTTGATTCCGTGATTGCGATTTTTTGGGATTTCGATGCGGAGGTTCGATTCTCTTGGGTATCCATGAACGTGGGCGTCCGTTCAGGGGCTCTCTCTCTCTCTGTTTGTTTTATGGACGTCGTCGCTGATGGTCCAATCGCAGTTCTGAAGCAGATTTTTCGCTGTTTATTGATCAGTATAAGGGTCTGGACTTAGACCCTTCTCTCTTAGCAAGAAAGCGTGCTCCCCTCCCCGCAAAGTTGAAATGAAACTGGTTGTACTGGTAGGCTGAAATATGCTTCCGGTTCTTTATAGATGCTTGAAAATAAATGAACTAAATCCGAAGAACGAGAATTTACATTGTTTTTCCTGTTGGGATTAACTTATCATCCATATACCTTGTTTACAAAGAGTTCGGTTACTGGGAGTCTGCGAAGTTATACCTGGAACTAAGATCGTTCTGAATTGGGATCTCCAAAGTAACTACATCTGACCTTGTCAGATGTGTTGCAGATTGGCCTTGGAAAGAAGTATGATATTCTGCTTTTGGAGGAAAAAGTGGTTTTTGTTCTGTTGAGAACACATGGGACTCTAGTCAAGGACCAAATGAAGATTCCAGAGACTTTATATCATGTTCTATCATCTTCTTTTCCACCAACCTGGGCATCAGTCATTGCTGGTGTGTTCGTACTTGTATCATTATCACTTTCACTATTCCTTATATTTGAGCACCTCTCAGCTTACAAGAATCCTGAGGTATGGCTTCTCCCATGTTTCTAAAGAGAAATACTTGTTGCACTTGTGCAAGTGCACTTTATTGCACTTGTGACTTGTGAGGGGTTCTCATTGGAGGGGCACAATTAGCCACCATCACATGACCAACAAGTGCAATAAGTGCACTTGCACAAGTGCAACAAGTATTTCTCATTTCTAAATGTTTCAATAGACCTGTGGTTTATGTCTTCCTTCTTTGGTTTGTGGTTTACTCTTTCCTTTATTTTTTTCCAGGAACAAAAGTTTCTAATTGGTGTCATTTTAATGGTTCCTTGCTATGCCATAGAGTCAGTGAGTATTTCTCAGTCCCAATATGTATTTTTTCTACTGAGCTAGTTATTCTGTTTTTAAATCCACGGAAATGATGCAATGGCAACACCTTTTGATGCATCAATGAAGGCATGCCTTTCAGTGAATCTGCTCAATTTATTGATGTGAATCATGA
This sequence comes from Colocasia esculenta, assembly GCA_014218235.1. NCBI lineage: Eukaryota > Viridiplantae > Streptophyta > Magnoliopsida > Alismatales > Araceae > Colocasia > Colocasia esculenta. The sequence goes on along the minus strand of CM024765.1, from coordinate 88,088,183 downwards.
TCTTCCTGTAGCATCAACATGCTTGAACTATACTTTTATGATGATGATTGCGGATCCTCAAAATATCTTCTGGGGAGTATTATACCCAAGATATGGCAAGACAAACATTAACATGCAAGAATATCTAATTGTAGTAATTAACCATTCTCCAAATGGTTGTTTGCACATAAATTGAGCTAGTGATTCAACTCCTAGTTCCGTATCTCTTTAAGTGCCTTGACAAAGTGTTGTATCTTTCTTTGTTTATGTTTTATAAAAAATGTGACTGGTGGGAAATTATTGTTTTATTAATATGATAAATATAAAGATAAAGGCATAGGTTTAAACTATATGCTGAGATAAAATGTTATTGGAATTTTTGTTTCATAATGTCATTATATAGTATTCTTCTGTTGATTGTCTACATCTTAGATTTGTGGCATGCAGAAAGTGAAAAGAAACAGCATGTGCTATTGCATAATCTGTGGAATTTTATTTCAAAAGCAGCTTCATAAATTAGACGGTAAGCCTCATGTCAAAATTTGGGAACAAACATCCTGGTTGGAAGGGGAGGTGCTTTTCTATGTAGGGCATGTATTTCTTTGCACATTAGTTCCTTCCAGGTTACTGTGATGTAGCCTGCCTAATGCCTATCTGCTGCATGACATCTATCACAGAAGAGTATCCTTTGTTGACTTTGTTTGAGGTGAAATTACACTTAATATGCATTAGGAGGAGGTGGAACCCTGGCATGTACTGAAATAGGTCTAAAACCTGCCATCCAATGTTGCCACCGTATTGGATTTAAGGATTTCTGGTCAAGTGACGGGTGCATCCAATGTGGATGCATGGTACTCAGTACATGTGTCCCGAATGCTAGATTCCTAGGCAACCCTTTGCTGAAAGCCCGAAACGACAAATGAGGGAAGCTAATTAAAGCTGCCTCTCTCTCTCTCCCCCCATCCTTTCTTTGTTATGAAGTAAAACAGGAATCTAGGAGAAACAAAAAGGACTGGAAAAGTAGGTGAAACCACTGGAAGAATCCATAAACTTGCGTGAGCTCTGTCTCACTGCCGCAGTTAACATCATACCTCTGAGCCCCCGTCATTTCATCCTCTAATGATGGCCCTCCCTAAAGGCAGAAAACCTGTAAGTTCTGCTGGAAACCCTGATAGTGACCATCTCATCTAGATTCTCAGTGTTTGAGATGTGTGGAAGCTTGCCATAGTCCCAACATTAGAAGTGTGGAGACTTGGGTGCTACTATATCACTTCAATATTCCTTTCTTAACAGCTGTAAGGAATTGTTCATAGTTTTGTGCAGACTGCAGAGCTGTTTTGGATAGTTTATCTATCTATTTCTTGTTTATTTTAGGATCCCGAAGTCCATTACGTGGAGGCTGGAATCTATTCAAACTAGATTCTTCTGGCATGGAAATGGCAGCAGAGTTAGAGGTTGGCATGATATCCCCTGGGCTAGAGTGTGTCAGCCAAAGGAGGCAGGTGACCTAGGAATCTGAATCACCCACCGCAGTACAGAGCTTCACCCATATGGAAGGGCATCCTCCAGTGTGTAGATTTTGTTAGAGCCAGTGTGAAGGTATCTTTGGGTGATGGTCAAAGGTGTTTGTTTTGGCTTGGTAGATGGTGTGGGGAGCTTTTCTTGGCAGAGTCTTTTCCTGATTTATTTGCTATTGCTAGTCATCTGTCGTCCTCGGTGGCTAGTACTTTTGAGGAGCAATTATCAGGTGGGATTTGGACCCCAACTTTCGAAAGGAATCTTTCTGATGAAGATACATCCCAACTGGCTCAGCTCCTTGTTGAACCCGAAAAACATCGGGATTTAAACAAGTCCCGGGTGGCAAACTCGTCCGGAAATCCACAAAAGTCTGGGAATAAACTCCGGCCTCCCCACTCGAACACCGGAGGATAAACGGATCCGAGTCCGTGTGTCAACCCGGAATATGGCGTTCGAAAGTCCCGCCGACAACGGAAAAACACACACCCGGATGGCCGAAAATTGATGTCCGGACTCGCGCCAAAGGTCGCGTACGACTCGGATGGGTCCGAAAAGGTTAAATGCACGTGCCCTCCGAAAATGAGGTCAAACGCACGTGAGACGGGCAAGAACGCACGTCAAATACATGCGGGCATGTGTGTGCACGTGTGCCGCACGTGCCATGATAAACCAGCAAAACTCCCGCAAATCCTCCGGGAAATGGTCAAGGAAGAAGAGGGGCGCCGGTTGGCCCCCTCCGCCAGTCAGGAGGGGCGCCGGTTGGCCCCCTCCGCCAGCAAGGAGGGGCGCCGGTCAGGGCCCCTGACCGGCGGACCCCCTCCGCCAGCCAGGAGGGGCGCCAGTCAGGCCCTGACTGGCGGCCCCCCCAGCCAGCAGGAGGGGCGCCAGTCAGGTCCCTGACTGGCGGCCCCCTCAGCCAACAGGAGGGGCGCCAGTCAGGCCCCTGACTGGCGGCCCCCTCAGCCAGCAGGAGGGGCGCCGGTCAGGGTACCTGACTGGCGGCCCCTTCCGCCAGTCAGCCCCTTCGCACGGGCACCTCCGCCGATTCGTCTGCCTCGACGCACGCACCCGTCCTCGACGCTCGTGCCCGCGACACCTCCGCCGGGGAGGGTACCCCCGCCGGTATACCCCCCACGAATCCTATAAATAGGGGGGCATACCCCCATTAAAAAAAAGGCCGGTTCTGCCCAAAAACGAGGCCAGCCAAGAAAGAGGCCGAGCAACGCAGCGAGCGTCTCGCCGAGAGTGGCCGAGAGCCCTACGTGCGCGAGCTTATATAGGCCGCACGTACGGGGAGAAAGTCTTTGGCGTCTGTCGGTGTTCTATCCTCCACGATCGGGCCCTCCTGCGCTCGTCCGTGAGAAGACACCACAGGTTGTCATATGACCCCGGCGTTTTCATTTAAGTCCTCCGGTGTCATAAAACGACACACGTCGAGGCCATGATTTAAGTCCTCCGGTGTCATAAAACGACACACGTCGAGGCCATGTTTAAGTCCTCCGGTGTCATAAAACGACACTCGTTGAGGTACATGTTTAAGTCCTCCGTCGTCATCAAACGACGTACGTAGAGGCAATGCTGCTCGAGGGAGGGTACCCCGCCGGTATGCCCCCCACGAATCCTATAAATAGGGGGGCATACCCCCAGAGCTCCGAATGCCATCTTCGGCCCAGAAACCCCAGCTTCCACCCAAGAACGCTCCCAGTGCGCCGATCCGTCCGGGCCCAGAGCGTGATCCGTGCGTGAGCTTAAATAGGCCGCACGTGCTGAAGAGCCATCTTTGGCGCCCGCTGGTGTTCTGTTCTCAGCGTTCGGGCTGCGTTGCGCCACGTCCGCAGGAGGACGCCACAGGTTGTCACATAGCTCTCAGTGTTTGCACTTAAGTCCTCCGATGTCATAAAACGACACACGTCGAGGCACATGTGTTTAAGTCCTCCGATGTCATAAAACGACATACGTCGAGGCACATATGTTTAAGTCCTCCGATGTCATAAAACGACACACGTCGAGGCACATGTGTTTAAGTCCTCCGATGTCATAAAACGACATACGTCGAGGCACATGTGTTTAAGTCCTCCGGTGTCATAAAACGACATACGTCGAGGCACATGTGTTTAAGTCCTCCGATGTCATAAAACGACACACGTCGAGGCACATATGTTTAAGTCCTCCGATGTCATAAAACGACACACGTCGAGGCATGGTTTGCCGAGTCGGAATCGGAAGGCGAATCGGGTTGCTCCTGATTCGCTCCGATTCCCCCCGAATCGGTCCGAATCGGACCGATTCGCATGGGTATATTATATATAATATATATAATATGATATATATATATTGCAGATATATTATATGTATTACATATATGATATAATATTATATATATATTTATATTATATATAAAGGGAATCGGGGCGAATCAGGCGAATCAGGGATCGGGTTTCCCCTGATCCGCTCCGATTCGGGGGAATTGGGCCGATTCGCCCCGCCATGACAAACCATGCGTCGAGGCACATGTGTTTAAGTCCTCCGGTGTCATAAAACGGCACACGTCGAGGCATGTTACCGGGCGGAGGCACAAACACCCTGTCACGGACATTGATGTATTTCCCATACCGTGTAACGTCCGACGGAGGAACAAACACCCTGTCGTTGACACTCATGTACACAAATACTTGTTGTATACACGCCCAGTGGAGGTACAAAACCCCATCAAAGGCGCAAATGTAAATGTCATAAATATAAATGACATGGACATGCTTGAATAAAATTGTGGAAATCTATTTGTCATCTGCCTTTTCTTCTTTAAAGTTCGGCATACGGTCTTTTAATAAACATTACGCATCCGAAGGTATTCGAGTGTTATACTCGATGTAAATGAAACATCGACTTCGGTCGATGGGGAACGGTCCAGTACACGACCACTCCAATCGCCTTGAACGCGAGCACACGCGGAAAATAAATGAAATGAAATTCGAGGGTATCAGGGTTCGCACCCAATACTCCTCGTAAAGCAAATCTTTGTCTGTTTCCCGTAAACAGTCTGCCACGCCCAAAATTCGTCATTTCAGAGAAGAAGTGAGGAATAAAAAATAAATAGAAAATGAGAAAGAAAAAAAATCCGCGTTCCAACAATCTGGCACGCCCGGTGGGACTGTTCCTGCCTTCCATGCATATGTAAAAAGACCGTATGCCGATATAGAAATAAAGATGACTAATTTCCACAGCACAGGTACAAGGAGCGAAAGCCGGCATCAAACGCCCGTTCCCACCTGCGATTCAAGTCTGCTCGATGGCCGCCGTCACCTACGGTCCGCAAGTCATCGCATGCCACGCCAAGTGTGGCTACCTCGCCGTCCCGCTCGTGTTCGGCGATTTTCCTGCAGTGGTGGGATCCCCCTACTTCCTAGGGGTGGTCCCCGCCGTCCAAGCTACTCCAAAGGCGGCGCCCAAAGCTACTGCGACCAGGGGCACCAAACCCCGTCCAAGTCAAGGCCGAGTTTTCTCGGTCAACACAATCTCCTGCATCGCAGTCCCTAGAAAACGGGGGCAGCGCCAGGGACGCAGGGGCAGCAAGCCCCACGCGGTCGTCTCCAACTCCGGCAAAACCGTACTCGTCGGAGACATCCGTGTTAGGCTCGACGGAGGCGAGCCGATACTGCCCCGGGACAGAAGCGTCCCTACGGTGGCAACCTCTAACAAATTCGCTCCCCTCCAGGGGATGCGGCAAGAAGATCGGGACTCCCCAAAAGGAGCCCGACAGGGGCAGGCATCAAGCTCGGCGCCCCAGCCGCTGTTGACACGGGAAGAATATCACTTTGACATATCATTTGGTTTTTGTTGGCTCTTTGGCTCATTTCATTTTATCTGGTTCATGTATTCATTTCATTTGGGTATTCATTTATTTCACATGCTTTGATTTGTGTATTGTGATTTGCGGGGCGTGCCAGTCTGTCTAACAGACAGAAGAAAGAGTCCGCGCAATGCGGAGAAGGTATTTTTGGGTGTCCATGGAACGGACGGGTATGGTGTCCGTGAACGGACGGGTATGATGCCCGTGGAACGGACGGGTATGATGTCCGTGGGACGGACGGGTATGATGTCCGAGGAACGGACAGGTGCGCCGTATTTTAATCTGAACTCCTTGAGTCCCGTATCTATACTCATCAGGTGATTGAGGTAGCATGTGCTGGACCTCTGTCTCCATCGACCGGAGTCGATGTTACATTTACATCGAGTTAAGACTCTTGGTGTTATTTAACACCAGTTTTAACTCGAATACCATTCATAGCAAAGGGGATGAGAAAATACACACTTTTTTAGAAAATCCTGGTCATGATGTATCATTTTTTCTTTTGGTTATTTTGAAATACTTTTGCTTTGAGTGTTTCATTTTTGAAAAGACTGCCCTTTGTGGAGTCCGAGATATGACTTTTAAGAAGGGAACAGATGTATTTCCGTGAACCCATTTGGGGTCTCCCTCCTCTCCTTTTTTGAGAAAGATGTTGTTTGAAGGTTTTATTTTGGAAAACCTGAGGATTATTATTGCAGACAGGCATATACCCGTGCATTTGATTCTGAACTTGGGGGAAGTCGTGATTCAGAGTAGCATTTCTGTATTAGAAGAGTTGCTACATTAATTTTTTTTATGACATGATATTCTTTTACAACATCCTTCTTTTAAATGAAGTCTGAATTGAGGCAGAATTTCCTTTCTCCTCGTTCATCGTTTCATTCATTCATCATTCATTTTTTTTTTACTTGTATGAGTATGATTTTCGGAGAACGTATGCACATATCTCCATGGACGTTCTTATCAACTTGAAGTTCCTTTCTGGAAACTGTCCATATGAACACAATTCTTGTGAGTATGCATTCATGCTGCTCTTGGGAGTATCTGGGCACAGTTCGGGTCCTATCACAGTTCGGGTCCTGTCACAGTTCGGGTCCTGTCACAGTTCGGGTTCTGTCATAGTTCGGGTCCTGTCCTCTTTTTCTTTGGATGTGTGTATATTATCACAATTTTCATAAATTTATTTTGGCAGAGTTTCCGCTTATGCGGAATGCCCTCACGGAGATATATTCATATGAACATGTACTTATATCCATGTGTCCCCAGAGGACCTTTGTCCGGAGGGATTTTGCCCTTAAAAAGGTATGTGTGTATAATCATAAATTTGCAGTTTACGCATATTTTCTCACCGGTATTCCTATTTGAATGGAGTATCCGGCAAAAGGTACCATCTGCATATGCAGAACCCTTTTTGAGAGGCATACGCATACAATTGCGAATTCATGATTATATAGACATGTCCGTAGTCGGAGACTCCATTTGGGCAGAGTTTCCTCTTGGGAACACATGTATATAAATACAAAGTTTGTGATTATATTGATATGTTTTTTTAGAGGGAAAACTCTAACATGGGCAGAGCTTCCTTTCAAGTAACACATGTGTATAGGCACAAATTTGAATTTTATAGGTATGTTCTTTAGGCGGAATCTCTACTTGGGCAGAGTTTCCTCTAGGAAACATGCATATAAAAATACCAATTTGCGAATATACAAACATGTTCTTGGGTAGAATCTTCCCTTGGGCAGAATCTCCTCTGAGAAACATATAAATATAAACACAGATTTGAAATTTATAGATATGTTCTTAGGTTGAATCTCCACTTGGGCAGAGTTTCCTCTAAGAAACACATATATAAATACGAATCTGTGAATATATGAATATATTCTCGAGCAGAATCTCCACTTGGGCAGAGTCTCCTCTAAGAAACATATGCATATAGCACAAACACACCATCCCGGAGAGTTTAAAACTCGATGGGAGGTGGCATGAATAACAGAGGTATCTAAAATACCATATGTCCGGAATGGACGGTATTTAGAACCTATAGCCTGTGAAGGCCGGTGCCGCTATTGCGGACTTTTAGCCGATGAAGTTTGCCGATGCCGCATACGGATAACCTCTCAACACTCGGGGGAAGAAGATTTTGTACCTTCACTCACACAAGAAATGAGATTGAGAGAGAGACGGGAGACTTTTGGAAATTTTCTATTCTTTCAGAATTTCAGAAAAGAGGGGGGCAGCACTTTCTCCAGGGAGCCGGCATCTCCCGAGGCCAGCCCCTTGAAATGGGGGGGATGGGGTGCCTTTTATAGGGGAAGGCACCCCTTACATTGCATGGGATGGGGGGTTTCTAACCGATGGGGGTTCCATCGGTTAGAGGGAAAATTCCCTCTAACCGATGGGGGTTCCATCGGTTAGAGGATTTTAAAATCCCTCTAACCGATGGGGGTACCATCGGTTAGGGGGAGGGGCACTCCTCTAACTGATGGGGGTACCATCGGTTAGGGGATGTGCCTATTCCCTGTTTTTTTTTGTTTTCTGTTTTTTTTTAAAGGGGATTCCCCTTAACCGATGGAGGTTTCATCGGTTAGAGGGGAATTTCCCCTTAACCGATGGAACTCCCATCGGTTAGAGGGGAAGACTCCCCTAACCGATGGCACTTCCATCGGTTGAAGGGGAATTTCCCCTCAACCGATGGAACTCCCATCGGTTGAAGGGAAAAATCCCCTTAACCGATGGTAGTCCCATCGGTTAGGGGATTTAAAGGGGGATTTCCCCTCAACCGATGGTGCTTCCATTGGTTTGGGGAAATAATCCCCTTAACCGATGGTAGCCCCATCGGTTAAGGGGTTAAATTTTTTTTGTGTCCACAGCCGCCTCGCAAAATGAGGCAAATGTGGGTGACCAAGCAGGAAGCCCGCCAGATCAAACAGGCTAGAGCGGATCAACCCGCCGAAAGCCCCAAGAAGGCGACGGTACCTGGGCGAGAAAAAGCTCAAGAAACCGAACCTCCTCGTCCCCGCGGACACAAACGCAGGGGCATTTATAGAAAGCCCAACTTCGTCCCCGCCCAAGCGGAAACTGCTGAGGGCAGAGACGCGAGTCAAGCCGGAGCTTCTGCATCTCGAGTCTCAGTCTTCGAAAGGCTGAGCGCCTCAGTCTTCACCAAGCTGGGAGCCGCAATCCGTCCAAGCACTCAGAAGCCCAAGAAGCGGAGAGTGCAGCAGACGTCTGAAGAAGGTGGAGGCATGAAAATCTTCACCTGTTATGCTTCCAGAAGGGAAGCACCCGGGCCATCAGGCATCCCTGCTGGAGTGCTCGGGATAAATGAACCCGGACAGGACGACGAAACCGTCCTCCGGTACACCAGAAACGCTGCCAGAAGACTTCTCCAAGGGCAGCAAGGCAGTCAGGCCGGACCCTCGAATCTGGGGCAGGTCCTCGAGCCTCCACCCGAGCATGATCAAAGACCCCTCCAGGGCCAAGTCCAGCTGGACCTCGAAGGAGGGGAGCAAGACGAAGTCGCCAGCCTCCACCTCGGAGAACAACAAATGCCGGCCGACGGGGACCAAGCCGAAGTGTTCCTCATGCCGCCAACCAGGGCCGCCTTCCAAGCAATGACGGACGACGCCAAGTATGATTTCATACAGCGTTGGCAGGCTGAAATGGCCAACCTCCTGACGGAGCGAGGGCAGCAGGCAGGGGCAAATGCGCCACGCCGCCAAGTGCCGACGGCAAACCAAAATGCTCGGGCAAGACATCAACAAGGCGACTTGCCCGATGTCAACCCACGCGCAGCTGCGGTCAACGACTACACCGTCAATCCGGTCCAACAGCCGCGCAGGGGCATAAACTCCCAAGCCTCCGCGGCTGAAGATATCGTCGCCCAGCGACGAATGATTGAAAAGATTGTGGACGACCGCTTCGCCCAGCGAGGCGAGGGGACTGCCACTGTAGATCTCTACAGCGTGCCATATCCCGTCCACCATCAATTCAAGAAGTTGCCACCGGACTTCCCCAAGGCGCCAAAGTTGCAGAAGTTCGACGGGCAGGGCTCGCCAAACGAGCACCTGGCCTACTATATAATGGCCATGGGAGAGTTGGCATTTGATGAATCCTACCTCCTCCGTTACTTCGCAACGTCCCTGACGGGTACCGCCTTCCAATGGTATTCGAGGTTAAGGCCCAATTCCATTGTCGATTGGGCCGACCTCCAAAAGAAATTCATCGACCGGTTCCAAACGGCCGAGAGAAAGGTGTCGCTTGCAGAGCTGTGCTCCCTCAGGCAAAGAAAAGGAGAAACGGCACTCGACTTCATCAAGCGGTGGCGTGACTTCAGTATGAGGTGCGACAACCCCCCGACGCAAGAAGACGCCATAACCATCTGTCGGCGGGGCCTGGCAGCGCAGATAAGCGAAAAGCTGCTGGGAACAAACATCAAGGGTTTTGACCAGCTCAATGCGGTCGTGGCAGAAATCGAAATGTTCTTCGCCGATAACCCGATGCAAGCTCCTCCGCGAATCAAGCCAGGCAAGGAGCGGGCCGTGGGCAAAGAAGCCAATGCTGTGGACTTCGCCCCGCAAAGCAAGGGGAAGAAGGCCATGACCTCCGGCGCTCCAAGCAAGAAGGTGGAAGAAAGACCGCCTCCAACTTCATTGCCACAGCGTATAAGCATGCCGTATTCCTTCAAAAGGGACCATACGAAGATGCTCTTCAAGCTGTGCATGAAGAACGACCTACTCAAGCTTCCAGCACTGAGAAGGCCAAGCGAAGCGGATAGAGTGGATGAGCCAAATTACTGTCTCTACCACCGCATGCTGGGGCACTCTATTGAAGACTGCTACGTCTTCAAGAATGAAGTACAGAAGCTGATCCGGAGTCGCCTCATCACCATGCATGATCATCTGGTCGATCCTCCACAACCCCATGCCTGGGACCAATCGAGGCAGTCGGCCAATGTCATCCACGTCAATGCGCCGGCTCCCGAGCCAGAAGACCCCGAGGCAAATCCTTGGGACGCTCATTCCACCAACGGATGGGAGGGGGATCATCCCTCAGCCTCAGAGCACAGGACATGGTCTGAGACAGTGCAAAACCTGGAAAGACAGGTTCAGTCGCTGCGGCACGGTCAGCGCCAAACGCTGATGTACCTGAGGACCATGAAAGAAAGTTTGACGACCCTCCAGCAAGGACTCCAGGGGCCTATGGGCACACCTGCGCTCAGGATGCGACCCCCCTGCGGGGGGTGGATCTCGGAGGAGTCCTCAAACCCGTCTGATGACGAAATCGCCGGAAGATTATATTCCTTCCCGCGCCATCGGACACTGGCACTCTACCGTACCTGCCTGCGAGCAGGGCTATTGGGCTGCCAGCCGCCAACAAGCGTCCCGCCGAACTACTGCATATATCATCAAGATGCAGGGCACGCGTTAGAGGACTGCTACGTCTTTAAAGACAAGGTTGAAGCATGGATCAACCAAGGGATTATCGACTTGGGCAACGCCCGTGTCAACCCACCGCAGCCTCACATTCGCGAATGGACAGATCATTCAGCGGACGTTGTCACGCATACAGTCAACGTCATCGACCCACCGGAAGTTTATACACCGGTGGCCTTCACTTTCCCGGACCTGGATATGATAGAAGGCGGCTCATCAAGCGAAGCCCCTACTTGGTGGTGCCCGGGAGGGAGAATTCCCCCTCGCAGTCACTTGGCGACCGAAAGTGTTGGGGAAATCTTCGAGAAGCTCCTGCAACGAGGTGTCGTGATGGCTCACACGCCGCCGCCGACGTACACTGAAAGGGAGCTGAACCACCCCATGTACTGTCGGTATCACGCCATGCTGCTGCACCCTACAGACAGGTGCCCTGATGTCCGGGATTGGGTCGAGTCCCTTATCCAAAAGGGGAAAATCGACCCGGAAGGCAATTCCATGGTCCTAATGAGAGCCAGGGAAGCAGCCCAACGGGAATTTGAAGAAAGCGACTATATGCACTTCAAGAACCTCCAGGCCCCCGAAGCTGATGAACGAGGATGGCTCGTACCGCCGATGTCGTCCATAGCTGACACTGAAGGCGCAAGCTTGGAGCAGCAATTCAGGAATATATCCCTGAAAGAGCAGCCCATCTTAAGATATAATCAAGGGAACCCGGATATGACAGAAGGCGGCTCATCTGACGAGGCCCCTGCCTTATGGTATCCCGGGTGGCGAGTCTCCCCGAATCCCTTTACGACCGCAAAGACCGGGGAGATCTTCGAAAGACTCTTGCAGCAAGGCTGTGTAAAGGCGCACAGGCCGCCACCAACATACACGGAGAGGGAAATAAACCACCCCATGTATTGCAAATACCATGCCATGTTGCTGCATCCTACGGATATGTGTCCGATTGTCCGAGACTGGGTCAAATCCCTCATCCAAGAGGAAAAGATCGACCCAGAAGGCAACCCGACAATCCGAGCCGAGGCCAGGCCAGAAGCCCAGCAACAACCTCCTCGGCGAAAGAAGGGGTCTCGACGACACCAAGTCTCCCCTCCCCGCGAGCAAACTCCGGAAAATAGGAGTAAGGGGCAGTGCTTTGAGAATTCGCCCCCGCGAATACTCAAGCGGCAAGATAAAGACCGCAGGGGCAAGCAGCCAGTGACGGAGCCGGCCACCCCAGAGCCGAGCCCCTATTGGGCCCAATTTCAACAACTGCCGCCCGAGATAATCCAGCAGGCAATTGACTCCACTTTCCAGCATCAACAAGACGAAGCTGGCTGGACGACGGTGGCGTCCAGAATGCGCACTCTGTCAGCGTTCCCTAAGAGGGGAAGGTCGCACGGTCGCCTCGGCTGAGAAACCACCTCTCAAACAACAGAGCAAGCCAAGCCGCTGACGCTGCTTGAAATGGCGCGCGCAGTGCAGCAAGAAAAGAACCGGCGCAAGAACATGAAAAGGCGCCTAAAGAAGCAAGCTGAGCAAGAGGAGGCCGCGGCAGCTCCAGCAGAGCTGACTCCACTCCAGAAGCTGCAAAAGCTCATCGATGATCTGGTCGTCAAGACCAAAAGGCGGGGAGACCACCTAGGCGACTTACGCCAGGTCTTCGAAAGGCTCCGCCAACATCAACTGAAGATGAACCCGATGAAGTGCGCCTTCGGCGTGTCGAGCGGCAAATTCCTCGGCTTTGTTGTCAAATACCGCGGGATAGAAATTGATCCCGTCAAAATCAAAGCTATCAGAGAGCTGCCGCCGCCGAAGACCTTAACGGAGCTGAAATCTCTCCAAGGAAGGCTGGCCTACATAAGGCGGTTCATCTCCAACCTTGCGGGCAGATGCGCCCCCTTCAGCAAATTGATGAAGAAAGGAGCCCCATTCATATGGGACCAAGAGTGCCAAGATACTTTCGAAGAAATCAAAGAGTATTTGCTTACTCCTCCCTTCTTGGGAGCCCCGGTGAAAGATAAGCCGCTCATCCTCTACATCGCGGCCATGGAAACGTCGCTGGGAGCGCTCTTGGCGCAAACAAATGAGGAAGGCAAAGAGCAACCGCTCTACTACCTCAGAAGGATGCTCGTGGGTCCGGAACATCGATATCCCCCAGTGGAGAAAGTGTGCCTGGCACTGATATTTGCCGTCAAGAAATTACGACACTATCTGCTAGCCCATCAAGTCAGCCTCATCTCGAGGATAGACCCGCTAAAGGCACTCCTCACCCAACCTGTGTTGTCAGGAAGAATGGGAAAATGGGCCCTTCTCCTCATGGAGTTCGATATCACCTTCGTCCCCAGAAAAGCAATCAAAGGGCAAGGTATGGCGGATTTCCTGGCGGCGCATCCGCTCCCAGCAGGCTCCCCCCTCGAATTCAAGCTCCCCGAGGAGGAAACGCTCTCATCCCCCCACGGGGAGGGGACCCAACAAAAAGAGGTCCCCCTTCAAGAAAGTGAGAACACTCTCGCTGTGGAGTCACCACATTGGGAACTCTACTTTGATGGCGCTTCCCGGGTGCTCAAGCAAGCTGACGGCACCACAACTTATACCTCCGGAGCGGGCATTGTCCTGGTGACTCCACAAGGAGGAATACTGCACAACTCATGTGCACTTATGAAGCCGTTGACCAACAATCAGGCTGAATATGAGGCACTGATCGTGGGACTTCAACTGGCTGCCGAAATGGGCATCAAATGCATAAAAGTCCACGGAGACTCGCAGTTGGTCATCCGTCAAGTGCTGGGGGACTACGAAGTTCGGAAAAAGGAATTGATCCCCTATCATGCCAAATTAATGAAGCTCCGCGAGAGGTTCTATTTGTTCGAAATCGGACATGTCCCCAGAGGGCAAAACTCTCAGGCAGATGCGCTAGCCAAACTGGCGTCCGCCCTAAAGCTCCCTCCTGAAGGGGAGTTGGGCATAACTGTCCGACATAGGAGGCTGATGCCCAGTGTTCTTGAGGACGACTCCGACCCAGAAGATGCAGAGGTCAACGCCCTCGAAGAAGAAGCCAGCCAAGAAGAAGACTGGCGCCAGCTGATCATTCAAATAAAGAACGGTTGGCTGCCTTCAGACCGGGCCGAACGAGTCCGACTGCTACGGCGGGCCACATCATATCAAATGATCGGGGACCAACTATATCGGCTTGTCCACGAAAAAGACAAGTCTGTCCTCCTCCGATGTCTCTCCCCCAGAGAAGCCAAAGTCATCATGCACGAAGTCCACTCTGGACTGTGTGGAGCCCATCAAGCGGGAGACAAAATGAAAATCAACATCAAGCTGAAAGGCTTCTTCTGGCCGACCATGTATACGGATTGCGTCCAATACGCCCGTACGTGTCATCAATGCCAGGTCTTCAGTTCGGTGCCAAGAAAGCCGCCGAACGAATTGCATCCAACTGCCCCTACATGGCCCTTTGCTGAATGGGGAATGGATGTCGTGGGACCATTCCCACCATCCTCCGGCGGCCACAAGTTTATCCTGGCAGCCACCGACTATTTCTCCCGATGGGCAGAAGCAGTCCCTCTCCGGGAGGTAACCGGGGTAGCCGTTGCAAAATTTGTCAAGCAACACCTGATTTACAGGTTCGGCACCCCTCATCAGATCGTATCAGATAACGGTACGCCCTTCAGAAACAAAACGATATATGCGTTGGCGGCTAAATTCCAGATAGATTGGAGGACGTCAACGGTTTACAACCCTCAAGCTAATGGTCTGGCGGAAGCCTTCAACAAAACCCTCTGTAAACTGCTTGCCAAGATAGTCGGCAATCGCAAACGTGATTGGGGGGAGAAGGTGCACGAAGCGCTCTGGGCATACCGGACGGTCTACAAGACCCCTACCGGGTGTTCTCCCTTCTCTCTGGTGTACGGAGCTGAAGCTATGCTCCCCATCGAAATCGAAATGTCATCCTACAGGGTAGCCGTCTATACCGGTCTTCAGCCCGAGGAGCGACAAGAAATGGAAAGAAGGTTGGAGGAATTGTCCGACCTAGAAGGCAAAAGATTGGAAGCATACAAACATCTCCAATCCTATCAAGCCCGCATGACTCGAGCCTACGACAAGCTGGTCAGGCCCCGTGTTTTCAAGAAAGGTGACCTGGTCATGGTCAAACAAAGAGAGCTCGTGGCAGGCAAATCAGGTGGTAAACTCAAGCCAAACTGGCGCGGACCGTACGTGGTCACCGGAGTGTATGAAGGCGGGGGATACACGCTGGCAACACATGCCGGCGATCGCCCCTTCCCACCACTAAATGGCAAGCATCTCAAAATGTACTTTGCCCCTGAACGTGAATTCCCCGGGCAGCAGCCCTCCGATCCCCTTATAGCCGAATCAGGCTAGGGTTGGGCACTTGCACCCGCTTCAAAAAAAAAAAAGAACAAAACAAGGGACTGAAAATAAACAGGTCCCGGCTGACTTGGTCGCTCCCCAAAAAAAAGGGGTGCCCAAGGGCAAAAGAGCCTATGAAAAAAAAAAAGAAAAAAAAAAGGGGAAGAAAAAAAAAATCTTCCCCTCTATGAATTATGTTCTCCTCCTTGGTCAGCAAACCGTCCAGGTCGACCAAGTCAAACCCCTTTAGCCAATAAACCCCCAGAAGGTCGGCTAAAATTCCTCCTTGGTCAGCAAACCGTCCAGGTCGACCAAGTCAAGCCCCTTTAGCCAATAAACCCCCAGAAGGTCGGCTAAAACTCCTTCTTGGTCAGCAAACCATCATGGTCGACCAAGTCAAACCCTTTAGCCATAAACCCCCCCCCGAAGGTCGGCTAAAACTCCCTCTTGGTCAGCAAACCGTCCAGGTCGACCAAGTCAAATCCTCTAGCCATAAACCCCCCGAAGGTCGGCTAAAAACTCCTCTTTGACCAGTAAACCTCTGCGGTCGGTCAAACCAAATCCCTAGCCAGAAAACCCCAAGAAGGTAGGCTATCCCCTCAGCCAATAAACCTCTATGGTAGGCTGTGCCGTCCTGGGCCTACCAATCATAATGGTGGGCTGAACCCAAGTCAAATCCCCTAGCCAAGGTTCCTCATCCTCGCTTCGGATTCAAAAAAAAAAGAAAGAATGAGGACTAAAAATAGAGATGTCCCAGCGGACTTGGTCGCTCCCCAAAAGGAGTGCCCAAGGGTAAAAATGCCCAAGAGATCCAGCTGAGGTGAAAACCCGAAAGGGCGCCTCAGGCAAAAATGGATAACCCCTCAACGTGAAAATCCGAAAGGGCGCGTTGGAAAAAGCTAGAGGGGGCCGACTTCTGTGAAAACCCGAAAGGGCGCAGGAGTCGGTAATAATAATAAAAAAAAAATCAAAAAAAAAATCAATCAAAATCAAATCGTTACTTACCAAGGCATGTTTCGCGCAGCCAGCAAACAAAATGCTGGGTCGTGCCCCTATTCTGCTTGGTAGGTAAACCAGAATGGTAGATCAAGCCATTTTCCTTTGACCAGTAAACCTCCATGGTCGGTCAAACCAAAACCTTAGCCAGCAAACCCCAAGAAGGTAGGCTATCCCTTTTGACCAATAAACCCCCGTGGTCGGTCAAACCTAAACCTTAGCCAGCAAACCCCAAGAAGGTAGGCTACCCCTCTTTGACCAATAAACCTCTGTGGTCGGTCAAAACCTAAACCTTAGCCAGCAAATCCCAAGAAGGTAGGCTATCCCTTTGACCAATAAACCTCCATGGTCGGTCAAAACCTAAAACCTTAGCCAGAAAACCCCAAGAAGGTAGGCTATCCCTTTGACCAACAAACCTCTGCGGTCGGTCAAACCTTAAACCTTAGCAAGAAAACCCCAAGAAGGTAGGCTATCCCTTTGACCAACAAACCTTTGCGGTCGGTCAAACCTAAATCCTTAGCCAGAAAACCCAAGGAGGTAGGCTATCCCTTTTTGACTGATAAACCTCCGTGGTCGGTCAAACCAAAACCCTTTAGCCAGCAAACCGGAGTGGTAGGCTAACCGAAATTTCTTTAGCCAGCAAACCGCAATGGTGGGCTAAATCCAAATGGGAGACCCCATGATCAATTGCCCCAGGGTCCGGCCCCGGGCCCTAGCAAAAAAAAAAAGAAGAAAAAGAAAAGAAAAAAGGGACTAAAAATAGAGATGTCCCGGCGGACTTGATCATCCTCCAAAAAGGGGATGTTCAGGGGCAAAAAGGCCTCACACCCAGCTGAGGTGAAAACCCGAAAGGGCGCCTCAGGCAAAAATGGGTAACCCCTCAGTGTGAAAACCCGAAAGGGCGCACTGGAAAAAGCTAGAGGGGGCCACCCCCGGTGAAAACCCGAAAGGGCGCTGGGGATGGTAATATGAAAAAAAAAGAGATGAACAAAGAAAAAATCATCATCATCGAATCAAAGTTGGGTTGCCGGACAAAGCCCCGAGAAGGCCAGCCCCGGCACCCAAAATGTTGCATCAGATCTTGAGGAATGCCACAAATGCAAAATTCAAGCAAAAGATGCCGAGAGCAGGCCTGGGAAAAGCCAATAAGGCAAATCTCAAGAAGAAGAAATACAAAATCAAGGTCGAGGAGCAAAGCCAGAAGAGGCAAGCCTCCCCGACTAAGGATCAAACTCTGGTTGCTGGACGAAGCCCCGAGAAGGCCAGCCCCGGCACCCAAAATGTTGCGTCAGATCTGGAAGAATGCCAGAAATGCAACGTCCAAAAGACATCGCTCGACCCTACCGGTCCGAGAAACCGACTAGAGCGCGGGACAAGTCAAGCCGAGAAACACGGCGTCCAAAAGGAGGAGTCCCAAATAAGACCCTCAAAAGGTTACCTGAGTACAGACGAAGATTGCAACGATGTCAAAGAAAGGCATTGGCAGTAATCTAAAGTTTGTCATTCCTTGAATACAAGGTGCCCGAGACAAGCCCTCGGGGTAGCTGATGAAATGCATACATCGGCTACAAGCAAAAAGGGAGAGGGAAGAAAAAAGAACTACACAGCCCCTCCTCTCCGAGAGTCCGCCAAGCTGGCCTGGAGAGCAGAAAGTGCGGCCAAGGAATCCGCGCACTCCCGCTCTACGGCGGCCACCTCCGCATTGGCCGCTGCCACCTCCTCGGCCAGCACGAGAGACGCGGCCTCGTGCTCAGCCAGGCGTGACGAGACCTCCTCAAGTGTCTGTCGGAGGGTAGCGATGTCCGCATGGCAACTGGCATGGCGGGCGCTCAAAGACTCAGCACAGCCGACCGCGCCCCCTCTCCGCGAGCGAAGAGCCTCGTACCTCTGCCCCACCTCACTCCAGAGTGCGTCCACGGCGGCCATCCAAGGGTCGAGGAGCAAAGCCGGAAAAGGCAAGCCTTCTCGACTAAGGATCAAAGTTAGGTTGGTGGACCAAGCCCAAACAGGCCAGCTCCAACACCCAAAATGTTGCATCAGATCTTGAAGAATGCCAAAAACGTAAAGGTCAAGCTGATGCTACCCAAGCTAACGGGTCACGCCCGTCAAATAATCCAAATATGAAAAAGTCGCTGAACAAAGCTAAGAAGGCCAGCCTCAGCGGCAGAAGTTTGCATCAGATCTGGAAGAATGCCAGAAATGCAAGGTTCAAGAGCAAGGTGCCAAACGAAATCCCGAGAAGAGCTAAGAAGGCAACTCTCAAGATCAAAGGCGAGGAGCAAAGTAAAAAAGATAGCCCTCTTCGACCAAATGATAAGCCACTGAGCGAAGCCAAAAAGCAAGGCTCAGCAACCGGGCTCCGACCCAACCTTAAGCCGAATCAAAAAGGCAATACTCGGATGAAGACAGCAAGGTCAGCTCCAAGCAAAGTTAAGGAGCAGCTCTTCGATGAAACTCGCCCCTAGAGTTGACCTGGTGGAGCGGGTCCATGTTACTTCCCTGAAGTGATGTGCGCTCTCCTGGGTCCTCTCATGGGAACTCTTGAGTTCAAAACAAATCTGAAAAATATGCGAGCGAGAAGAGCTGATGCCTCAGCGCGAGAAGCATAGCAGGTTGCATCGCCGGCTCAAACGGCAACAACAAATTGTTGTCCTAGTTAATGGCAACGTTGTCCAGGTGTCAAAGCGCATCGCTGTGGATTCCCCCCGCCAAGTCATTAAGATCAGGGGTAGAGTTTGATAATCGCCACGGGACACCCGCCTTCGTCTTCGTCTCTGACGGATGTCCCGTGGGGGGCATTTGTTGAACCCGAAAAACATCGGGATTTAAACAAGTCCCGGGTGGCAAACTCGTCCGGAAATCCACAAAAGTCTGGGAATAAACCCCGGCCTCCCCACTCGAACACCGGAGGATAAACGGATCCGAGTCCGTGTGTCAACCCGGAATATGGCGTTCGAAAGTCCCGCCGACAACGGAAAAACACACACCCGGATGGCCGAAAATTGATGTCCGGACTCGCGCCAAAGGTCGCGTACGACTCGGATGGGTCCGAAAAGGTTAAATGCACGTGCCCTCCGAAAATGAGGTCAAACGCACGTGAGACGGGCAAGAACGCACGTCAAATACATGCGGGCATGTGTGTGCACGTGTGCCGCACGTGCCATGATAAACCAGCAAAACTCCCGCAAATCCTCTGGGAAATGGTCAAGGAAGAAGAGGGGCGCCGGTTGGCCCCCTCCGCCAGTCAGGAGGGGCGCCGGTTGGCCCCCTCCGCCAGCAAGGAGGGGCGCCGGTCAGGGCCCCTGACCGGCGGACCCCCTCCGCCAGCCAGGAGGGGCGCCAGTCAGGCCTTGACTGGCGGCCCCCCCAGCCAGCAGGAGGGGCGCCAGTCAGGCCCCTGACTGGCGGCCCCCTCAGCCAGCAGGAGGGGCGCCAGTCAGGCCCCTGACTGGCGGCCCCCTCAGCCAGCAGGAGGGGCGCCGGTCAGGGTACCTGACTGGCAGCCCCTTCCGCCAGTCAGCCCCTTCGCACGGGCACCTCCGCCGGTTCGTCTGCCTCGACGCACGCACCCGTCCTCGACGCTCGTGCCCGCGACACCTCCGCCGGGGAGGGTACCCCCGCCGGTATACCCCCCACGAATCCTATAAATAGGGGGGCATACCCCCATTAAAAAAAAGGCCGGTTCTGCCCAAAAACGAGGCCAGCCAAGAAAGAGGCCGAGCAACGCAGCGAGCGTCTCGCCGAGAGTGGCCGAGAGCCCTACGTGCGCGAGCTTATATAGGCCGCACGTACGGGGAGAAAGTCTTTGGCGTCTGTCGGTGTTCTATCCTCCACGATCGGGCCCTCCTGCGCTCGTCCGTGAGAAGACACCACAGGTTGTCATATGACCCCGGCGTTTTCATTTAAGTCCTCCGGTGTCATAAAACGACACACGTTGAGGCCATGATTTAAGTCCTCCGGTGTCATAAAACGACACACGTCGAGGCCATGTTTAAGTCCTCCGGTGTCATAAAACGACACTCGTTGAGGTACATGTTTAAGTCCTCCGTCGTCATCAAACGACGTACGTAGAGGCAATGCTGCTCGAGGGAGGGTACCCCGCCGGTATGCCCCCCACGAATCCTATAAATAGGGGGCATACCCCCAGAGCTCCGAATGCCATCTTCGGCCCAGAAACCCCAGCTTCCACCCAAGAACGCTCCCAGTGCGCCGATCCGTCCGGGCCCAGAGCGTGATCCGTGCGTGAGCTTAAATAGGCCGCACGTGCTGAAGAGCCATCTTTGGCGCCCGCTGGTGTTCTGTTCTCAGCGTTCGGGCTGCGTTGCGCCACGTCCGCAGGAGGACGCCACAGGTTGTCACATAGCTCTCAGTGTTTGCACTTAAGTCCTCCGATGTCATAAAACGACACACGTCGAGGCACATGTGTTTAAGTCCTCCGATGTCATAAAACGACATACGTCGAGGCACATATGTTTAAGTCCTCCGATGTCATAAAACGACACACGTCGAGGCACATGTGTTTAAGTCCTCCGATGTCATAAAACGACATACGTCGAGGCACATGTGTTTAAGTCCTCCGGTGTCATAAAACGACATACGTCGAGGCACATGTGTTTAAGTCCTCCGATGTCATAAAACGACACACGTCGAGGCACATATGTTTAAGTCCTCCGATGTCATAAAACGACACACGTCGAGGCACATGTGTTTAAGTCCTCCGGTGTCATAAAACGGCACACGTCGAGGCATGTTACCGGGCGGAGGCACAAACACCCTGTCACGGACATTGATGTATTTCCCATACCGTGTAACGTCCGACGGAGGAACAAACACCCTGTCGTTGACACTCATGTACACAAATACTTGTTGTATACACGCCCAGTGGAGGTACAAAACCCCATCAAAGGCGCAAATGTAAATGTCATAAATATAAATGACATGGACATGCTTGAATAAAATTGTGGAAATCTATTTGTCATCTGCCTTTTCTTCTTTAAAGTTCGGCATACGGTCTTTTAATAAACATTACGCATCCGAAGGTATTCGAGTGTTATACTCGATGTAAATGAAACATCGACTTCGGTCGATGGGGAACGGTTCAGTACACGACCACTCCAATCGCCTTGAACGCGAGCGCACGCGGAAAATAAATGAAATGAAATTCGAGGGTATCAGGGTTCGCACCCAATACTCCTCGTAAAGCAAATCTTTGTCTGTTTCCCGTAAACAGTCTGCCACGCCCAAAATTCGTCATTTCAGAGAAGAAGTGAGGAATAAAAAATAAATAGAAAATGAGAAAGAAAAAAAATCCGCGTTCCAACACTCCTGTCTTCCCTTCTCCCCATCAGGCTTGGACGTGGAGATGGGAGAGGACAGGGGGATTATCAGTTCAATCGGCAAACCTTCACCTCATCGATAGTGGAGTTCAGCAGCAGGTTTGTGGCCACATTTGGGCCCCCAAGAGCCCATTAAAGGTCAAAGTTTCTTGTGGAGGATTTCCCTTGGAAGGTTGCCGATGTGTGACAAACTAGCTCAGTTTCTACCTCATATTCCGAACCTTTGCTGCCTTTGTGGGGACGAACAGGAGGACGTGGACCATCTTTTTACTGCATTCTCATATGCCAAAAGGTTATGGTCTTTGGTTGGACAGGGTCTTCAACATCCTATTCCCCATTTTGTGGGGGTTCATCTACTTATTCTTCAATGGCACAGGATGTGGATGCTTAAGGGGAACGAAGTAGTGTGGTGGCTCATCTTGCATGCTACTCTTTGGGCCTTATGGAATGAGAGGAATAGTAGAATTTTCAGAAGGGAAGCTCGTTCTGAGGAGTGTCTTTTTGCTTTTCTTAGAGATAGAGTCTCTTTTTTGGCTAAACACTTGGGAGCAATTGATGAGTTAAATTCTCAGCTCTTGTTGTGGATGGGGAGATGAGGCAGTTTTTTGTCACCTTTTCGGTTGGGCGAGCTCTTGTATAGAGGGTTTTTTTTTTGGGTGCTTATACCTCTATACTTGTACATTCTTCTCCTTCATCAATATATTTTGTAGTACCATCCACATTTCCGAAAAAAGGCCTTTTGTAAAGGGGTATTTTGAGATATCTGTCTACACATGTACATCCCTTTTCTCCTATAATATAATCAGTGGTACCATCCATGTTTCAAAAAAAAAAGGTCCCTTTGTGACATTTAGCGTGCCAGAAATGTGCTTACAGGCCTCTGAAAGAAATGAGTGTTGAACATTTTAACAGGTTTGTATGACAAGGTGTTTAGCAGATTACTTTTTTTCTCTCACATAGAATTGCATCATTACATTCAAATGGAGATAAAAATGTGTCTTACTTAGCAGCTTACTACAGTTGCAAAATATTGAATGTTGACAGTTCCCATTGAATTAGCTGTACTTATTTCACATTTTTTGGGGACTTTACACGATTTAGTGAAAATCATATGTTAGTGGCGTTGATAAATATAGTTTTACAGGAATTTGATTGTACAAGTTTCAACTTATAGTTTCTCAAAGAAAGGAGAAAAAGTCATTGTCCCATTTTCCAAGCAAATATGAAATTGGCAGACGTTGTTGTGTTCCTTCATGACCCAAGCAGCTCAACATCCTTAGCTTCGAGTACTTGCAGGCTTGCGGTCACTGAAAGTAGGTGATAGCCTCACTGCCAGGCAGCAGAGAATGAGAAAATTGTGCTCATCAATTATAATTTTGTTGTCATCTGGCCCAAGTAGAAGATAGCTGTCCTCACTCCTCACCAAGGTTTGCCATATCGGATCTCGGCTTCGTCTCGGGAGGGTCAAAGAGAAGAGATCTCGGAGAGATCTCGATAAGATCTCGAGAGATCAAGATAACATAAAAGTGTGGATTACATAGGTTCACATAGATAATTCCTTAAGGAACATAGATAATTACATACATTCCCAAGTCTCAACTATGGATGACATAGGTTCACATCATGGTTTGCTGGAGCGGCGATTTGGACCGAATCGGGTTCACCTTAATTCGATTCGATTCATATGGAATCGGTCCGATTCGCATAGGATTATTATATATATATTTAATATAACACAGGTAAATAAATAAAGAAATTAGAAAGTGAATTCTCATGAGTTTGGGTGATGATAGTTTATGTTTGACCAAATCTTGAGAGGTCTCAAACAGACTAAGTGTTGTCAGTAGGAGAGTGGCTCCCTTGGAGAAGTCACATGCACGTTTGACTTTTTTTACTGGACTTTGAATTTTTTGTGTTTCATGTGGTTTATTTGAATTATCAAATTTTTAGATAGGTTAAATTATGAGAGATTAGAAAGTTAGCATTTCGCTAAAATCACCAAAATCACGATTTTCTTCTTCGATGGGAGAGTTGACTTTTTATTGGTAAGATATATGATTTTTTTTGATATTTTTATTAGATTCAAATGGGGGGTACTTCCTTATTTACATGTAATATTTTAAGTAAATGAAACTATAAATACTAACATTTACTTAAATGATATTCAGGTAAATAAGGGGATCCTGACAACCCTGCCTGAAGAGATCCTCACAACCCTACCTGACTCATCTCGGCCTTCTCGTTTCTCGGGAAGGAGCCGAGACCGATATTCTCGCAAGATCTCGCGAGATTGCTTACCATGCTCCTCACTGTCCCAACCCATCTTCCTCATGGCTGAAGCAGCTTGATGAATTCTAGTCATTCAATTATCATTCCTATTTATGTTTGCTGTGGAGTATTTGATGGAGGCAAAGACCCAACGCTGGACGACAGTTGTGTTCATGGGTCAGAACTTTGCTGGCCCTAGGACTACATTTAACAGAAATTTGCATGCCTTTGATCCTCTCTGTCTTCAAAGTTCAGAGGAAAATTGTCGAGCATGACTTTTGAAACGTTGGTGGGGGTTTGATGTAGGTGAGGAAGGTTATTGTCAGATTGACAAAACATGGTTGGGGGAGGGAAGCATATAATGATGTTAAGTAGAACACAAACAAAAGATGAACAGACTGTTATATGTCATGCAAAAATCTAATAAAAGGGAGAAAATGTAGCTATGTCAATCAGAATGGTATTACTCCTCAGAGTCAAGAGGTTCAGCCTTTCGACGACAGTCTTAATCTTTCATTACATGTACCTTATATCAGCCAAACCTTCTATATTTGTAATATCCTTCAAGGTTTTGGTCTTTGGTTATCCTTGATTTCTGTGACAAAAGCCTGTAGCTTTGGAAGATTTCATTTGGGGTTATTGCTACTATATTGCTCTATTACTTTATTTGATGGCAAAGTGCTTACTGTTAACTGTGGAGGGGGGAAAATGCAAAATGTACCAGGAAAATTGTCATGGCACTCAGTTCTTTTCAGTGGCATAAGAATTCTTTGCTAAGAGTCTCTTTCAATTGCAGTATATATCTTTGGCAAATCCATCAATTAGTGTTGATTGTGAGATCCTACGTGACTGCTATGAGGCATTTGCCATGTATTGTTTCGGGAGGTATCTTGTTGCTTGCTTAGGTATGCTTCTTGACAGTGCTGACACATTTATTTCCTTTTAGTTCTTGTATGTTTATTGTTCTGGAAATTTCATTAGTTGCATTATTGCAACATTATTGTTTTCACTTATTAAAAAAACATTATTGTGATCATTTCAGCACTAAATATGTTTTTGCTTCTTTAAAGTTGAACGATTCCTCCAGTGGAGGACACTTGGTAACATATTCTAAAAGGCAGATATTAACAGTGGCTAGTCATGTCATGTGTTTAAATGTCCTGATCATATACAATACTCTTAGCAAGAAAGGCGACAATGCTCTCTCTCTTGGTGTTTATAGAGAGAAGCTCTGAATGTTTTGCTCCCTCTGCCTCGCCTTTCCGGGTTCAGAGATGCGTCCGGCTGGGCTTCGAGGATCTCTGGGCCCAGTCTGCTTCTGCTGCTGTTGGAGGGCCATCTGCGGTGTACGTGCGAGGTTTTTTGTGGTGAGGAGATTGTCGGGGTTCAGAGCATGGTTTCTTACATGGATGTCGTGAAAGCTCCGAGACCAGCCCCGAGGTCTCTTGAGGCCACGGGAGAGGCCGTGCACGCTGGTGTATTTCCTTTGTCTGGCCTGGCTGCCTGGCTTGGGAGGTGTCTTTGGATTTCTCCTATGCTAGGGGGGAGTGGATGGTGATGTCGTGAGATCCTTGTCACAGGAGAGGTGACCGCGAGGTGGTCCTTGGGTGGTTAAGCGAGTGCATAGGGATGGGCTGCTGGCCATCGGCCCCTGTGTTGAAGTTGCGAAGGAGGTGGAGGCCACTAGAGTCCTCATCAATGGAGGTTCGATCCTGAAGGTTCTTCCATGGTCAATTGAGAGGGGGACCTACCTTTTGCTGGGCAAGATGGAGCTTTGTGTGAAGCTGGTGGGGGTGCTTCTACCATTATGCGATGAAGTCAGATTCACCTTTCTTGTTCAGGGGTTTAGTAAGGTGAAGACAGGACCTACGTGGCTAAATTGCTTGGAGGCGTTCGTGGTGGTGGAGTCCCCCAATCTGGTTCCTTTGGCCCTCTTTATCAATGTTGGGGGGGGGGCAGACTTTGTTGTGAGGGCCTCGAGCAGGCCGGCGGAGCTGCAGCAGAGGGCGGTAGCTAATGGGCTAGGGTTTCGTGCACCTCGACCGGAGGTTGATGACATACAGTGGCCGGGTGATTCGATTTCGAATTGTCCTACCCAGGGGAATGGAGTGCGGTTTGAGGCAGTGGGCTGGTCCAATATTTGCCCGGTTTAGGGGTGGGCAGGTGGTCGGGTTTAAAGGTGGGCCGGATACACGAAGTGGGCAGCCTCGAGCTGAGGCTGGGGCCTGTGAGCCGTCTGGAGTTGGGTGGGTGTTCATTGGGCCCAGTTCAAGACTCAAACTTATCCGGTGGATCTAGGGCTCACGGGCTTTGTGAGTCTCAAAGGCCCAAGAGGGGTGGGTTCTCTTCCCTGCCCAAGTAGTGGTCCTGTTGGGTATTTCCAGCCGCAACCTCCGAAGATCGACGACCACTGTTCTACACGGCCGACAATGGAGCAGATGGCGGTGGACCGGTCGCCCTGTCCCATGCAGGCGGGGGCTCAGGGATGCAGTGGTGAGATGGGCCAGGTGACCCTGCTTTCAGACCCTCCGTCCAAGATGGTGCTCCCTCGTCTCTCTTCCAGTCGGTCGGCGGCAGTCGAGTGGTCTCGTTGGCGGAGGCAGAGGGTACAAGCACTGATCTTGGTAATTCCTCCCAAAGCCTCTCTGGGAGGCTCAGATGTGCCCAATCCTTCCCTATCTCCCGTCCTCAACAGCAAGGTCTTCTTCATATGCAAGTGAGGCAAGATTGTGGAAGGTGCATGGCCCGTCAGCAGAGGGCCCACTTGAGGAAGAGGTTGAGCCGTTGAGGCGCCGTAAAGCTGTCTCTCACCCAGCCATGGCATCAGCCCCTTCTTCGGAGACCTTGACGGCCACCCCAGAGCAACTGGGAAGCCTCTTAGTGGAGGCTGGCTGCGAGGATAGAGGTGGTGGCTCCGGCGGTTGAAAGGGATATGGAGGTGGGAGTGTGTGTGGCAGCAGGGAGGAGGACGGTGTGCTTGCAGATCTTCTTTCTTTCTTCTTCTGTCTGATAAGCAACTTTGGGAAGCCCCTGTGCTTCGCTTGCCTATGCCTGCAACTGTCCCTCTGGTAGATGGGGAGATGGGGCTGTTGGGCCGGAGGTGGAGGTAGTTGCCACTTGCCACTCTCCCAGAAGACTTAGCCTTCCTGCCCCGTCTTTGGTGTCGGAAGACTTGTGTGCACTGTTGGAACTTGGAACAAGTTGAGGAAGCATTTCAAGGAGAAGAGTTAGTTAGCATGGAGAAGGGAAATCTCACCAAGAGGGAGGTGATAGATATTTTGACCAAGGTTGAGAACTATATGGAGACACATGTGAGGGAAACTGCGAGGTTGATTGGTGTCTCTGATGCAGGCATGGACAAAGGTTTAAAGTTCACCCTACATTTGATCAAATTTAGGTGCCTGGTAGACATTGCTAGAAAGGCGAAGATTGATATGGCTGTCAAGAAAGGACTTTTGCAGTAGTCTGAGGTATAGGTGGTAGTTGGAGCGAGGAGAGTTCTCAGTGGGTTGCCTACTTTTCTTTTTACGAGGTTTTTGGATGCTATATGATGACGGTGGGGCTCTCAGATGCGGAGTGTTTTTTGGGGATGTTGGGTGTGCTTGGAGGAGGGTTTAGCAAGTAGGTGATCTCTTGCTTTCTTTTCTTTGCTCCTAAGGCAGGCTGCGGTTTGTTGGGGTGTTAGAGATTGCCTACCCAAGTGTTGTGGGTTGGCAGTGTATAGACGGGCTGGGTTGTTTTTTGGGCTTTTCTGTGAGCCTATACTTGTACATTCTTTACCTTTTTTCATTTATATATATCAGTGGTATCATCCACTTTTTTTTTAAAAAAAATACAATACTCTTAGCTGGATAGGATCACTTTCTGGGATGAAAAACTGGATAGCTTGTGTGTTGCATTGGTTTATACATCCATCCATATCAGTGCTAGAATCAGTGAGAATAAATTGGAGTAAACAAATCCACTCACTACCTGCTTTGTACAGAGTTCTGCTTATTGAGTTGATCTAGAAGGCATTGGCCAGATCTATGGTTGTCCTCAAATTGGATTAGTAGGACACATCTCATTCTAGAGTGGCCTATTGAACCACGACCATCTTCCTTTCTTAGGAGATAATGGTATTAAGCGTAAAAGATCAGAAAATTTGATTAATGCAATATAAATGATTTATTGTAAGTTTATGCACCATATTCCTAACTTATAGCTCCCTTGGGATGTCAATTGAGGTGTTTTTTTTTTATGTTTTATACAGACTCTGCAGGTTGTTTGGGGGAATCTTTCTGCATGCATTGATCCACTCCCCCCCCCCCCCCAAAAAAAAAAAAAAAAAAAAAACTAAGTGGACAGTACCACCAATTTATACAATAAAGAGAGGAAGTAAAATGAAAAGAGAAGGTAAGGGGGAGGTTCCCTGATCTCTGAATCAGAAAAAGAAAGTACAAATAACTTAAAGCCTAAGTGTTGGCTCTGAGCACTAGCTTGTATCTGTGCAGAAATAAATGGTCTTTTCCACCTCCCAAAAGAATATACATATGAATGCATGAGCAAATTCTTTTGAAACCTTAGTAAATGTGAGCAAAGAATAAAAACATTCACATGCGAACTTGTAGTTGGAGGAAAGTGCTTGTTTATAGCTGCTGTGTGGAGCGCCATTAAGTTGCCTGTGTACAAAAGGGAATGATGAATTGACATAGATGGAAGTATCGGCCGAGCTGATATGTTTCGGCTGAAATGTATCGGTTTCAGCCATGACAGATCTGAAACCCACCAAAACACTGTAGCAACTCCGATACTAAAAAAAATCCGGCCGTTTACTCCTGCCTTAAGGCTGTTCGAAACCGGATGAAATGATACCAAAACTGTTTCGGTTTCGGGCTTGGGCGATCCCGAAACCGAAACCGACACCCTCATCCTTGTGAATTGATGATATTGAAAAGCTCTGGTTTTCAATATTGTTCATAGAGGTGGTCAAACTATGATGTAAAATATGATCAGAAACACCAATTGCTTATGTACATACTACCAGTCCCCATCAGCAGATTCACATATCAAAAGGTGTTTACAACTTTACATAAATGTGATAACACATGCTTGTAGACTTGTCATTCAAAACCTGTGATGCAATTCCTGTGTATCGGTGAAGATATCTTTCTGAGTGACCACTGTGCAACATTCATGCTATTCCATTGTGACCTGGAGGTCATGGATCTGAAACTGGATAGTCTCTGCTAAATGCAGGGGCCAGAGGGGCTGCGTACATCTGTTCCTTCCCTGCACTATCAAGTGGCATGTGGCACTAGGCTACCTTTAGATATTTTGTTCTCTTTTCATGTAATTGAATTCTACTTTTTCCCATGCATTACCCTGTTTTATATTTTAACATATTGTTTTCTTTTGAAATTTCAGTCTTTATACGCTATTTGTTAAAGACACTTTTCCTGATGACAATTCTTGACTGCTATTTATTTTCTTTCATGTGTCTTTGTATAGGGGGAGAAGAAAGAACAATTGACTTCATGAACAGGCAAGGTGGCTCTGGTTCGAAGGAACCATTGCTAGTCCATGCATCTGAAAAAGGAATTGTAAAGCATCCCTTTCCAATGAATTATATTCTGAAACCATGGAGGCTTGGCGAGTGGTTCTATTTGATCATCAAGTTTGGATTAGTGCAATATGTACGTCTGATTTTGGTTTATTTAGAGTCTGTTTGACATTTCTTCTGCTATCATCTCTCTGCTCATTTGGTTATATATAGAGAACAAATAAAACATACTTTCTTGCTGGTTCCTTTGTATGTTGGCTTTCGTAAAAAGAAAGTGTAGTCTGAAGAAAACATACTTTATCCATATTGAAGTCATTATAGCTGACATTTGTATCTTTATATTTTTCCTGCAGATGATAATAAAGACTTTTAGTGCCCTTTTAGCAGTGATTCTGGAAGCTTTTGGTGTCTATTGTGAAGGAGAATTTAAATGGACATGCGGGTAACTAAATTGCTCACCTGATTCAAGATATGGTTTGGTTTCTCATCCATGAGTCAATCTTTATGTTACTTTCTTAACAAAAATGTTACAAAAATCGTTATATTATGTTTTTACTAAACTATCTCCCATTACATGTTCTTGCAGAAAGTATGTAACCAACACTGTCTTTCTTTTCCGGCTTGATTGCACAACCCCTGTTTCTCGATGACCTTTACTGTTAATAGAAAGTTTTTAAAAATTGATGGCAGAGCCTTTTGGTTTCTGTAACACGGTTACATTGTTATGTGTTTTAACTTGATTCTGTTGAGTTCTAAATCTGCAGGTTATGGACTAACCATATTTTGAACATTTGTAGGTACCCATACATGGCTGTTGTTCTCAATTTCAGTCAATCATGGGCTTTATACTGTTTGGTTCAGTTCTATGCAGTTACAAAGGATGAACTGGAACATATAAAACCACTGGCCAAGTTTGTCATGTTTAAATCAATTGTATTCTTAACTTGGTGGCAAGGGGTGGCTATTGCCATCCTTTATTCTTTGGGTCTGTTCAAAAGTCCTATAGCTCAAAGCCTAGAGTTCAAATCAAGTGTTCAGGACTTCATTATTTGTATAGAGGTATTTTAAATTTTAGTCACATTTTCCGGTAATTTCTGCATTTTTTTCTTCTTCTGTTTTGCTCTTTTCTTTACTTACTATTATAACTGCATGTGTCTTAACTACAAGTAAGTAGGTCAGCTAGATGTAGATATCAATACTATTTATTCTAAGACTTTTCTCACTGTGGTCATATGAGATTTCAAAAATACTTGAAGATTTGTATCATCTTGTATGAGCTATGTTTTCTAGATTTATAAATATCTAGGATACCCATAGATGTGCAATCTTGTCTATGGAACAAGCTATGGACTCAATTATTTAAAATAATGGCCCAAGACATGATAGACTATTTGTAACGACCATGGATATTTATGCCCCATAAGGCTCCATATCCAAACCCGTCTCCCGCAAACAGACCGAAGTCTCGCAAGGGATAACTCACACACGTATCCAGTAATAATATAAAAGATCACCACATGAGTACAAGAAATAAGAAAGTACATATTCTCATACTCATTTACAACAATTTAAACTGTCTCAATATATTATTACACATCCAAGAGAAAAGTACAACTACTTGAGGTATACCCCGAAAGAGTAAAACTCACACGAACTACAACTACAACTCAACTGCTGGTGGTAGAAGTCCGCCACAACGCTTCTACAAACCAAGCACGCTGCTAACACCTGAAAAGAACTGTAGGAGAGTGAGCTTCAAAAAGTCACAGACTCAGCAAGAACCTCCCAAAAAGAGAAACAACAACCAGAAACTGCACAGAGGAGTAACACCTCCACCACTCAGGGTTTCACTGGTAACACCGACAGGCGACAGTAAAACTACTGAAGTAAAGACATGCTCGCAATGAACATAATTAAACTGCATTTCAACATAAACACACTAGTTAACACAACTCACAGAAAATAAAGGGAACAACAAGACCAGTACAGAAACACCAATCCACCCTAGCAACTGAAACGACTAAGCCATGAGCCATACAGACAAACCACCAACAAAAGATAACGGGACTGGCAACAAGGAGCCAGTCCACCACACCCTAGAATAATAAAACACACCTGAGGACTACCCATAGAAGGGTAAGACACGACAAGTGGAAGGTCACACAACACGACCTCCACGGAACACAACTCCACAACAACACCTGAAACCGGCACACGACGTGCCACAACAACCAGCTACCCAAGAAGGGTACAGGTACCTGAAACCAAAATGTACCACAACAGAACCACAATCGCACAATTGCGCCACTAGCACAGTTACACAACTACGAATATAAACTATAACCGGTCAGTCACGACTCACAACCACAACTCTAGAGACTCCGAGTCGGAAGGAACGACGTCACTACGCGGGTAAAGACTGCTGGTTCATGACGTCAGTATCCAACCCAGACAACACAACACTAGAGTCTAGAACCATCTCTCAATATCGTAGTCAAAGACAAAAGGTCTAACTGCAGCTCCACCACAACACTGCGTAGGCTAAAGAATTGTGGAGACCAACCAACACCACTCTGCAGCAACATAAGCTGCAGACCCACGCCTGACACACCTCTACGGGTTCCGAGATCCGCAGATGAGGCAAGTGGAAACACGGGACTAGCTGTGGATCAGTACGTCTACTGGTGTTCGTTCTCCAACCACGAGTGCGCTACAAGCGATAAAACAGAGAACACTCGCACACCACAAGTCGCTGCCTCACTGTCATCTTTCCCTCAACCAGACGAGCTACTCAACAAACACACGAGTGAGGGTGTCTAGGAAGACGACACAGA
Source organism: Colocasia esculenta (assembly GCA_014218235.1). Lineage (NCBI taxonomy): Eukaryota > Viridiplantae > Streptophyta > Magnoliopsida > Alismatales > Araceae > Colocasia > Colocasia esculenta. Next base: position 88,056,063 of record CM024765.1, on the reverse strand, counting down.
CCTATACGGTACACACAGTACCGGGACAAACCCCGAACACATACGTGCCTGGCTCACAGAGAATCTGGGGTACTTGACTAGAGAGGCATTCCGATATAGGCGTCAAACCACCAAACTCAGCAAACATACAAACCACGCTGCACACCTAACACACATTTAAACCATTTATTCATAAACAACGGTGTACCACGATATTCCACGTTCTAAAATTGCTTGTGATTGGTCATCACATGACCTCCATTGCAACTGCATAACAATATAATTGTTACACACGTAAACCACATATCTCTTATATAATAGCATAATTAACATGATTAACATAATCATATAGTCATACTCTAATCTATTAACTCTAAATCACGCTTTACTAATATTAAATACACTTAAACATCTTAAATCAATATTAAATAACTAGGCTAGGTCCACACAGGACCCTGTTGACACGGGGGAGGAGTTTTTCCCTTTTATAAAATATCGTGGGGATTAGTTCATTCATTTTATTTGGCGTATGTATTTATTGTTTTATATTTTGATATTTGCGGGGGGCGTGCCAGCCTGTCTAACAGACAGAAAAAGAATCCGCGCGATGCGGAAGAAGAATTTTGGTGTCCGGGGAACGGACAGGTTTGGTGTCTGTGGAACGGACGGGTATGGTGTCCGTGGAACGGACAGGTATGGTGTCCGAAAAAGGACGGGTGTGTCCGCGAACGGACGGGTGCGCCGTTTTTTATCTGAACTTCTTGAGTCCCATGTCTATTCTCATCAGGTGATTAGGGTAGCATGTGCTGGACCTCTGTCTCCATCGATCGGAATCGATGTTACATTTACATCGAGTTAGGACACTTGGTATTATTTGATACCGGTCTAAACCCGAATACCATTTCATAGCAAAAAGACGAGAAGAATATGCATGCTTTTTCTTAGAAAATCCTGATTATGACATGTTTTTCCTTTCTTTTGATTGTTTTGAAATACTTTTGTTTTGGATATTTTATTTTTGAAATGACTGCTTTTTTGGGAGTCCAAAGTTTGATTTCTTTTGAAAAGGGGAGCGGGTGCATACCCGAGGACCGATTTGAGGTCTTTTTCTCCTTTTTACAAAAGGTTGGTTATGGGTTTCCATTTGGGAAAACATGAAGATTATTATTGTGAACGGGTATACGCCCGAAGATTTTGATTCTGAACTTGGGGGTGTTATAACCCAGAGTAACACTTCCGTATTAGAAGGATGATTGTGCAAATTTTTATATGAGGTTCTTTTGCAATGCCATTTCTGAGCAGAGTCCGAGTTTGAGGTAGAGTTTCTTTTCTCCTCATTTCGTACTTGTGCGGGTCCAATTTCCGGAGATCATATGGATGTATCTCCACGGAAGTCCTTGTCATATTTGTGATTTTTGTCCGAAGTCCATTTCCACGGGTATATTCCTCGTGGAGGTGCATATGTGCTCCCAGTTAGGGTATCTGAGCACGGTTCTTATCTGTGCGGGTGCAATTTTCGGAGAACATATGGATGTACCTCCATGGAAGTTCTTGTCCCATTGTGATTTCTGTCCAAAGTTCATTTCCACGGGTATAGTTCTCGTGGAGGTGCATATGTGCTCCCATTTGGGGTGTCCGAGCACGGTTCCTGTTTTATTTCCCTTTTTCTTTGGATGTGTGTATATTATCACAATCCCTCTTTTTATTATTATTTTTGAACATGTGAATATGTCTCGGTGAGTCCATACTTAGACAGGGTGTCCTTGTAGAGATATTTTCATATTGGCATATGTTTATATCCATGTATTCTCGGGAGAAACTTCACCCGGAGGGGCTTTGCCTTAAAGAGATATATGTGTATAAACACAAATTTGCACTTTGTAAATATATTCTCAAACGGTATCTCCACTTGAACAGAGTATCCGATAAGAAGGAGTCCCCCGTATGAACGGAGTCCCTCTTTTTTTTTTTCGAGAAACATATACAAACGGGGCATATTTGTGATTATATAGATATATTCTCGGGCAGAGTCTCTATTTGGGCAGAGATTCCACTAAGAAATACATTTATATAAACATGAAGTTTGTGATTATACGGATATGAATTTAGAGGGAACTTTGTCCGGGCACGATTCCTCCTAAGAGACATATGCGTATAGGCACAAATTTGTGATTTTATGGATATGTTCTTAGGGAAGTCTCCATTTGGGCAGAGTTTCCTCTAAGAAACATATACATAATAACATAAATTTGTGAATATACGAATATGTTCTCGGACAGAACCTCCGCTTGGGCAGAGTTTCCTCTAAGAAACATATACATATAACACGAGTTTGTATTTACATGGATACGTCCCCTGAGAGAGATTTTTGCCCGGGCGAGATTCTCCTTAAGGAACATATTTGTATAATTACAAATTTGTGATCTTTATATATGTGTTCATGGACGGAACCTCCGCTTGGGCAGAGTTTCGTCTTAAGAAACATATATATAAGAACACAAATTTGCGAATATACGAATATGTCCTTGGGCAGAACCTCCGCTTGGGCAGAGTCTCCTCAAGAAAACATATACATATAAGCACAAAATCCACCATCCCAGAGACTCGCTCGATGGGCGGGGAGAACATGGGTATTTAAATACCATGTGTCCATAGAGACTCGCTCGATATGGACGGCATTTAAACCCCGGGAATATCACCCCACAGAGACTTGCTCGATGTGGGGGATGGAGATTAAGAAGGAATGCTGATGACGATTACGCCGACCGCTCTCCTCTCCGCGCCTGGCCTATCGGGCTAAAGAAGGGGATTTGTACCTTCACACCGGACGGGAGGGATTTGAGAATGAGAGAGGGAATGAGCAAATGCTCTTTTCTATTTTTCTGGGATTTTTCCAACAGGGCTTCGCCGGAGCAAGTTGAAGACCCCCCTTTCCTTTGGAATAGGGGGGGTATTTATAGGGGTTTCGGCCCCTTACATGCGTGGGAGAGGGGAGAGAGAGTGCCCCAACCGATGGTGACCTCATGATGAGGTCACCATCGGTTAGGGCCAACCGATGGTGACCTCATGCTTAGGTCACCATCGGTTAGCCCCTTAACCGATGGTGACCTCATGTTGAGGTCACCATCGGTTAGGGGGTCCTAACCGATGGAAAGAGAGGGGAGAGAGGGGGGGATTTTGTCTATAAATACCCCCCCTACACCCTCATTTCCAGGACTTGTTGGAGCCCGGAGGTGCTGCTGAAGTCCTGCTTGTTTTTTGGAGTTTCGCCCGACTTCTCGGAGTTTTGCCCGATCGGAGGGTGCCTTTGCAAGCCTCGGAGTTCTTCCTCGAGCTTGTTCTTTGTATTCGGTCTATAGACCTTGTGCTGCCGGAGGTGCTGCTGGAGTCCGGCTCCGTTTCCTTGGCGCTTCGCCCCAACTTCTCGGAGTTCTGCCCGATCAGAGGGTGCCTTTGCAAGCCTCGGAGTTCTTCCTCGAGCTTGTTCTTTGTACTTGTCCTTCGTACTCGGTCTATAGACCTTGTGCTGTCGGATTTTTCCGTGCTTCGTACTTTGGACGGAGACATGTTCTCCTTGTACTTTCATTTTAACCGGGACTCCGGGCACCATTTTAAGGGCCGGAACTCCCCTGCTGAATTTTGGGGAAGGATCCTGCTAATAAGTTTGTAACTTAAATAACCTTGGGGTCATTTTAAATCACAACTTTTTGGCCTCTGAGCAGGCTGCTGATAATGTATTGTAACCAGGCCTGCTGATAACCAACATTTAATTTTCGTGGCCCAATGGCCCCTTTCATCATGTCCACGACTTGAACCGTCATCCGCCAAAATAGGCTTCAACTAGGCTAGTCGCCGGACCATCATCTGATGGATTTTGTAATTTCCGCTGAAATAAACGTGTCACACTTTTGCCGTTCAACAGACCCTCATTGCCCAAAGCCTCACAGCACATCTCGAATAGAAGAACGCGACGGGGTTAATGTCACATTAATAACGCGACAGCTTGACAAGCCGCATTCACACATAGGAACGCGACGGAGTCTATCGTTGCATTAAGAAAGCGACGGCCCGACACACCGCGTTCACAAAGAGGAACGTGACGGGGTCAAAGGTCACGATAAGAACGCGACGTCCCGACCCGTCGCCTTCACAGACATAAACCCTATACTACGGTTCTCACACATAAATCACTTCAAAACCCCATTTCCATGCAAACCAAGCTTCTACAAACCAACTAAACCATACCATGAACACATCCACACATCGATTCATGCTTAACATGCTTTAAACCATTCAAAGAATGCAAGTAAGCAAGGAAATCTTCCTACCAACGCGAAGAACTCGAAGAACAAGCCTCAATCGATGTTTCCCACTCTCCGAACAACCTCCTCATGTGGAAACCGTACCAAACGAACATCTCCCAAGCCGAAAATCGCCTAGCAAGCCTCTCCCCGGCCGAGCAGAGCTTCCTGCTCTATTTGGCTGAAGAGCCAAACTTAACCCAATCGGAAGCAAGAACGCGACATAGGTGCCCGTTACGTTCAGAATGCGATGCACCCTAAGGACGTGTTCACGAGGACTGTGCCACGTGTCGACTCCACGCGCGTCACGCGTCACACAAGCGGACAAAGCCTCGGGAAAGGCGGCAATGAGATCGCGACGCAGGGGTCTGTCGTGTTCAAAACACGACGCCCAGCCCTGTCGCATTCTCACACAGAGAACTAGTGGGCTCTATGGGCCCCAAGCTCCTGCTCACGCCACCCACACAATGCACGAAGGCCACAACCTAGGTCCAATGGCCACACATTGGCCCAAGGCTCCACACACAAACCATTAAACTCGAATCCGAACGGCTACGACGTTACACTATTGCTCCTTTCTCAGATCTTCTGGTCTGTTGATTCTGTGTTGTTACCGGGCTTCCCTTCTTCATGGGATACTGACACATGCAACTTTGTCTCCTTACTTCATTAAAAAAATTGAGAATAGATTGATCTTTGGTCATGCATATTGTAGCCATATGGATACCTTGCTTTATATTGTAGCACATTATATGGTCTCCGGGAGTTATTCTTGTTTGAGGTTGTCCTGTTAATGTCTGCCTTACCCGGGTTATCCAGTTTGAGGAGTAGTTTATCAACCGGGCACAGCCTAGGTCCTTGGGAAGCATTGTGTGATATCCTCTACACCTGGGTTTGGTTTCATCTGAGAGGAAGGGGTAATCACTCTGTGGGGTTGTGTTCTGATGTGAGGTTTTGCGTAAAGCTGCATGTCCCCATCTGACCCAGAGACAGATTTCAGGTTTGATCACCCCAACCTCTTTTCCTGTGAAAGAGGTTTTGGGATGTTATTAAGTGAAAAAACTGAGGAACCATGATATTGAGGATCAGCAGGTTTATTTTCTCCATCCTTATTTAAACTTGGAACCAGAGCATTATTCTCAGCCAGTTGTCACAACCATAAAATCATGGCCAACTCCCATTGGGGGGAGGGGGGGGGAGCCTTATGCTGGAGTGTGGACTAAATTCCAAAAAACAATTTTACACTCTGGAGTACACTGATGAAGCAGACCATATGTCACGTTGGGTTTCAGTTCTGTCATTGGCATCCCCTTACCAGCCCGCCTACAGAAGTGTGGGTGCCAGCTCAAAGGTGCTTGGGCATGATGGCAAGTCCCTCTTAGGGAGGAAATTAGTATTGGGTGTATTTGCTAGGACATGATTTGGAATATTCATTGGATGGTCTGATGACCTTTACTGGAAGGAAATAGATTAGGTTGCAGCTATATTGGAATTGTATTCCTGCTTCTTAGTAGTGGTAGTCTGAAGTTGTGATAAGTTCATGAATGCTCTTAGGTCCTATTTGTTTACCTTTGAGACATTGGCAAATAAATGTGTTGCCATCCGCTTTCTGACAAATTAATGCCTTTTGTAGTATCCAAGTCATTTATTACCAAATGACGACTCTGTTATGACATCTAGCTTAGGAGTTGAGTACTTTAATGAAAATGTTCTCATTTTAATCCTTTTCATGCTTTTGTGACTTTCTTACTTATCCTTTTGGAAATAGGGAATTAACCATGTATCAGGGAAACATTTGTTCATGATATGATGTGCAGTACTGCAGTTAATAATTGAAACCTTTTTCATACTATTTTGTCCTTTTCTGTTGCATTGGGTTTAGTATCTGTTCACAAATCATGGGTGAGAGAGGATGAAAACATATACTTCTTTGATCGCGCATCTATTTTAAAGCAGCATTCATTCAGGTTGTACAAAGTATGCTGCTGAAAATTATGGTTCCAAGTGTTGAGTTGTTTCTCTCCTTGCCCCTTTTTGATAAATTTGTGTGAGGGTTGACATTATCTTATTTGATGTTTCACTTGCATAGCCATCAACTTTCTATTATTGCTATTATTATCTCTTGAAAAGCTAGTGAACAATGACTAATGAAGTGAGAAATTGGTTTTCTTTGTAGTGCATTGCAATTCTTTTACCAACTTGATGAACAGGATCAAAGTCTAACAGATTTATATGTTCTTCCAGCACAGATGGGCATTGCTTCTGTAGTTCACCTCTATGTGTTCCCTGCCAGGCCATATGCGCTAATGGGTGATCGTGTTCCTGGAACTGTTTCTGTTCTCGGAGATTACGTATCTGTTGACTGCCCTATAGACCCTGACGAGGTTAGGGACAGTGAACGCCCCACAAAGCTGCGTCTTCCTCAGGCAGACGTTAATACCAAGAGTGGAATGACCCTAAAAGACAGTGTTCGTGATGTTTTTGTTGGTGGTGGAGAATTTGTAAGTTCTTCTCCATGGACCTCTTTCCTTTTCCTTAAGCTCCATCTTTTGTCACGTATGGTGCTTCTCTCTCCTGGAATTTCCTATTTGTTGGGGGATTCTTGTGGGTTCCTGTAAAGTAGGACTTTGAACTGATAACTGAGTGGCAAGGATGTACTATAGGTGTCTGCATTCCCAGTTTGCTCGAACAAATTAGGTACCATTTATGAGATGCTTGATGTCAGACTGGTTTATCTTCTACAACCAAATCTTGGGTGCCTGTCTCTGTGGGCATATAGCCTTGAAGATAGGTTTCTTGAAAGCAAGCCATCAGACAACATTAATTGCACGGGGGGGGGGGGGTGGGTGTGTTAGTCTCAAACTTGTGGGATTGGATTTGCAAAATGCAAATGTAAGCCAAGCATGCTAACTAAGTATGAACATCGTTTGGATATTTCAGTCCCTGTCTATGATATCCGTAAGTGACAACTTTCTCTCTGCTTGTAGTACCTCAGAATATTGTCACCAACCCATGTGAAAGTTGCCTGCTCCTAGGGTTAGCATCCCTTTGAGCTCTGTCCAATTAGATGCGGCCTACAATGAATTGCAGTCCAAAAAAGCTTTATGGCTATACCTGTTCTGTTTTATTCTCTCTCTCTTTTTGATGCTTGTTCATCTTCACTTTTGAACTGCCACAAAATCCATTGACGTGGATGGTGCTAAATGTTTCTGGATGAGCATATCTGGAAGGAGATGCATTGATGCCAACCATCATCTGATGGTTTCATGGCTTTATATTGTACAAGGGGTTCTTCAACAGTCCCGATATGAATATTCTGGCTGTTAATGTAAATATGTAATCATCTGGAGAAAATCATCATGGTCATCAAAATGTCTCTGTTATGCAATATGCTCAACAGCACCTTCTCAGACGGTTATTTCCACAACTGGATCAGAAATTCCCAGAAATGTTTAAATTCATTTCTGATGTCGATTTTCTTTTGTAGATTGTCAATGATGTGAAGTTTACAGTCACCCATGCTGTGGAGCCTATGGAGAAAGGATTCACACGGTTCAACGAGAAGCTCCACAAGATCTCCCAAAATATTAAGAGACATGACAAGGAAAGAAAAAGACCGAAGGATGACAGTTGCATTTCGTCATTGTCTCCAACAAGGCGAGTAATTCGTGGAATCGATGATCCCCTACTGAATGGAAGTTTTAGTGACAGTGGATTCTCAAGAGGAAAAAGACATAGGCGGAAATCAGGATATGCAAGTGCAGAGAGTGGTGGTGAGAGTAGCGATCAAGGATATGGTGGTGGGTATGAAATTCGTGGCCGTAGGTGGGTCATGAGGGAATAGTTTCCGGTGAAACCGATATGATCTTACCCTGTTTTCTAGAAACAGATGCAGATTAACCTGGCCTACTCTCAGAAGAAAGCATGTGCGCAAACGAGCATCAGCCTTAGAAGGCCCGTTCCTCCACCCAGCAACATTTAGTTGGTTTCTGTAGATAGCTGTGGCCTTTGGGCTAAATAAAACCATGATTCCACACACAAGGATGTGAAAGCTCGTTGGTGGTTTCCTGCGTTCTTGCGGTTCGTCTCTATTGTGAATACATGCTCCACAAGGTGTTCCGTGATGTCACCTATACGCCAGGTTTTTGTTCCCATGGCCGTCACCTTGGAGCAAGAACCCCGCTGATGGTTGACTACTCTTCATCGTACTCCAGTCACTCGCTGCAAGTCGTTGAGAGTAATGCTGCAGACACCTGTTGCCATCTCCAGAAATCCTCCACCTGTTATGAAGTCGGCGTCGTGTTTATAGGCCCTGATTATTTGAACCATTGTGTTGTATGGTGTTCAGATGTAATCTATGAACAGTTCATGCATGCTTTCCCCTTTTCACTTTCCCTTCATTTCTCTACTGTTCGCATGTACCACTCCCTTGTGTACAGTTATATTTGTAATGCCATTTTTTTCGTACTAGACGGGTATGCAATTCCTTTCTCCAATGTTCTTTATAATTGAGGTTAGAAGAATTATGATTCTACTAATTTTCTACTTAGTTGAGGAGTCTACTTACAGAGGCGTAATCCATAACCAAGGGGAAGTGGTAAACAATCATACAATCATCAGCATTTGAAAGGGTGAGTCCCAATAGGGCCTATCTCATGGAAAAAGCTCGAGAACCACGAGAAGATTTTCTGTGGCAGATTTGTTTGCCTGCCTCTCCATCTATTCTCGACAGCGCTTATCAGAAGGAAAGAATCTACTAGCATCAAAGATAAGCATACTATTGTTTTTTGAAATAGTCAGAAACATTCTGAAATTATTCATAGATGGTTGCACTCATACGCTTGTCCTCAATTTCAAAGGAACATCCCTATAAACTGTAATAGAGGGGTTAATAAACGCAATACAATAAACCCACGCCGGCCCTATAGAATCTAACTCTCACTTCAGTATTTACACTACACTTGAGCCACGGGAAGGGCATGATTGCAACTAGAAGCATTCGCAGTTCATAAAAACCAGGATATTGAGCAAATATACTAAAGAAAGAGGTGTATACGCAAAGTTCCCCGTTTTCATGCAATTCAGATTGATAACCTGTAGTTAAACACCTACTATATGCGCATAGTTCCCCATCTTCATGCAATTTAAATTGATAACTTGTAGCTAAACACCTACTATTACCCAATATTAAAATTAATATAAATAGGCAATGCTAGTATCAGCAATTAGAATGGGCCAAGTTAAATGAGAGAGTCGCCACCTGATCTTGAGAGCCTGAATCTCTTTGATACTGCGTAGGAGGAGATTTTGTCAGGATAAGATAAAAAAATAATATTTTATATTCGATCCTTATATAAAATGTTAATTTTTTTTACACATAATAAATTTAAATATAAAATATCAATTTTTATCTTGTACTAAATAAAGATCTCCTCTTACGCGGTTCTGAAGGGAGCCGATCTCCCTGATCTTCTAACCGGTGTCTTCCCTGTCAGACGGTCTCGGCGGAAAACTTGGTACATGGGCTGGGACGGTGCGGAGCGTCCGACTCGTGTCGTGTGCCGGCGAACCGAACACCGGCCGCCAAAAAAATCGCGTGGGACCCACGACGCGGCGCCCCCAGGTGGTGGAAGCTCGAAGGCCCCCGTAAAGAGGCCGTTGTGTTTCCCTTCTCTCGTCCGTGTCGTCTTCCAGTAAAGATCGCGGAACATGGCGCATTCCTTGCTTGCTGCGAGAGGAACAGGCGGAGGAGGGAAGAGACAAGAATAAAGCGAAAGGCCGGGGAGCGGAGACTACAAAGGCGTTCTTTCCCCGAGCGCGGGTGGAGTGCAGCAGCGGCAGCGGCAGCAGCATCGGCTGCAGCAGGCGGGGGGGTTCGAAACAGTGGAGCGAGAAAAGAGAGGAACATGTTCGCTTCCTCTTCCCTTCTGTCGCTTCCACGAGCTTCACCTCGTCACCGTGTAAGCCGCCATGGAAAGGTAGATGTTCCTTCCATCTCGACCTACCACTTTTTTCTGATTCTGCTGAAAATGCGAGAGATCCTAGGGGCAGTGGCTAGGCTGTGGCTGATTGTTTCTGGTTCTCTTCTTCTGTCGGAGGAATGAGCGCTTCGGTTTTACGCAGTGCCGTGTGAATGTGTCGTGCTGGGATACTCCTGTCGTTTCATGCTTGAGGAGATCACTTTTGCCCCACTGCTGGAGCGTGTGCGTTTCCCAACGGCAATTTTAGGTGGATCAGCGTGTGCTTTCTCTTATTATTAGGGAACTGATTATGTCTGGCAGTGTGGTACCTTTCTCATTGTCCTAATTATAGTCGCATAGCAAGTCTTAGTTCTTGCCTTTATTTTGTTGAGTTGTCCTGTTAAAGGTAATAGGTGCTTAACATGTACTCCTCTGCTCTATTTCTTCATTTTTTTTTATATAGATACAGGCATGTTCTGGTCCCACGGGTGTTCGAGCGGTTAAAACTGTAACCTTGCTTTCCTAGAGAGTGACGACGTGCCAGCCGTGGAGAGATGAGACTACCTAATTCCTACAGTCGGCCAATAGTGACTCCAAATTGTGATTCGATGAACGAACCATCAATGTTATTAACCTACTGACCAGTTGTGTTGTTTAAACAATCATATTTTAGAGTTGATCAATTGGCCGACTTTTGGTGTAAGCTAATGCCATCCCGTTTTGGGCCTAGTCCCTTCCGATTGGTCTGCTTCTTTCGATAACAAACGGCCAATTAAAGACAAAAACCGTATATTATGCGGTGTTCGCTTATTTCTGGAATATCTTAGGCTGTGATTATACATCCCAAATGGATTTATGAAACTTTTGGATCGGTTTATGCCAAAAAATAGAAGCATCTTGGACTGATCTATCTTTACATTGTTCCCAATTTTGATTGCCCTGTGTTGATCACTCACTGATCACTTTTGTTTTGTCAAATCCCAATGGAACCCTTAAACATGAATGGCAGCAGATCCAAGTTTCTTAGAGGAATGATTCTAATGGTTCTGACTTGCCATGTGTGAGTTAGCTGGTTGGGTATCCTATCCTGAGGGGGTAATTGAATTTGTGTCTGTACTCTGTAGATCATGTTCGTATAATCGTATGGCACATTTTGTGCCAAGTGTCTTGTGCTCAAACTGAACCCAATCCATGGAATAATGTGTCAAAATGTTCCATTTTGGTCCATTAAAATAGCTTTTATGTATTTTAGCCTGGATACTGTAATCAAATATGCCTGGCATCACATGATTTGATCTAATCAACTGTTTTCTAATGATATTTATATTATTAGTTTAATGTGTTATAACTAGTCATACATTTTTTATCAACTATAATATTTTCTCCCGACATTGAGTTGTGTCAGGTTGACAAAGATTGCATTGAATTTTGACATTCAGTGAAGAGATTGCAATGTTGCACTTCTTGACTGTTGTTTTGAACATTGGTAGTATGTCTGGATGGCCTCTGATCTATCAGCTTATTAGATTAGAATTCTTCTGGCAGTTTAAACTATTATTATCCTTTTTTAATGATTTAAAGTGGATATATTGGGGGGGGGGAGGATTAGGACTCTGTCTCCTCCATACTGATGTAAGAAGTATAATAATTTAAAGGAACATTGGGCCAGTGGGTTTACAACTTCCAAAAAGAAGGAAAAAATCTGTCCATCTTAGCCCATACGCAAGTTCAAAGGTAGTCTGCTTTATGTCTTGCCTTTACATGTTAATGTGTAAAATTCCACTAAATCGTTTAAAAAGGATGCTTTAAGCTGTCCTTGCCTGTTTTTCTCTGGAACATTTGGTGACAAACAATTATATCATTTTCTGCAAGCATAATCACTGTAGTATTAAAAACAAATCATGTAGCTTTTGAACAGAAATAAGTGGAGGTATCCATGATTTTCTTTGGATAGCAAGGACATGCATGCTGAACAAGTATGTTCATTCTTTAGTGTAATTTGTTGTTGAAAGACATTATGCAACTGAAATAGGTGGCATGAAATACTTTCATCAGTTTTTGGGCGCAGCTCATAATAATTTAATGATGATCGGTAAGGCAGGTCTGAAGAACTGCTCAAGCTATAACTTCTTTTGGAGAAAAGGTAGTAACATACATCTAAATCATGAGCAACAAGGCAAATATTGCAGAAAGATTTTTTGTACCATCATTTCATGTCATGTGTAGCTTAAGGATATCGATGATATTGATGAACAGAACATCCTTTAAGCAGTCACAAAATCACAAGGGTGATAAATCCATTTCATAGTGAGCACATACATCAATGCACTTATGTTTTAAAATTGTATCTTCAACAAATTTACTCCTCTGTAGTTGGATTTTCCTTTTTTAATGTTTACAGGCTTCAAGACAGTGTGGAGTTGTCATCCCAAGTTCTTCAGCTTTCTTGGCCAACTCGTCTAGTGAATTGTCAGGATGCTATTCTTCTAAATATCATAATAACCTACCAATGTGGAGAAAGGTAATCCACCAAACATGTGAAATATATTTCAACATCATAACAGAGTTCCTCATTCATGCCTCGGTAATGCCAATGAGCTCCTCATACAATCAATTAGTCATGCTTGCCTTTACCAAGTTATATACAAGAAATTGTATGATAATATTTCTCACAGTGAATCTATTCTTGATGTGTTGGTGATTAGGCAGAACATCATTATGCAGTATCAGCAGTTTTGAAAGACAATTCAATGATGACAACAATTGAGGACGATGCAGATAACCTTGGTATCTGCAATGTAGATCCATGCTTAGAAGAATTCAAAGACCATCTGCGATATAGATCTAACAGATATGTAGAGCAGAAAAAGTTGATTGAAAAGTATGAAGGAAATCTTGAAGACTTTGCACAAGGTTAGATTTTAATACCTGAAGCATATCTTGTTTCCTGCATATGTGCCTCTTAATTACAAATTTACAACACATCTCTAACAAGAAACCCGACAGGAATTTCATGGGAAAGTGTCATTGTAGATGAGATTACATTGTCTCTCTCTATGATATAATGGTCCATCAGCTTGTGACTTGCAACAACAATCTTTAAGCAGGCACTTGTTGACTACTGGCTTTTAACAGTTACTCATGGGACTGTTGAACCCCGAAAAGTTTGTGGTGGATATCTACAAGGGGGAAATGCCAAAGTCCATTTATAATGATCCAATGGTTACTTAGGTAGCCCTCCTGGTTGCTTAAGTAATATGGATAGAGTCCCTTTTGAAGGTGACTTATGGGTGAAGCAAATGTCATTATTACTTGAAGTGACCCTATGGTTGCTTAGGTAATATTGGATCCAAGTTCCTTTCAAGCTAAGGAAGGGAATTTATTCATTAAGTTGGCAGCAAGCCTCTCCAATGAAGCAAAAGTTCAGAAAAGAACAACGCTTCGAGGAGGACACGTTGCGGAAGAAATCCGGCAGCACAAGGTCAATAAGACCAAATGTGAAGAACAAGTACAAAGAACACGTGCAGCAGAAGCTCCAAGCATTTGAAAATCTAACTCTTCGCCGAGAAATCTCCGAGGAAAAGGGGTAAAGCTTCAGCAGCACCAACATCCCCCTAAGGGGACATAGAGGGCCTATTTATAGGCAAAATCCTCATGTTAAGGGGTTTAAACCCCCCAACCGATGGAACCTACCATCGGTTAAGGGGAATCCCCCTTAACCGATGGGACCTTCCATCGGTTGGGGGGGAATCCCCTCCAACCGATGGTACCTACCCCAACCAATGGGACTGTCCATCGGTTAGGGAGGAGTCCCCCTTAACCATCGGTTAGCCTCCTAACCGATGGAACCTCCCATCGGTTATTGTCCATCGGTTAAGGGGATGAATCCCCCTCACTCCTCTCATGTAAAGGGGCTAAAACCTTTATAAATATGCATGTAGCCCCCTAGGGGCAAAAGGATGGTCCCCCGATCTTTCGATCCCTTTTGCTGAAAGAAATTCAAAAAAAGGCAAAAAGCTCTTTCAAAAGAAATTCTAGCTTGTTCGTGAAGGTTCCCCGCTCGGTGTGAAGGTATCCGCTCTCTCCCCGCTTGGTGTGAAACTATCCGCCCTCGGCAAGCGCAAAAGGAAGGGAGATCGTCTCCGCTCGGCAACGACATCTCCTTAATCCCCCTCCATGCCGAGTTAATCTCCATGAAGGGTTTTCAAAAAAATCATAATGCAACCCATACCCCCACATCGAGCAAGTCTCTGTAGGGGTAAAAATTAAACCGTGTTCTTTGGTGTTTAAATACTTTCCATATCGAGCAAGTCTCTATAGGTATAAGGTATTTAAACATCTTTGCTCTAAATGTTTTCATGTCGAGCAAGTCTCCATGGATATAAGCATTTAGGTGCATATGTTCTTCCCTCCCGTCGAGCAAGTCTCTGGGAAGGGTGAGTGTTTGTGCTCATATGTATATGTTTTTTAAAGAAACTCTGCCTAAGCGGAGGTTTTGCTCGAAAACATATTCATGTGTTCACAAATATTGTGCTCATATGTATATGTTTTCTAAAGGAAACTCTGCCCAAGCGGAGGTTCTGCCCGAAAATATACCCATATGTTCACAAATACATGTTCATATGTATATGTTTTCTAAAGGGAACTTTGTCCAAGCGGAGGTTCTGCTCGAAAACATATCCATATGTCCACAAATATATATGTGCATATGTGCGTATTTCATGGGGAAACTCTGTTCGCACAGAAACCCTCCCCTAAAACAATACGACCATATGTCCATCGAATATACGTTCATATATTCATCTGGTAACTCTGCCTATGTGGGAGCTCTGCCCAAATTCACAATATACTCAAATACCAAATAAATTTACGGGTATACACCCGCTCATTTCCCAAATAATATTTCAAACCCCCAAAAAAATTCATACCCTTTTCAAAATGAAACCCTTTTCTCAAAGCAAATATTCTCTTTCAAAATGGAATACTTCAAAAACAAACCCCTCTTTCAAATCAAAATCCATTTTGTCTGATAAAAGAGGGAAAACAACGCATTATTATTTTCTAGAAAATGCAAAACCTCTCGACTTTGCTATCAATGGTATTCGGGTTAAAACTGATGTAAAAATAACATCAAAGGCTTTTAATCCGATGTAAACAAAACATCGATTCCGATCAACAGAGACAAGGGTCTAGCACACGCTACCCTAATCGCCTGATAAAATAAAATCGCGGAACCAATAAGTTCAAAATAAAAGTGGCGCACTTATCCATTCCTTGGACATAAAATTTTCCCTCCGCATTGCGTGGATTCTAATTTTTGTCTGTTAGACAGGTTGGTACGTCCCACAAGACA
This sequence comes from Colocasia esculenta, assembly GCA_014218235.1. NCBI lineage: Eukaryota > Viridiplantae > Streptophyta > Magnoliopsida > Alismatales > Araceae > Colocasia > Colocasia esculenta. Next base: position 88,040,470 of record CM024765.1, on the reverse strand, counting down.
AAACAAATAAATAAAAATTAAATCAAACTCAAATACCAAATAAAATACAACACGAAACTTTCCGCGTCCGACAGGGACACATTTTGAAACATGTTGGTTTTGTCTATTATGTTATTTCTCAGTCTCACCGGTGTATGTTTGTGAATGCTATAGCCAGTGGTATAAAAAAATCTTGTTCTTTTAATCTACAAGGATTTTGATAGATGCCCATTAATTAGGTTCTCTGGTGGCAGTTGATATTTCATATTTTGCTTTATTGCTTCTCCAGTTTGTGCAAATCCCAAAGTTCTCTTTCTGTAGATTGGTTGTTGGAACGCGGATTGTTTTCTTTCTTTGATTTTATATTTTTGCGATGAATTTCGCCCCGGAGGGTTCCGTCCATGGTCTTTTTCGCTTCTGCGGGCGTGCCAGACTGTTTACGAGAAACAGACAGAGATTTATTTTATGGGGGATGTTGGGTGCGAACCCTGATACCCTCGAATTTCATTTCATTTATTTATTTTTTCCGCGTGCGCTCGCGTTTTCAAGGCGATTGGAGTGGTCGTGTACTGGACCGTTCCCCATCGACCGAAGTCGATGTTTCATTTACATCGAGTGCAAAACTCGAATACCTTCGATGCGTAATGTTTGCTAAAAGACCATATGCCGAAGTTTAAAGAAAACAGATGACAAGTAAATTTCCACAATTTCATTTAAGCGTGCTCATGTCATTTATATTTATGACATTTACATCTGTGCCTTTAATGGGGTTTTGTACCTCCACTGGGCGTATATACAACAAGTCATGCACACGGGCGTCGACAACGGGGTGTTCATGCCTCCGTCGGACGTTACATAGCATGGGGGTTACATCAATGTTCGCGACGGGGTGTTTGTGCCACCGTCGGACAGCATTGCCTCTACGCACGTCGTTTGGTGACACCAGAGGACTTAAATATGTGCCTCAACATGTGTCGTTTTATGACACCGGAGGACTTAAATATGTGCCTCAACGTGTGTCGTTTTATGACACCGAAGGACTTAAACATGTGCCTCAACGTGTGTTGTTTTGTGACACCGGAGGACTTAAACATGTGCCTCAACGTGTGTCGTTTTATGACACTGGAGGACTTAAACATAGCCAACGGGGGTTCTGTAACAACCTGTGGCGTCTCTGTGCGGGCGAGCGCAGGAGGGCCCGAACGCTGAGGACAGAGCACCAACGGATGTCGAGAACCTTTCCCGACACGTGCGGCCTATCTAAGCTCGCGCACGGACCAGCTGAAGCGTTTGCAGGTGTTTGTGCAAACGTGTAGGCCTTTGGGCATGTCTTTGCAATGGGGGTATGGCCCTTGCCATTTTTTCTGGCTTTCTGGTACATTGCTGACCGTTTTCTGGCTTTCTCGGACATCCCGACCGTTTCTGGCTTTATGGGACATTTCAGTCATTTGGTGACATTTCCCGAGAACTCTCCTCGAGTCCGGCTTCAAGTCACACCCAGGAGAGCGCACGCCATTTCATAGAAGCGACGTGGGTCTCGCTCCACCGGATTGGACAAGAGGCGCGAACCGTCAAGCTATCTTTGCCATTTTTCGCGCCACAATGACGTATCTGCAATTTTCCGGGCCAGTAGGGGTATTCTTGCAACTTTCTCCTTCATGGGGATATTTCTGCAATTTTATCTTTCACGGGGATATTTCTGCAATTTTCTCAGAAGCAGGGGTGTTCCTGCAAAATTTCTGGCTGACAGGAGTATGTGTACTTTTGATATACACATACACAAATTTTATATCCCCGAGGGCTCTGTGCATTTTCACAGAAGCTTGGACCCGTGTACGGGACATATGTGCAATTTCACATGCATACAAAAATCTTCTCCCCCCAGGGGGGCCTTTGTGTAATTTTACACAAACAGGGTCCCGCACTAGGGTCTTCATACGGAGGACAAACGGGTCCTCTCCCTTCCAAAGGAGGGGGACATCCCCTGAGGGCCTGCGCGAGAGAAGTCTCGAGCGCCAGGCGGCCTCAAGTTTCGCTGGGACGCAAAAGCATCTCGCCAGCGTGGGGAAGGAAGAACAACCCCCCGGGCTTTTTCCAGCCGTCCAGGCCCATTCGCCCCTTTGCAATGGGGGTATGGCCCCTTATTTATAGGGCTTCGGCGGGTCGAACCGGCGGAGGTACGTGACCCGGCGGGGAGTGCGCGGCACAGGCGACGAGGCAGCACGAGCGTCGAGGCAGCGCGGCAGAGAGGCAGTGACCGGCGGGGGTGCGCCCCTTGCCCGTACCAGAGGGGGTGCGTTGCCTGGCAGAGGTTGGCGGCACGAGCGTCGAGGCGGGCTCGGACTGGCGGGGGTATGCGCGCACAGGACCCGAAATGGGGGCGGACCGGCGGGGGTCTTGTCTGGCGGGGCCCCGCACCGGCGGGGGTCCCCTGCCTGGTCTGGCGGGGGTGTGCCCAGCCTGACCCGGCGGGAGTGGGCCCCCGCCTGGACCGGCGGGGCTGCGCCCCTGCGCGGACCGGCGGGGGTGCGCCCCCCGCGCGGACCGGAGGGGGTGCCCTCGCGCGAGCTGGCGGGGGTGCGCCCCTGCGCGGACCGGCGGGGGTGCGCCCCCCGCGTAGACCGGCGGGGGCGCCCCTGCGCGAACCGGTGGGGGCGCGCCCCTGCGCGGACCGGCGGGGGTGCGCCCCCCCGCGTGGACCGGCGGGGGTGCGCCCCTGCGCAGACCGGCAGGGGTGCGCCCCCCGCGCGGATCGGCGGGGGTGCCCCGCGCGACCCGGCGGGGGTGCACCTGCGTAGACCGCCGTGCACGTGCACACGCGCACCCACGCACATTTGACGTGCACCCGACGTGCGTTTTCGACTGTTTCTCGTGCGTTTGACTCCATTTTCGGAGAGCATTTTCGGAGAGCACGTGCATTTGACTTGTTCGAACCCGTCCGCATCGGGCGCGATCTTGAACGCGAATCCGGACATCGAGTTTCGGCTATCCGGGGTGCGTATTTCCACTGTTGACGGGACTTTTGAACGTCTCACTCCGGGTCGTTCCGGGTCGACACGTGGACTCGAATCTGTTAATCTCAGGTGTTCGAGTGGGGAGGCCGTGGTTTATTCCCGGACTTTTTCGTGGTTTCTCGGGCCAGTTTGCCGCCAGGGGTTTACTTAAATCCCGATATTTTTCGGGTTCAACATTGGTATACCAGTTGAATAAGCGATTACTTTAACAACTGTTCTCCACTTTGGTCAAATGCTTAGACTCCTGTCAGGATTCAGTGATTCACTAGGTAGATCTGATGAAGCCTTTTATCTAGTTCCCTGCGGAAGATTTTTGTCAGTGCATTTCATGACGAAGATGCTTATTGGTTTTTCCTTCTTCTGTAGGTTACTTGAAGTTTGGATTCAACAGGGAGCGTGATTGCATTGTGTACCGTGAGTGGGCTCCAGCTGCACAGTCAGTGAGCAGTCTATATGAAATAATTTTAACCATGTTTCTTTTGTGCTGTTTCATTATGGCCCTTGAGATCTGATATGTCAGCATATGCGTTGAAAGTAGATCATTAATTGGTGTTGTAAATGGGCACCTAGGAGCTGAACATAAAGGAAAATCATTCTTGGCATTCTTGCACTAGCATATTGTCGTCAACAATCACTATTCTACATCTCTTGTTATGGTTGTACTTCATCAATCAGATCTCAATTTTTGTGTGTGTGTGTAATATATATATATATATATATATATGTATATATTTATTTATAAAGTTGGCTTTGACCCCGGGAGCAGTTCATTATGGTAGAAGCACATCCAGTGTATACCCTTAAAATTAGTCATTATTTGGTAGCATGTTATTTATGCCAAGGCAATAAGTAAAATGCTCAAAATTTCTTAATGAAATACGCCAGTATATGCCACACAGAAGTATATACATCACTTACAATATCATTTTTAATTGTTGTACATTAAGTTACCTAGTTGTGATGGATTTTATAAAAGAATTTGACCTGCTTACTTCACTCCTCCAGTTTATTTTACTTTAGCATTTTCCGTAATCATGAAATGTAAGGTTGGCTGAGCCATTTTTGCACAATTTGCGATGGAATTTCCTCTAATACAGTCAAATTTGAAATGGGCCAAATCAGAAACAAACTAGCTGCATTGATTCTAATTGCTGATTTTGGCAATTTAGTTTGATTTTGGACTTCAATCATTCTTACATTTAAATAACCAGTAATGTTTTCACATGGCTGATGTTTCTTTTTCCCGATATACTTAGTGGACGTCAATTGCTAAGCAAACAAGTGAACATTAAATGTCACAACCCCTGTGGCCCTGAAATGTCCACCTGCCTAGTTATGGCCATTTCTAAGTAAAAGTTCTGCCACCATATGCCAAATTTTAAGTGCTCACCTGCCTAGTTATGGCCCTGAAGTGTGCCTTATATGTCTTTGTATGTTCTTCATGACACAAGATGCAATCCTGATTCCTGAACCTGGAAATTTTAACATATTGATGCAGGGAAGCACAGGTTATTGGTGATTTTAATGGCTGGAATGGTTTCAACCATCAAATGGAAAAGGATGAATTTGGTGTTTGGACGATCAGAATCCCTGATGTTGGAGGAAAGTCAGCCATTCCTCACAATTCGAAAGTTAAATTTCGGTTTAAACATGGTAATGGAATTTGGGTTGACCGAATTCCAGCCTGGATAAGATATGCAACTGTCGACCCCACAAAATTTGCAGCAGCATATGATGGAGTTTACTGGGACCCTCCCCCTTCAGAGAGGTCTTAGAGCTTCTTCACTTGTCTTGAGAGCAATTCCTTGTAGTAAACAGTAGCTTTGCTAATGTGAAAAATGATATGGAAGCCTTAATGATTCACTTTTTTCATGCAGGTATCAGTTTAAATATGCACGTCCTCCCAAACCTGCGGCTCCACGTGTTTATGAAGCTCATGTAGGAATGAGTGGCTCAGAACCACGGGTAACCTCTTATAGAGAGTTTGCTGATGATATTTTGCCTCGTATACGGGCAAATAACTATAACACAGTTCAGTTAATGGCTGTAATGGAACACTCATACTATGCTTCCTTTGGGTATCATGTTACAAATTTTTTTGCTGTTAGCAGCAGATCAGGAACACCTGAAGATCTCAAGTATGTGATTGACAAGGCTCACAGTCTAGGACTGCGAGTTCTAATGGATGTTGTCCATAGCCATGCTAGCAATAATGTCACAGATGGGCTTAACGGTTATGATGTTGGCCAAAGTTCTCAGGACTCTTACTTCCATACGGGAGATCGGGGTTATCATAAGCTTTGGGATAGCCGACTGTTCAATTATGCCAATTGGGAAGTTTTGAGATTTCTACTATCAAACTTGAGATGGTGGTTAGAAGAGTTTAAATTTGATGGTTTCCGCTTTGATGGAGTGACTTCAATGTTGTATCATCATCATGGAATCAACATGGCCTTTACAGGAAATTACAGTGAATATTTCAGTGAGGCAACTGATGCAGATGCTGTTGTCTATATGATGTTGGCAAATCGTCTGGTTCATAGTCTCTTGCCAGATGCAACTGTTATTGCTGAAGATGTTTCTGGTATGCCTACATTATGTCGGCCTGTCTCTGAAGGTGGAGTGGGTTTTGACCACCGTCTGGCCATGGCCATACCAGACAAGTGGATTGATTACTTGAAAAACAAAACAGATGACCAGTGGTCAATGAAAGAAATTGTTTGGAGCCTGACAAACAGGAGATATACTGAAAAGTGTGTATCATATGCTGAGAGTCATGATCAGGTAAGCTAGTCCATGTTGGCTTGAAACCCTGGCTTCATATTTGTGCAGGGTATTTGGTTTATGCATGCACAAGCTGTGAAGCCCATGACAAGTAGTTGAGAATTGAAAGTCTTTAATAGAAAGGCACATCCTTCTATCTTGAATGGGATGTGCCATTGTTTGAAACTCAAAATCTTTCCTTTTCCTGCTTCAGAGGGTATAAACATTTGTAACTAGTTTTCAGCAATATGATATGTAAAAACTGGAAAGTATAATAAAATTGTTCCTATTTGGTGAAGCTAATTTTTCTTAATGTGCTTCTTTGACCTTGCATACAGGCAATTGTTGGAGACAAGACGATTGCATTTTTCTTAATGGATCAGGAGATGTATACTGGCATGTCTGATCTAAAGCCTGCATCTTCTGTTATTGATCGTGGAATTGCACTTCACAAGGTTTGTGATTATTAGTTGACCATGTGCACTTCAGTTAGTTGACAAAATTTTATAGTTGATATAGACAATCAAATTTGTGTCTTTTTCATGGAATGGCTTGGTTTCATGTAATGTTCCTTGAGAAATGTTGGTATATTTTGCAGATGATCCACTTTATTACAATGGCATTAGGAGGCGAAGGCTATCTCAATTTCATGGGCAATGAGGTATGCTGTTCCAGCATGTTCATCTCTTCTCATCCCCTCCCCCTCTCCCTTTAAGCTATCTTTTCATGTAACTTTCTTTTGAGCAAAGGACAACACTGTGCCAATGTATATGTCAAAAAATGAATTGGCTTCATCCCATAGCTATTCTCTTTATTTTTTAAAAATGAAAGTGAATGCACAAAATGGTCTTTGTTTAGCATAACTGTGATCTCACAATCATCACCTGCCATACTAACTCTGGGCACCATTTGGCTGGAACCAAGTATGACTTGGAATAGACATAATCCTATTTTTAACAAAACTTTTATATCACCGCTATGGATAATGATAAGGAATTATGATGAAAAATTAGTTTAGTTCCTTGTACACTCAATAATTTGGGAGCCTATCTAGAAGATGATAGATTCAAGAAGCTAATACAAAGTCAAATCTAGAAGGGGGATTGGATAGATTTGTCTCATGATGGCAAATTTTAAAAAATAAAATAAAATAGTGCAGATTGAGACACAACAATCGGAGAGAAACCTATCGACCGGATCTAGAGGATAGGTCAACCAATCTGTTCAGAGAACAGATGCAAAGTGATTTCAAGCGGAAATTTCACACTATAGCTCAAAGTGAATTTGATCACGGATTTCGCAGACTCAGTGATGTGTGTAATTTTTGTAGAGTGTGTATTAAGTGAACCCAAGCAAGCATCTAACGAATTGATCAAGCAAACCACAATGCACATGAGATTTAAGATGGTTTGGATCACGTGAACTAGTGTGTCCTCCTACGTCCACCAACCACACACACCCTTCTTATGAAGCAAGTCCAAAAACAATTACAACACACACACTCGAGCTATGAACAACTCAAGCAACCATACACACGCAAATGTGCTCAGTTTCCTGAGCTCATACGGATCTCAGATCAGTACAGTTTGACCTCACACACAAGAATGAAACAAAGTACTGCGATGAAGAATTCAATGAGCTCAATGCGGATCTTGATGGAGCTCAGCAATCCGGTCTTGTTACGATCTAATCTTCACACGGTCTGTCGAAGCTTAAAGAAGCCCTCTCAGGTGCAATTCACCTTTCAGCTCTCCACCTTCACACCAAACAGAGTTTTGTTTGGGCGAAGCAACACATTGCAGAGCGCTGCCAAAAAGTCCTCGGAACACACACCAGATGGGACGTCTTGCTTCCTTAAATACCCTCAGAACCTTCTACACACATTCCCACGTGCCTGAGAATCCGTGCATACGAGGCTGACACGTCCCCTCATAAGAAGTCCACGTGACCTGCCATTTGACCCTTTTCTAGGTGCATGTCTGTCGGCCTGAGTCAACCCTCTGTCGACCTTGGTGCAGTCCCAACTCCCATGGACTTGAGAGCTTCTGTCGACCTGGAAGTGATATCTGTAGATAGACCTAAAGAAAAGCATTATGTCAATTAACCAAATATCATGTGTCTATAGACTGGAGACCAACTTCGGTCCACCTATGCGGTACAGTTTCAGAAACTCGAAGTGTTAACAACTAACAAAATGAATCATAGTTGATCATCATAAAAAACCTTCCACACAACAGAAGACCCCATTGTGGTCAATCATCATGAGGGTTATCATAAACATGAGGTTGCGCCAAGGAATAATGATTATATATGGGAAGAAATGTAGGAATGTGCAGATCCAAGTAACTACGCCATTGGTTATTCTTGAAATATACTTTTCATTTCTTCCATAATTTTCCTCAAAGTTAAATTTGTACATCACTTTTTGGCATTTGATGCTTATTCTGGTTAGATTTGGTTGCAGCTGAACAGAGCCCCTTTTCAGTGTTATGTTTAGATCCTCTGAACTGGCTCATGGGTCTGTATTATTTAATAATTGCATCAATGATGAATGTATCTTGATTTCCACCTGTTCTCCACAAGTGGTGAAGGAGTATCGTGACAATAATACAAACATACATGGAGTAGAAGCATGCAGGTTTGGCATGGTACAATGTGGATAGCATGTTGTCAATGAATTATAACCAATTTTGGTTAGCTTCAAGAGAAAGTGGCATAGCATGTTTTGCAGGCACTGCAACCTTCAAAACAGCCATGAACTTCTATATTCTTCCTTCAATTTTTATCCTTTTGGCTTTTGCTGTTAGCTTGCACTTGAAAAGATTCTGTTTGTATAAGATTGTCCCAATTGTTGAGATTGAGTCCTGGTTGTTGATGATGACTCATGAATTGGTTGATTTTGTGACTGGGGTGGACTTGAATTGAGATCCCCATATGGAATTTTTAGTTATGAAATTTGTTAGACTAGTCCACCATTTCTTGTAGAGAGGTGGAAGGAGGTGCATAATCTGTAATATTGCAATTTTCTTTGAGATTTTATCTCGAGGAACTTCTACTCTCCTCTCAACTTTGTATTCTCTCTGTTTTTTTAGTAAAATCGGTGGTACCGACCACAATTTCTTCCTAAAGGAAGGACATTAGTCAACAAGCAGTTTGCAGTCCTCTTTCATGATCTGAGACTTAAACTTGAAACAGGAATATCAGGGCCTAAACACAGAGTATCTTTGTGATTTGAGGATCCTTAATTGCCCTTTCAGAAGGGGATTGAACCGACCTGCATGATTTGGTCAAACTGCTTTGCCATCTTGGGGCTGACATACAAACTCTGGTTGAAAAAGACTTTCTGTTTCTGGGGCAAGGCACAAGCTCTGATAAACCAAAAATTTTCTTACTTTATAACAGTCAAACAAATAAGTAATTTTCTATCTAAAGATTACAACTGTTTACTAATTGCAAATCAACCTTTCTCATAGTTTGGGCATCCAGAGTGGATTGACTTCCCAAGAGAAGGCAATGGCTGGAGTTATGATAAGTGTCGCCGTCAGTGGAAGCTTGTTGACACAGATCACCTCAGATACAAGGTAGACAATTGCCTTTTACTTATTTTTTACTAATGATTATCATATGTGGAAGCATGAGATTGAATATCATATTTAGGGCATGCTTGGGGAGGCGTTGGCCTGTCTGATTTCCCTTTTCTGGTTCCCCTTGAAGCTAAAAAAAATCAAGTTTTTTTCTGAAGAAAAAACTGTTCCGTCATGATTCCCACTTCCTGATGGATAGGTCTTTAGCAAATGCTGATGTGTCCGATGTGCAGGGATGCTATGTTGTTGATTCCCTTAAGATGCAACCTTTTTGGGATTGTTGTGATTTAGTCTCATATTGGAAATCCATGGAAGTTTCACCTCTATAAATTAGAGGATTCTCTCAACTCAACACTTAGGCTTTGGGTTATAGATCTGGTCTTTAACATGGTATCAGAATGGGTTTACCCATTGGATCCTCTCTCTGTATGTGGACACTTCTCTCTACCGGTTGGTTCGGCGTGAAGGGGTGTGCTGTGATTTAGTCCCATATTGGAAATCCATAGGAGTTTCACCTCCATATATGTAGGAGTATTTTCTCAACTCAGCACCTAGGTTTAGGCTAGAGTTTGGGCCTTTAACAGGGACATCAGAGAAATTGGTCTGCCTATAGCTCGGCATGCATGCTGAGGCCAACCATTGGTTTCTGAATTGGCATCCTTAGCATGGGAAGCTTATTGTGAAACAATGACATGCAGTCTCAGTGACCACTAAACATGTCAAGCAATTTCTATTACAGAATCTAGTGTCTTTTATCATGTTCAACTGTGGTATTTTGTATGATTATATATCATTCTCATGGAAGCTTTGTATCTTCTGAGATATTTCATGTTTGGATGTTCTAACATTCTTTTTCTTTTCTTTTCTATTCCTTGAGATCCATCCAGTACATGAATGCTTTTGATAGAGCTATGAATTTGCTGGATGAGAAGTTCTCATTCCTTTCATCAACAAAGCAGATTGTGAGCAATTCAAGTGAAGAGGACAAGGTACAAATGAAGCAGATCAGGTTTTCTAACCACTAATATTATCCAACACAATCCTTGATGCTCTTTTATTCTCTCCAAATATTTCTCTTGATCTCTGTTTGATGGGAATTTCTTCATATCTACAGTGTAGGTAGATTTCACCATCTTGGAGCTTCCATAATTCCATTCATCAGTTATTATATAGTCTAGACTAGAAGGGTATGACCGTAAACTGGAACTTAAAGACTTCTGCTGTTTCTAAGGAATTGCTTGCGATTGTTCTCCCTAGGGTGAGGCATAGTTCATCATCAAAGTGCCACTAGTTTTGCCTTTTCACAGAAAACTTCCATATAACAAAAGAGTCTTTTAGCTATGGCTACTTGACGGAACCCTTTTGCACAATTGGTCATTAGACTTGAGGATGGTAGGCTTGGATTGATGTTCTTTGTACAGCATCCGGTTTCTCACATATCTGTGGCCTGGTGGTCATTGTGTCACTTACTCCAGCTGCTGTCATGATCCACATGTCATCACTTGAGTGATTGATTGATGCTTGCTTATTATCCCCATGGTATGGAGAAAAATCTCATTTATTGTTTTCCTTAGCTTCTTGGTGGAATGTTAGAGCTCAATTTCACACTGAAAGATGCACCAGTTCTGTCAATTGTCATCCAGAGCAAGGCTCTGACATTGAATTTTATGGTAGTGGAGGCAAAGGGTGTTGGTTCTGTAAACTTGGATCACGCCATTAATGTTAGCCCTCAACACTATTCTCAGATAAATATAAGAAGAATAAGGATAAGAGGAATAACACATAGAATCAAAGAAAAGTAGATTCCTATTCAGCTATTGATGCTGATATTGGTCACATCCATATGTATGACAGCATGTTGGTGCATGACAATTCTAATACATGATTGATTTAGAGTCGTCCTCCCTAGCAAACAACAGAACTTTGATTAAAGCTTTTTTTGAAAAGTGGATATACCACATGTATATTAATAAAAGGAGAACTTTGATTAAAGTTGCTTTTAAGTACCATGGACTCTTTTAGTACGACTCCAGTATTTAGACCATAGAATTTATAGTAGAATAAATTTGAAAAAAACTTACTAGGATTTATATTGTCAAGTGGATTATGCAGCAATCAACCTTCCTTTCCTTTCATGTCTTGCCGTTGGATCATTCTCCAGATGCTTTATAATTTTATCCATGAAACAATTTCAAGATGCTTGCTATGTCAGAGTTGTGTTCATCATCTCTTCTATCTAGGCATGGTGAACTGATTTACTTGTTTCATTATGCTGTCCCTATTCATGTGATGTTATTTGTATTTGACTTCCTGACATCTTATCCTGCTTTCATGATATTAATTGTTAAAGGTACAATCTCAGTTGCACGAGACAGGGTACTTATGTTCAATAACTGTATAATTGCATAAACACCATTTTGGTGCTATCTTTTTTACCCTCCATTTGTTGTTTCACTTTCAGAATAACACTCATTTTGCAGGGGTGATTTATTTTCCCTTGCAGGTGATTGTTTTTGAACGTGGGGATTTAGTCTTCGTATTCAATTTCCATCCAGAAAATACATATGAGGGGTAAACACATTCTCTCAGGAATACAGGTGATTTCTGTTGGTCTGTAATCATTCTTGGCCTCCTATTCAATGATGCAGGCACAAGGTCGGGTGTGACTTGCCAGGAAAGTACAGAGTTGCCTTGGACAGCGATGCGCTTGAATTTGGTGGGCATGGCAGGGTAAGATTTCCATTGGAGAGCACAGTCCCTCCAGCCAGGGATCACTGTACACCTTCCGTCATATCTTTTTAGTTCACCGCCTGTATATGAAAACAATTATTCTTTGATAGAACTTCAAGTGCATAGTCCTATGGACTTTGGAGCATAGCATCTGATATATGCTATTACTTGTTTAATTCTGACTGATTCTTTTCATAATCATATTTCTCATAGCCATCAATGTAAGGGTTATTTTGGAAACTGAGTACAAGCTCTGTCGTGCACTCAAATAGAAAATTCGATCCTTGTATTTCATGGTTCAAATAAGTAGGTTAACAGACATTCCTTCAACTCCCGAGGTCTCTTCATGTTGAAGAGCTTGGAATCGCTCCAATTGCATGCCACAGGAAATTCACAATATGAGGTAGAGAACACAGGTTTCTTTGCTTAACCTTGGCTCGTTCGACTTCCCACTGTTTGCAACACGAGCTCATTATTCTTCTGCACAAGTTAGCATGAATTGAAGCATACTAATGAGAGCAAAAAAGAAATGTTACATCTGTTATAAGTATGAAGTCATGTAATCTGACAATCTTCACCGACTTCCACATAGGAGATGCATAAAATTCATTTTGATATTCTTTTCTTGTATGTATCTCCTTTACTGCCTCGTGGTTTCAGATTAACTATGTAGCCAGTTATCTGACCTTAAGTCCTCATCTCAGGTTGGTCATGACGTGGACCATTTCACCTCTCCCGAAGGTATACCTGGTTTACGAGAAACAAATTTCAACGGTCGTCCCAACTCCTTCAAAGTTCTTTCTCCACCTCGTACTTGTGTGGTGAGATATGAAATGCTTAATCAGATACATTGTCCGTCTCAGCCAATTGACCATTATAGCATTTATCTGTATGCTGTTTGGAATTCCAGGTGTATTATAAAGTTGAAGAAAGCCCTGATGACGATGATGGAGAGTTAACTGGTGTTGATGATAACACTGAGAAAGCAGCAACCGAAGAGATCACAGATGCAACCAACTTAAATGTTCTAGTTCCTACGTTTTTGGGTGAACTAGTAGCTCCTGATGCCATTGACGCTAATGACATGGATGACTCCTTCGACGCTCCATCAGATGACTGAGACTAGGTTTTGTAGCATGATAACCCCCGCAATGTCTGGCCGGTTCCATATTTCAGTACAAGAATTACCTTGGGGATTCTGATCCAATATCTGTCAATACGATGACAACATTCATGGGCTGAATATGGTGTTCAAGTGCTTTGTATGGGTACCTTATTTTGCCACAGAACCTAGCTATTGAGCAGTACAGAAATTTGCTTTTCTTGGGCACAGACGGCAAAAGAATGTTATGCACCTTCCCCTCCCTCACAAGTTGCTGTTCTCTTTTCTGCTGAAATTAGTTGCAATCACAATCTTCATTGAAACATATTAGTTCGACTTCTTAATGCATGCAGGTATCAACTGGTAATAAGTAAGAAAATACTTGTTGCAAGGCTAATCTTGCAATAAGATTTAACTGAATTGCAAGATTTGCAATCCTATTGGTAGTGGGAGAGAGAGGTCTTGTCAGGTCTTATCAGTCCCTCTCCAATAAAATTGCAAGTCTTCCAATCTGCATCAAGAAATGCTTGTTGCATACCCATCATGTCACACCCTCTGACTGGCTAGTGTATGGGTGATGGACGCACTGTGCCTGCCCATGTATCAGCCAGTCACAGCGTCGTCAGTGGAGCATGATCCTCATTCATAAGATATTTGAAGGCCCAACTGCTTCTCTAATCTGCAATATCAGACTCCCTCAGTTTGCCAATAATGCTCAAAGACTTACTAATTTGGCCCTTCACTTACGATGGACAGCTAACTGTTAAATCTGCCTATAGATTCTCGTTTGATAGGCAGCAGCGAAGGCCCTCCACTTCTTTCCCTCATCCAGTCTGGAAGGTGTTGTGGCAACCAAAGTTGCAACAATGGTGCCACCTAAGCTGGCTGATTTCCTCTGGAAAGTCTTATCTGATGCTATGCCTATCCTTCCTAGGCTAGCAAAGATAGCTCCGAACATTGACATATCCTGCCCACTATGCTCAGTGAAGGAAGATTCTGCAGATCATCTATTTTTTGAATGCAATCTGGCAAGAGCTATTTGGCTTGCAAGCGCAGACACCTTTAGAGTGGAAGGGAATGGTATATTGCTAGAAGACATGTTGTTAACATGGTCCAAATCACCTTTTACTGTGGGCCCTGATGATTATAATTGCCTGAGTTGTATTTGCAATAATGTGGAATATTTGAAAGCCTAGGTGCATTACTGTTTTTGAGCACATTTTACCACAGGAGATCCTGGCTAGATTCAGGCGGATCTATCCTCTTGGCAGGCTCCTGTCACACCTTAAGGGAAGAAGTTGCCAATCCTCAGGAAGGAATCATGTGAACTGTTCCATTAATGGTGCTCTCATGATCATAGATGCTGCTTGTAAGGACCTTAAGAGTACTGGGGCTGCCATCATTTTTGATCCTGGTGGGGCAGTCATTATGTGCAAAACATCTGCAGTCCCTGCTTGTCTTCCTCAGCAAGCAGAAGCCTTAGCAATTTTGGAAGGCCGTCGGTGGGCGGCAGAGCTTAATTGCACAATAAATCTATGTAGTGATGCTCTCAAATGTTATCAAGGCCATCAGTGATTCTACCTCAGTACCTTGGAGGTGTAAAACTGCTGGTTTGACAAGAGGTTAGTTTACCCATGGGTAAATTACCCATGGGTGGGCTAACCCACCTTTTTCTAGAAAACCACTTTGGATGGTTGGTTAAATTACCCATGGTTATTTTTTATTTTTTTTAGTCAACTATGTACTTTGACTCTATTTATCTTCATTAAGAGAATGTAAAAAGTTATAATTTTAAGAGATCTATAATAAAATATTATTTACAATTTAATGATAATTTTTTAAAAAAATTTTGAAAAAAAAAAAAAAGTTACCCACCTCTACCCCACCTTTTGAGGAGGGGTAGAGTTACCCACAAAAAATGGGGGTAACCAGGGGTACCCCTGGTTAGTCCACCCACCCCTACCAAACTCAAAAAGTAATTTTAACCAGGGGTAACCAGGGGTACCCCCTCTATCAAACTAAGGGTTGCCAGAGTCCCTTATATCATGTTTGGTATCGAGATAGATCGAGAGAATAGAGTGATGATATCTTTAAAATTTTAAAATTATCTTCAATTTATCATTGATCTATTTTAATACCAAATAGTCTCTAACTTTTTTTCCTGACATCAGGGTGCATTATTGCCCCGAGAACTACTACACTCCCAGCCCATCTTTTAGCCAAGTATGCCTGGTTCTACGAATGTTTTTGGAGAGTGGACTCCATCATCCCTCTCCACTCATGTTTTGACTGTCTGGAGTCAACTGTCTGTACTCTTTTCCTCTGAATGAAATCAACTCTCTTTTTCGTGTCACAAAAAAAAAAGAAAAAGAAGACACATTCGGTGTGCATGACAAGCACTTTACATCCACATGATTGTTATAAAACTAGTTTTGCAATAAACACTTCTCATAAGGAAGATATGCAATCTGGAGAAAAATACTGACACTGTTGAGGGAGTCTGTTACTGTCATCGAAAGAAAACCAATGACCATGAGGAATCGAGGACCCATTTGAGATGCTAAATCTCTTGCAAGAGAAATGATTAATAATATCGACTTCTCCTCTTGCAATACTAACTAATACTAGTAAAATAAAACTATAAAAACCGAAATCGTGAGGATTCAAGTCCCCCCATCCCCAAAAACAGCCAATTATCATTTGATCAAACGAATCGGAGCTTTTTGACTTATTTAATAATTTTTACTTTTGATCTCAACCCAGTAGGATCCACTAAGTCAATTCTCCAAAATCACCTCAATTTGAGATGGAAGAAAAAATTCTCCACTGATCGCATACAATTAATTCGGTATAAGTTATGTGCGCCCCAAATAGTTATGAGAAAGGTTTATTGCACTTGTACATTGCACTTTAAGTGACTAGGCAATATCCCATGTGACTAGGTAATATCCCATGTGGCACCCCTCACATGATGAGTGATAAAGTGACAATCCAATTATTGGATGCCACATAGACTTGTTGTCTAATCACATTGCACTTAAAGTGCAATGTAAAAATGCAATAAGCCTTTCTCAATAGTTATAGTTACATCTCAGATGCGATTTTTCGAATTTTTCCCATTCATTTCCCGACTCAACCAAATCTAATCATAAGTCACGTGGTAGCCTACTCCAGTCCCCCTTATAAAACTTTCGTTATTGGGTTACCTATACATGATTTTCCCTATGTATACATCTAAAATTTAGATCCCGAGAAGAAAGTTAAGAAACTTAAATAAGACCGGACCAGAAGCTTCTCAAAATATATATTTTTTGACTTTTGCGATGAATCCCTCTTGTATCAGATTGATCAATACTATTGTGTATGTAGTAGGATCAATAAAATTTGTAAAGTTGAATCGATCATCAGAAGAATAATTAGGTAAAAAATTAGAATACACTATGGGAAAATGAAACTCAAAAGTATTTTGCTTGGAGTACTTTTAATTTCAATATGATAAAAGTGTTGGTGGGAACGATTAATTGATTCCAGACTCGAGCTGTCCTAACAGCCCTACGCTTACACTAATCCGAAATTTTCTGCTTTAGAATTTTTAGTGGGAAGTTAAACAGTATTAAAATTACGTAAATCACTTTTTTGGGCTTATGACCTCTTTTCAGAAAATAAGTAGGCTGAAATTTGTGGAAGCATTCACTTCCTGTTAGAAGTTGCATCGAAGACATATTAGTGTTCTTCATTATTTCAATTTTATTTATTTATTTATTTATTTTTTGGAAAACCTCCCCCACCCCCAAATACCAACAGAGATATACTCAGCCAGTTCCATTGGTTCCATTGTTTCAACTGGTAAAGCATCTAACTAAAATCTCATCGGTTTAGCATTTTATTCCAGATGATACGCAAAACATCCTGATCAAGAATGTCAGAACAAAAAGATGAAGAAAAAGGGACATCATTCTCAAAGCTTCAACACTGGATACAGATGTTTTTTGTGTGCAAAGTCCCTTCCCGTTCTGACAGACTAACACAAATCCACCTGAAACATCATCTAGAAAGCATAACTATCACACCTCAACTTGTCTGCAAGTTTGAGCATTCGAATAGAACCTGGCAGTGGACACGCTCAAGAGCTTGTTAAGTGACATGCCTTCCCCACTCGCCTCCTTCTTCACCTCGTATCGCTGCTTAATCCGTTCGTCGAGTTTGTACCCGAGGAAGGCCGGGAACGCCAGTACCTCCTCCACCTCCCTCCCCATCTCCTCCACCAAGTACTCCAGCTTCTCCTCCAGAGACCCGCGGTTGTACTGCAGAACCTGCGGGTGCCTCCGGCTCATGGCCAGCACGTCCTCCGTGGAGAAGCCGTAGCCCAGCAGCAACCCGACCACCCCCTGCAGATTCTCGCAGCTCGTCCGCGTCACGGCGCCCGCCGCCACCGCCATGTCCCTCGTCCCGTGGCGGTACCCGATCTTCACCAGGAAAGCCAGCTTCTTGGCGAGGTTCTCGGACGAGAGGCTGAGGAAAAGAGGAGCCTTGACGAGGAACTTGAAGATGGCATCGGCGTCCAGCCCGCACTGCTTCAGGAATTCGATTCGGGGAGTGAGCTTCCTCTCCCTGCTCACGCTGAGGACGCTGGGGTGCACAAGCGCGATCCTGAAGACCTGCTCCCTCCTGAGCCCGACGGCGCGCCAGAACTTCAGGTGGGCCTCGAAGTGCTCCACGGTGTAGGTGAGTATGGCAGGTAATTTGCGTATCAGCTTCCCTGCCGCCGCCTCGTCCCCCCCAGCGAGCTCCGTGAGATACGCAATTCTAGGTGCCAACTGGGAATCCAGATCCAGATTGAGGAGCAAGGGGCGGCGGAGCACCAAGTCCGTGCCGCCGCCAATGCGGCCCAGGAGGAGGAGCGCCTCTTCGAGTTCTTTGTGGGATCTCTCATAGAAGACCTTCTTGATGTTTACGCTGTTGACGACAAACCCAAGCTTATCCCACGGCACGCCGCGGTCCACGAGCAGCCGGACCCTGTCCCTGATTCCACCGAGCGTTTGGGGGTCCGCTGTGGTTAGCAGCCTTTCGAGCTTCGGCGGGTCGATTCCTCCAAGCTCTTTCCCGACGAAGTCGAGGAAATGGTCTACTTCTTCGGATGTGAGGATCTCCGGTCTCTTGGCGATCGAAAGGGGGAGAGCAAATCCTCTGATGCCAGCGGATTGTAAGGAAACGAGGCGGCGGCGGAGGGATTCCGGGCATGCAAGTGCCAGGGGCGGGTGACGCTGGAGAAGGGCCCCTGCTTCCTCCACATCGAACCCAAATTCCCGGAGCACAAAGGTGATTCCTTTGGTGGAACAGAACGGCCATTAGTTCTATTAAAGAGGTCGGGGCAGGTGGAGGACGCGGTGCTACTACTCACCGGCGCTCGCAGGCGGCGTAGAAGAAAAACAAGGGCCCTCGGCGGATCCTGCGGCGACGGGGGCGGCGGCACATCTGCCGCTGCTGTGGATAAGGGCGACGGAGGCGGCGCGGGAAGGGCACCAAATCGACGAGCAGAGGGAGGCGTGGGCCGCGTGGTGGTTTGTCGGGATTGGGGAGGACGACAAGGGCGGCGGAGGCGGGCTGGTGTGCGTTTTGAGGAGGGACACGGGTCCCCTCAGTAGCTCAGCACTCATCCTTCTACGTTGCGTTGTTCCCGCTGAGGCAAGCAAGAAAACCCTCCACAGGCGGCGTTCGATTCTGTCCATCTAAGCGCGAAGGAAGACGACGTGTTGGTGGGCATTGTTACGGATCCGGATCGGGTCACCTTGCGCTAAGATGGTTCCGGGCCGGGATCATCTGGGCCGAGCCCACGCAAATGGGTCACCTCTTCCCGAGCTCTTACACGATGGTCACTGTTTGGTGCGCCGAGCCCATTATCTACTCATTAAGCTTTTTGGGCCTCATCGGGCAGCGTTTGCCCGATCTCCTTATGCATGCCTCCGTTCATGTTGAGTTTGGGCTGAACCATGGTGTAAGTATAACGTTTAGTTTGGGCCGAGTTCAGGTAATCTAATAACGTATTTACTAGATGAGAAATACTTAGTGTAAGAGTACTCTTGTATTTGAGTTGTAAATAATTTTATAAAAAATTGTGTTGAGCTCATAAAATCTTAGATTAGACTCATAAATATTTGAATTGGAAATATAAAATGACGTGATACTCGAGAGTGCTCTTACAATAAATATTTTTCTTACTAGATGTCGCAGATCCAATTAGCAACAAACCGGTCATAACAACTATGTCAAGAAACCAACTAATCAGTATTCTTATACCAAGCCAATTAGAGCGTTCTAACAACATCATCAAATTAAGAGGGTCCATCGCAGCTAACGCAGATGGATAGTGATCAGGAGATGAGGAATATGCTAAAGGTGTATCCTGAAGGAGTAGGAACAGCATTAACCAATGGTATTTTGTTTGTGTTAATTTGCACCATGTCGTTGACATTAATCTTCATGAACCCCACTGTACTCTCTCTCACCGTCTTCCTAGCAATAGATCATCTTCCCTTTCGAGTAGTCCAGACCGTGGAGATTTAGAGCAACAGCTTCTCGTGAATCTCGTGATAAGTCAGAACAAACGAGCAGGATTCCTAGCTAGTGTCCCCTTTCTGGCATCCACAACTAGAAGCAAACAAATTTTGAGGTTTGATCTTGGTGAAGAAGTCCAAATCTCGCGTTTCACGGGGGGCACAACCTCTATGGGCGTTTAGTTCCCTTGCAACTGTTTAGACAAGAATGGCCACATCCTCTCTTGTCAACGGTAGCTGCTACCAGGTAGGTGGCACATTTCTCCCTCTCTTAAATGTAAGCTTTGTCAAAGATTTCGCCTCGAGATTTTGTCTCGTTAAAATCATAGCCGGTCTGAACTCATGATCTGTGATCTGTGGAGATTCTCCGACGAAAAAGAGCTAGTGATTTTAGATTTATGGTCTCACCTCTCTGTTATTTTCAAGTCATTCGATCGATAGCTAGGTTAGACGGATGAGACAAATAATACAAGGTCAACGCCTTTTAGTGTAAAACATTGCAAACTTCTGCCCAGTATTCTCCTAAACTTTTGACGGCAAAAGAAAAAAGTTGCCAAAAAAAAAAATCGCATCCTGCAACTCCTCTGAAAACATGGTTGGGACTTGTGATATATATAGAATCGCTTTCAACTGTTGTAGTAGGAAAATTGGAGATTATGGAGATTCAGATTCCTAATTAAGCATATTATTGTTGTATAGTTAATTGAAGGAATTCGAATTCCTCTAGGGTTATCTTCCCTTTTGTTCATCCTTGATGCAACCTGCGGGTAGCCAAGCATCATCTCCAGTATCATGCAAATAAAAGAACATTAAAGGCCTTTAGCTATTCTCTTCAACCAATTATAAATTAAGCTTTTTAATCTTCAAAAACTCGTCAACTTTAGAATCGGAGATCGGAACCCATGTCTGCATTGCATGTTTAATTAGGCTGCAACAAGTTTGACAGCTTACCTGCTATAGTGTGCCGTGTGTGCGTCTAGTAAAGAAGGAGAAAACATATCAGGAATCCAGAAGGTGAACAGTATCAACCGTCGGCGGATACGAATAATTAATCTTCTGTCATTTTGGTATCACCGCCACAATTTTCTTTTGAACAAAAGGACGGAGCCTAATGCGTTACACTTCGTAGGACAGCCTGCATACAGGTGGGATTTTATA
This sequence comes from Colocasia esculenta, assembly GCA_014218235.1. Classification (NCBI taxonomy): domain Eukaryota; kingdom Viridiplantae; phylum Streptophyta; class Magnoliopsida; order Alismatales; family Araceae; genus Colocasia; species Colocasia esculenta. The sequence continues at coordinate 88,019,586 of CM024765.1, read as the reverse complement.
CAATTTAGGGGGGTCATTAAAAGTGACCAGCTGTTGTCCTGCGCAGGTTCTGTGGCAGCTATATATCTATGGAACTGATCAGGGAGTAATACTTGGTGCACACCACCAATAGGTGGTGTGCGCTCAAACCAGCCAGTCATTACCTTGATGGTGCCAGCCAATTAATCAAGGTGAGATTTTACACCCTTCTAAAGGCCGGGTGTGCACCAAGTATTGCTCCTGATCAGGAGCCCAGGTGTGCATGCAGTCTGCTCGGAATAAACCTTAAAATTTGGAAGTTTATAAATTTCCTGAAGAGAAAATCTTGGCTAAGGATGATGGAATAATTGGTAATATGTACGTCATCTCTTTGTGCATGACCTTCCATAATGACCGCCTTCTCTGGGGGTGTCTTCCAAGTTTGAGGCTCGAGATGACGGCTTCTATGTGATCAGGGTGTGAAAGTGAACCAATATGGTAATAACTCTCGTGAATTCGCAAGTGTCTTCCATAACAGTCGCTAGTCGTCACTAAGGACCACTGATTATTCTGTAGTTTGGTGGGGGGTACAGCTCCATTAACTGTTCATCTTTAACTGGTTTGTGATCGGTGCCTCCAACACATTTACCTAGCTAGAGTTGGGGGGTGGGGAAGGGGGAGTTAATTATATATATATGTTCCTATATATCATTAGTGAAAAAAGGCCTTCTTTTCTGTAAAGCCAAATCACGACTGGCTTTCCAAATCCTTGAGATAATAGAAAGCTGCAGAGATATATCCAGCTGATGGAAGATATCTTTCAAGTGGAGGGAGGGAGATGGTTTCCAGATCAATCTGCCTGCTTGCGTTGGAAGGTGGTGCAACCTCAGACGTGGCATAATATGGCAGTTTTTTCTTATCAACATTTTGGCCACATTAAGATCTGAGTAATTAAAGCCCGCACTCTTCCAAACACGATGTACGTATGATCGTCGAGAGCTCCGGGTCCCAGTTTCCAACTCCGACTGAGATTGGAGGCGGCATATGCATGTTCGATTAATGTAATTTCTCTGAAAGCCATCTGTAAGCCGACTAGCTAGATCGTGAGAACGCGCACCATCCTCTGCATGCCATACGTTCGTAGACCAGTCCAGTTAATCCTCAGAGTCCAGCGATCGTCTCCTCGATCTGCAGCCAGACGTGATAGGGACATAATGACCAGTGAATGAAGCTGCAGGGTCCATCGATATCTCTGAGTGATCAAGATCATGGTGAGTAAGGTACCGCTAAAACAGGCAGCCGATCGACCTGGGTACGTATTTAGGGGGGTGATGATGACCTGATCAGAGATCAACGTTACACCCTCAAGCTTCCACCATTTTGAAGCCGACCATGTTGAGGAGGAGGGTTCCCTGAGATCAACATTTCAAGTTCCACTGTTCACGTAACAGCTGTGCCGCCGTACGACGGCGCATGCTTTCTATAGTCTACGATGTTAATTGGAAAGCAACGCGGGAATTCTTTTCCTTTTTTCTCGCCCGCGGACGGGAGGTCCATGTGAACCACGAGTTTGACCGCCGGCTCCGGCGGTGGTCCTTCACGCTCGCTCATGCCGCTGATGGCTGAGCCGGTATTGCTCCTCTGCGCGTGGCCGCTTTCCGTCCTCGTTTCTTTAAACCCAGTCTGCATGGCATTTGAAAATGGAGTCATAAAGGAGGACAGGACTCAATCAATATTAGAAGGGTACTGCTTATATTTTGCCGAAAAACTCAAATCAAAATATGAAAAAAAAATTAAAAAAAATCCTTCTAATATTGACCGGTGGGCTGCATGCTTCGGCACTTGTGTTTAGCATTCTCCGACACAAACTATAGGAACACTTTTTCTTTGTCAAGTTAGTATTAAAAATTAATTATTCGTGCATGTGTTCAAAATTAAGGTAAGTTTAAAAGAACTGTTATTATGACTTAGAGGGGAGACATTTTAACTAAAGTATACTTTAGACAACAGATGTAATCTCTGAAAACAAAAAAAAAAGGTTTCTCATTCAACGAACAACTGCAACTTTCTTTTAATAAGATAGGTCACGGAGTAGGAGTTAAAGTCTGTTTGTTAACCGGTAAAACTCCACCCAGAAAATCTTTTCAAAAAAAATATTTTTTTAATCATTTGGTTTATTTGAAAAGTAAAATCTGTAAAATCTTAGATTTTGGCGTCAAGGTAAAACTGAGGAGGCCATTTTCGCAGCGTACGGCCTCTTCGTCTTCTCCTCCTTGTAATCAAACAACAGTGCCAACCTTGTTAGCGCTATTTAATTGGGTTTTTTTTTATTTTTTTCCCTTCATTTAAGTTATCTTTGTCAAATCTAAAATTTTTTATTTGTTGTTTTTATTTTTATTTTTTTATTAAAATATCTGTAGAACACTATTCATTCAAGTTATGTTTTTATTTTATTTCTCCTAATTTAAATTCTTTGTCAAAGTTATTTGTTTTCCACAAGTTTTTTTATTTTTTAAAATATAAAAAATAAAAAATAAAATAAAATAAATTTTTTGATGAATAGTACACTAGAGGTATGTGGTCTCCTCTCATTGGAGTGGACCATAATATCTCATGTGTCCCAATGCAACTCTCTAATAAAAATTTACATTTAATGCTGTTGACTTTTCACATTTTTTTAATCTTTTATTTACACAAATAACCAGTGAAAATATTACCTAAGAATCAAATGAATAATTACGATTATTATTTTCATGTAAAAATTATTTCATGAAAATTTATTTTCCAATAAGAATATTTTAAATGTAATCAAATATACCCTAAATTGGACACAAACTCGGATACGAATCTTGGTGGTAAGATTTCTGCGCCATTCATTAATTAGAAGAAGAGAAGAAAGGGAATTAATTTGCAATTTACAGTTTTATATATGTTGAATACCACTACAACAAATCTCTTTTTTTTTGTAACGAGAAAATCCTGCCCCGTGTGGTTTTATGAGTTCAGAGATTGATGTTCGTGAACTCTAAGGTCAGGATTTGGCAGCTCCTACTTTTCGTGTACCCGTATTGCCCTTATTTTATTTGACCGAAAAAACTCTGGATCTACACATCTCGAATATTGTATGTAAATCAGGTAAACCATCCTTAAGAATCGAACTCGAGACCTCTTACTTTTAAGTAAGAGTTCTAACCGATCGACCCAATCGAAATCCTCCCACTACAACAGATCTCACTCTCAAAGAAAGTAAAAATGTATTGCATGTTGCGCACACATTTTTCGTCAAAGTTTGATAAATAAGAAGCCTTCTCCGCTGCTAACATCCACACGTTTCTTACCACTTGCGTGGTCTCATTACAACCCTCTCTCTTCCCCCAGCCGGGTCCCCAACTCGCCAGGAGGAGAACAATCCGACGGCGTTGGTGGTCGGAAGGCGGGGCCATTTGACTCCGACATCAAACAGAAAAAAAATGTGCTCTTAAGACTTCTAAAGTTCCAAACCTACGAGTAAAGAAGTCAAATTCACCCCGGTCCAAAAAGCTCGCGCCCGCCGACCTCACCCAACACACACGATCTGCTTCCCTTTTTAAGTATCTATTTCCCTGCTCTTTCCGGGCCGTTGGCTATGACCGCGTTTGGTTTCCGAGTTTTACACGACTAATTCGAGCAAGGATTTCCGGTCTCCGACCACTATAAAGTACTAAGAAATGCTAACTGGCATTTGGACAGGGAAGTTTCTACGTTATGACAACGTCACAGCGGTGACTCATCATTTCCGTGTCGGAGCTGCGGACGAAGGGGGACTGGATGTGAGTGCGGACGTGGCCGTGATTAGGATAAACAAACCATCAGTAGCTGGCTTTTGGTCGAAGCCTTTCTTACGTTTTCGATTGGTGGATCTTTAATTTGAGGGTTGTGATCGTGTCCTCACGGAAGAAGACACCATCACGGAGATGGATATGATCAGTGGCGGATCCTGAAAATTAATTCAGTGGGGTCACTTAAACTTAAGAGGGTCACCCTTAAATTTAGTGCGATCACCTTTCATTTGCACACTTAAATAACATGGAGAATTTTTACTTTTTTTAAGACATCTCTTCCAATAAGGAGGGTCCGCCACTGGACATGACGCGTCCTGATTGAGATGTTTGAACCACATAAAAAAAGTTACGGACTCTGAATTATATTGCAAGACTAATTTTGCAATGAACGTTTCTGGATAGATGAATAAGATGTTAGGTGTATCGTCATTTTATTAAAAAAAAAAAAATCTTTGGGGATCTATAAAATTAAGCACTCGTATTGATGTCATTTGATGTCGATCGGTTCTATGTGGGTCTTGCAAAGTTTGGACTCGATTATCTTATTCATTGGCTATGATAATACATCTTGGTCATTTTGATCCTTTTAATTTAAAAGATTTTTTTTTTAAATCAAAAGAGACAAGGCCCATAAGTGATTACTGTCTGTTGTTGTACGTACGTTAACCATGAAGTTTAAAAGTTAGTATTGAAAATTGTTAAAATAGCAAGTTTTATAACCATTAATGGAGTTAGAATCGATCATTAATTTGATCAGTTCAAATGAATTTCCAAACATTCCCAATATTTTATCTTAGAACTAGTCTTATGATTTCTTTTTCAAGCATTCCCAAACCCATCCTACGTAAATATTCATATATAGTACATCATTATTTTTCATGTAAATATTGCATCATGGACTAGTTCTTCTCATTACGGAATGCCAAGAGGAATGGAAATAACCCGGTTCGGTGGTTCATAACGCCAATATGGACACCGCGGGCGCGTATCGAATAGTCAGCAGTGAGACCTCGTAAATTCGCGCGAGCCTAACTGCAAAGACTAAGCGACTCCATTTGATATTGTAGCGCGCCTTTGAAACATCAAACTAAAAGTAGTTGGATTTTTTATTTTTCACGGAAACTATTGTTATATACAAAATGGTAAAATATATTATCGTTAAAGATCGATGTGTGAAATTTCAATATATCTGTTGATAGATATTGTCATCATTTAAGTTTTTTTCTATTTTGAAAAAAGATTCTCTTGAGATAAGAGGAATAAGTCTTACTTATATATATATATTCACTATTTTTAATATGAGATTAAATTATATTTCTACACAATCTCTTTTTAATAAGGATAAATGTATACAAATCTTGTTATAATAATACGTTCAGATATGATATGTGGTCTCTTATTTAGTTTTATACCGATAATATTAATGAAAATATGTAAAATTTCAATATACCTTTTAAAAAGTATTATTTCTATTTGTGATATTTAAACACATACTTATTTTTGCTATTTTTAATATAAGATTAAACTGTTCCTCTGTTGTTAAGATATGATCAAACATATCACTCATACATAAAAAATATTATAAATATATCATATCAATTAACTTGCGTCCGAAGGAAGTCAATATTCCTACAAAATTATGTTATTTTCCATTAGTTCGATAAATTTTAACGAAAGTGTCATTATTACTTTAAACATTTTTTTGAAAATAATATCTGGATGTTAAGATTGTTTAACTCAATGACAAATAAGAAATTTTAATCAAATTTATGTTAAAAATAGATGGAGAGTATTGAGTAACATCGTATCACCGAGATGGCATGTACATCGACAACGTTTTCCATTGACGATTGACATGTTTGACATATTTTGGCAACAGTTACATATTTTGTTATTTTTATATAACGATAATTTCTGTAAAAAAACTATAATAACTTTTTTGGTGCAGACACGGAATGAGGGATATTTATATCACAACTTTCTAACTTATATATTTGTTCCCATCCTTCAATTCTTTTCGTGCAATATTTATGTTTATTATAAGACTTTTTTTTAATAAAGTTAAGTTGAATTGCAAAAGAGCAATCTTATTGGCTGACAATACAGTTTAAGTGAACAGATGAGTAAGGTGGGGATTGAAAAATATAAGATTTTTTACATATATATTTTTTAAAAGCATAATTTGTTGCTCGGCTAGTAAGTCCAGAGGGGGGGGGTGAATGTGATTCTTAAAATTCGATTATCTAAACCTGTTAACAAAAAACGTTCAACACAAAATACTACATTCGACTGTTAGTGTTAGTAATAAAGAAAGGATAACAATCACACAACACAAGAATTTTATCCTGATTCGAACCTCCTCTCCAAAAGAGTCATACGTTCAGTTCCTGAGCAACAACTCAGGATTTCACTACCTGTGGTGGCCAAATCTGGCCGCCTATACCCATAATGGCCCACTACGTCCCTTAAGCGTCCTGTCAACTGACGTGGCCCCATCCCAACGGACCGCGTTCATCCCAAGACAGTGTGATGATCTCAAGGATACCGCCAGCTTGATCGGGCACTGTCAAGCCTCGTAGCTATATGCCCCCGAACGGGTCTTTTGTTCCTCCGCTACCGAACACTTGCGGAGAGGTTCCGAACAGGAACGGCAGCTTTACTGCACGGGACGACCCTCAACGTCACCGAACAGCGTTCGTGACCTCCCTGTAGGTCACCTGCTCGGAAGTTGCTCCCCAAAGGTTTCCGAGCAGGCTCCCTGGCTCACAGGACGGTTGTAACCGCCCTAGGCCACGATCTCCACCATTAAGGGGCGTGGGCTGCCTGGCAACCCAACGGGCGCCTGAGTCTTAACTCCTCCCGTTATGCGCGTGCGTCCAGGCGCCTCTTCAGGCACGATCTGCCCAACGTTACGCACGTTGGCCTCGACACTAACGCCTATAAAAGCACAGGTATAGTACCATGCAAAGGTACGTTCCCTCTCACGCGAACACAACTCTCACATTCCGAAACCCCCTGCCTCTCAAGCTCCTCACTGACTTAGGCATCGGAGGGTTTCCCCGGTCTTCACCGGGCCTCCTGATCCTTCTCTGGTTTTGTAGGCCTTCGTCCTCACCAGCGATCGTCTTCCCTCTCTCATTCTAGTGGAGGCCCGTTTGGCTCAGGCCCAAACAGGATCACGCCACCACATTTGGCGCCGTCTGTGGGAAATCGACGCTGCCATGGCTCGAGGACGATCTTCATACCAGAACATAGGAAGCAGGGCGACGAGGTCTCGCCAGTCACGAAGGGACTCCCGTCGCCGATCCCCTCCTGGTGACGACGCTGTCGCCACTGCTGGCGCAAACCACGACGTCCCGGCACCGCCGGCTGTAGCGCCTGCAACTGCCCTCGAAGTAGCGGAACTTCGAGGACAAATGCAGCAGTTGACAGGCGTTTGCCTCGCCCTACAGGCCCAGTTGGCAGGGGCAGCGGCCCCAGCGGTTTCCCTGCCGCGTGAGCGGCAGGCGGAATCGTCACATCGACGCTCCCGCGTCCCCCTCGCGCCGCGGGAGCAGCAGGCGGATTCTCCGCGCCGGTCCCTCCGGGCCCCATCGGAGGAGCGGGCGCCAGAGCGCCGCGGGCGTTCCCCCCGACGCTCTATCATCTCCCCCCGTCCGCCACGATCGGTCGTGGGAGGCAACTCCCACGCCTCCGGACGAGGGGGCCCCGCCAACTCCGAGCAGGAGCTCGCCAGGCGCCTGAGGCGTGTGGTCGACCTCGAACGCCGCATGGACGCGATGGTTCAGCGCGCGGAGGGCAAGGCTCCAGCGGAGGACGACTTGGACTTCCGCTCTCCTTTCAGCAGGGAGATCCTGGAGGCCCAGGTCTCCTCCAAGCTCCCTCTGCCCACCATCGCTCCTTACGACGGCACAACCGACCCGGCCGACCACATCCATGGCTTCGAGTCACACATGGTGTTCCACGGAGCATCGGACGCGGCCAAGTGCAGGGCTTTCCCTGCAACGCTCAAGGAGACCGCCAGGGCTTGGTTTGAAACCCTCCCCGCGGGCTCCATCACCTCCTTCCGTCAACTGAAGAAGTCCTTCAGGGACAACTTTCTTGGAGGGAGGTCGCAGCCGCGAACGGCGGCTTCTCTTCTGGCTGTGCGCCAGAAGAAAGGCGAAGCACTCTGGGACTTCGTCAAGAGGTTTCGAACAGAGGCGCTTCGTATCTCGCGCCTAGACGTCCCTCTGGCCACCAGTGCTCTTATCCAGGGCACCCGCGACGGTTTTTTGCAGAGGACTCTCGGCGTCCAGCAGCCTGCCACCCTCGCCGAACTACTCTCCATCGCACAGCACCACGCGGCTTGCGAGGAGAGCCTGGCGGCGAGCAGGGCCGAGCAGGGGGAGCAGTCGGACAAGAAGCGGCCTTCCGACAACGGCTCCGACCGAGATCGGAAGAAAGGACGGCGCAATGGCGATTCCCCGCGCCGTCCGCGCCCCTTCACCAACTACACCCCCCTCACGGTGGCTCCCGAACAAATCCTGGCAGGCTTTTGTTCGGTGGCCCCAAAGAATGCGCTCCGACCCCCGGAAGCGCGATCAAAATAAGTACTGTCGCTTTCATCGCGACCACGGCCACGACACCTCCGAGTGCCGCCAGCTTAAGGACGAAATCGAAGACCTTATCAAGCGCGGCTACCTTGGGCGGTTCGTGCGCCGGAACGAAGAGCGCCCCCGACGCCGAGACCGCACTCCCGAGCAGCCGATCAACAACGAGCCCAATGGGCAAGAGATCAACGTGATCGCGGGAGGTTTCGGCGCGGGCGGAGAAAGCACTCGAAGCCGACGCGATTACGCAAGGCGAGTGCATGCCGTAGACAGGCCTGCGACTGTTCGGTCGGCTCCATATCCTGCCAGTCCTGCACGCACACAGCCCGGGGAGGCTATAACCTTCTCGGATGAAGATCTTGTAGGGGTTACGACCCCACACACTGATGCGCTGGTCGTTTCGGCCACCATCAACCACTGTAACGTGCGCCGAATTCTGGTAGATAATGGAAGCGCCCCCGATGTCTTGGCTTATGACTGTTTTGTCCTCATGGGTCTGCGAACCGATCAACTCACCCCTGTAAATTCGCCACTCTTCGGCTTTTCGGGAGTTTCGGTCCAGCCCATGGGAAGGGTTCGCCTTCCGATCACCTTGGGAACGGCTCCAAGGGCTGTGACCAAAGTTGTTGACTTTTTGGTCATCAACAACATGCCTGGATACAATGCTATCCTGGGCAGAGGCCTGATCGGACGTATCAAAGCAGTACCTTCGTCGCTCCATCAGAAGATGAAGTTTCCTACTCCGAGCGGGGTGGGCGAAGTGCTCGGGTGTCAGCGTGAGTCTCGCCGTTGCTATGTCCTCTCTCTAAGGGACAAGCAACCACTCGCTGATCCAGCTCTTCCGACCTCCGATCAGCCTTCAACCAGCCGAGGGACGCCTGCTGAAGACCTAATCCCTATTCAAGTGGACGACGACCCCGAACACGTCTTATACATTGGCGCCTTATTGACGGAGGCCGAGCAGCAACGCTACACAGTTTTCCTGCTGGCCAATTTGGACGTGTTCGCCTGGTCTGATGACGAGCTCCCAGGCATCCCCCCAGAGGTTATGGTGCATCGCCTCCGGTTGGATCCCCGAATCCCGCCAGTACAGCAAAGAAGGCGACCCGTGAACCGAGAACGGCAGACCGTGATACGGGATCACGTGGTCAAGAGCCGAGCTATTGGGCTCCTCCGAGAAGCCCAATATCCAAGATGGATCTCCAACGTGGTCCTCGTGCGCAAGACCAATGGCAAATGGCGCGTGTGCGTGGATTACAAGGACCTCAATAAGGCAACGCCCAAGGATAATTTCCCCCTGCCGCGCATTGATCAGTTGGTGGATGCAACTTCCGGGCATGAGCTTCTTAGCTTCTTGGATGCCTACTCTGGTTATCACCAGATCAGCATGCATCCCCCGGACCAAGACGCCACGACGTTCGTCACAGACCTAGGCCTATACTGTTTTACCAGGATGCCTTTTGGTCTGAAGAATGCAGGCGCGACTTACCAGCGATTGGTCAACAAGATGTTCGAGCAGCAAATCGGGCGCAACATGGAGGTTTACGTCGACGACATGTTGGTCAAGACTCTTCCGAGTACCGATCACATTTCCGACCTCCAGGAGACTTTCGCAACTTTGCGAAGGTATAATATGAAGCTCAATCCAGCCAAGTGCGCGTTTGGTGTCCGGTCGGGTAAGTTCCTTGGGTTCCTCGTATCAAACAGGGGAATAGAGGCGAACCCGGAAAAAATCCAAGCCGTACTTGAGATGTCCAGTCCGAAGACGGTGCGCGACGTCCAACGTCTGACAGGACGTCTTGCCGCGCTAACAGGTTCATGTCCCGAGCAGCAGAAAGAAGTTTTAACTTCTTCAAGTTGCTCCGAGGCCCTAAAAACGCCTCGAAGCAAGGGGGGCAAGTACTGTGGACTGACGAATGCGAAGCTGCCTTCACTGAGCTGAAGGCATATTTGGCAGCCCCTCCTGTTCTCTCAAAGCCTGTGCTCGGAGAACCCTTGTTCGTGTACCTCTCGGTCACCGAACACTCCATCAGTGCGGTCTTGATCAGAGAATTAGGAGCGGCACAGTATCCAGTGTACTATATCAGCAGGGTCCTCCAAGAAGCTGAAAGGAGGTACCCCAGAGCAGAAAAGCTTGCCCTTGCTCTTGTCACAGCTGCACGGAAGCTCAGGCCCTACTTTCAGGCCCATTCCGTTACAGTGCTTACCGATCAACCGCTGAAATCCATCTTGCAGCGGCCGGAGGCTTCCGGTAGGTTGGTTAAGTGGGCAATCGAGCTGGGAGAGTTTGACATCAGCTTCCGACCAAGGACGGCGATCAAAGCACAGGCGTTAGCAGATTTCGTGGCGGAATGCACCCTTCCGGCCGAGCAGGATCCACCGTTGGCAGACGAGCCCCCATGGGAGCTTTATGTGGACGGATCCTCTTGTGTCACCGGAAGCGGGGCAGGTCTGGTCCTCACCTCCCCAGAGGGGTTAGAGTTCCAATACGCCCTCCGTTTCCGCTTTCCAGCCTCCAACAACGTCGCCGAATACGAAGCCTTGCTGTCCGGTATCCGCATGGCTAGGCACCTCGGAGCCATTCGGCTTAGAGTCTTTAGTGACTCCCAGTTGGTCGCCAGCCAGGTGAGCGGACAGTTCGGAGCAAGGGAACCTCGCATGGCTCAATACCTTCAACAGGTCAAGAGCCAGACAGAGGGCCTCGTATACTTCGAGGTTATACATGTTCCACGGGAGCAGAATGCGCGAGCTGATGCGCTGGCCAAATTGGCATCTTCAGGTGACATCACCCCTTCTCGCTCTGTCTTCATTGAAGAGCTCGCCTTGCCGAGCACGGAGATTGATGTAGCCGCCATAGAAACGGGCCCACCGACCCCGAGTTGGGTGGACCCTCTCTTGGCGTACCTTCTCCGAGGCGAGCTTCCTCCCGAACAGGATGAAGCTCGGAAAGTCAGGATGCGCTCGCAACACTTCACCCTCGTAGAAGGCAAGCTGTACCGGCGGTCCCTTGCAAGACCTCTCCTGCGTTGTCTCAACCCTGAGGAGGCCCTCGCGGCCACGGAGGAAGTTCACGAGGGGCTGTGCGGAAGCCATCTAGGGGGCAGAACGCTAGCGCGCAGCCTCATCCGAGCAGGATTCTGGTGGCCTTCTCTTCAGAAGGATTGCATGACCTTTGTCAAGAAATGCCCAGAATGCCAAAAGTTCGGAGTACTCATCAAGCAACCGGCCGAACAGCTCCACAGTCTGTTCGAGCCGCGCCCTTTCGCTAGATGGGGCATTGATATCTTGGGTCCCTTTCCGGAGGCCCAAGGTCGGAAGAAATTTCTGTTCGTAGCCATCGATTACTTCACCAAGTGGATCGAGGCCGAACCCGTTACCACAATCACCGAACAGGCCGCATGGAAGTTCGTATGGAAGAACCTTCTCTGCAGGTTTGGCGTCCCAAGGGTGATTACGTCTGACAACGGGAAACAGTTCGACAGCATCTTCTTCAAGCAGAAGTGCGCCGAGCTCGGAATCTACAACCACTTCACCTCCGTCGCTCATCCCCAAGCTAACGGTCTGGTCGAAAACGCCAACCGAACGTTGCTGCATGGGATCCGAACCAGAGTGGAGGCTGCAGGTGGATCATGGATCGATGAGCTCCCAAACGTCCTTTGGTGTCACCGGACAACTGCTCGGGTAGCTACAGGGGAAACACCCTTCCACCTGGCCTACGGCTCGGAAGCAGTTGTGCCTTTGGAAGTAGCCCTCCCAACTATCCGAACTACCCACTTCGACGAAGCTGCCAATAATCGAGCTCTTCGGGAAAACTTGGACATGCTAGGCGAACGACAGAGCGACGCCAGCATTCGCCTCGTTTCCTATCAGCAGAAACTCGCACAATATTATAATGCGCGAGTTCGGGAAAGGCGGTTCAATGTGGGGGATTTGGTTCTGCGCCGCTGTTCGGCTTCGGACCCCCGAAGAGCAGTAGGCAAGCTTGCCATCAAATGGGAAGGACCTTATCAGGTCACCCATGTCCTTGGGAAGGGCTCATATAAGCTAACTACTCCTAGTGGCGAACCCATTCCCAGGACTTGGCATGTTTCTAACCTTAAGGCTTATTATGTATAAGAGCCTTTTTTCAACATCCTACCTCTCTTCTCCCAACTCCTGACGCCATACAAGCATTTAGCATACATACCTGGTCGGAATCCCCTTCACGGTTCCCCACGGTCTGCGCTATACATGCAATGCCTACGGCGCCTAGCGGATTTCGATCCGAACAGGAGTAATCACGAAAGGAAGAAGATAGAGAAAGCGAAGCTACACGACGATCTCACAAACAAAAGACTTCATTCACAAAAAGTCTGTTTTACAAGAAGGATCTTTTTTGCCACGGTTACAAAAAGGTGCAGTATAAGACAACAAGGGGTCAAGGAGCCTGCTGTGAAGGACCGGCGTCATCATCTGAAGGGGGCATCCGCCCAGACTGGAACTGTGCGAATCGCACACCATCCAGACGGGCGTCCTGAGTGCGACGCCGGCACTCCCGAACAGCGGCCTCGAAAGCTTCCCGGGCACGTTCGACCCAGGAAAGCTGCTCCCCCACCTCCTTCCCAGCGTTGAGGCCCACCCTGTAGCAGCGGGCCCCATACTGCTCCAAATCCTCCTTGTATTCAGGCCCGGCCTTATAATCGGCAATGGCACGGGCCTCTACATTCATCATTACCTTGGCCAGGGCATCCTTCTCGGCTCGTGCCAAGGTAACATCCAGCTTCGCGGCATGGAGAGCAGCCTTGAGGTTCTTCACCTCCTCCTCCAGCGCCGCCTCGCGAGCTTTATGCCTCGCCGAAAGATCGTGATAGAAGGCTGTCTGCGCCTCATAAAGATACTTCTGTCTCTGGCCCCGAACAGCTAAAGCCTTCAGAGTACCCAACGACTTGGACATACCGCCCACAAGTACCTCTACGTCGACGTCGCTCAGACCATCTTCTATCGGGTACTCCGGCTGGTAACCTTCCACCGACTTCTCTGGAGTCTGTTCGGAAGGAAGCTCCAGACACCTCGCCAACCGATCAAGGCGAGAAGCAGTAGGGCTCGCAGGCAGCTCTCTGGGCATCTCCTCCATCCGGCGAAGGGTCGCCTCCAGCACTGCCACCGAAGGGGCTCCGGGAAGTTTCTTCGAGAGCACCTCGCTAAGAGGCCTTCGGTCGCCCTCCGATCCTTCAGCCCGAGCAGCACCCGCGGCCTCCCCACCAGGCCCTTCGTATGCCTTGGAGGTTGCTTCTTCGTTAGCAACCACCTCGGAGGGGGGCATGGGGGGCAGGATACCCCCGGGGGAAGTGACAACCTCTTCGGACGCCCTTGTCGTCGCGGCCGCCTTCTCAATAGCCCCCGCTGCAGAAACAGCGGTGGCAACCTCGTCGGACGCCCTCGTCGTCGCGGCCGCCTTTTCAGTGGCCCCCGCTGCAGGAGCCACTTCTTGTTCCGAAGAGGGAACCGTGGTCGGCGCTGCCACCACCACGCCGCTCAGGACCACCCCAGCAGGAGCGGAAACCTCTGTCGCGTCGGCGACCTCCTCCCGCCGAACGGGAGACACTCCACCTTCTCTACTCCTCCTGGAAGAGGCTCCCGCAGTGTTGCTGGCAGCACCGTGCTCGGCACCACCAGCGCGGGAAGCATTAGAGGGCTCCCTATCCCTCGAGCAGGTGGAGCCCCTAGCTTCTTCCATGGCAGGGCTTTCGGACCCGTCACTCACGACGACGAGCCCCAACTCGGTCGCTAGCCCCGGCGCGACCTCTGGGCGTTCTTTGGAGGACACCGGTGGCACTCCTTCATCGGCAGACTGCACGGCCCTACTTGTTCTGCGCAGCACTAACTGCGCCCCTTCTTCCTCCTCTTCGGTCCCCTCCTCGTCGCGAGGAGGAGTAGTTGGGACCGCCTTCTGCTTCTTCCGAGCACGGAGCTGCTCTACCTCCTCCGCGCTCTCGTCAACTAGTACCGGCCTCTTCCTTGCGGGAGCGGAAGGCCGGTTCGCCCCGCCACTCTCCGCTGGCGAGGCCCGAGCTCCGGCTGGAACCACCTCTCTGGCGGCCTTCTTCTTCAGACGAATTTGCCCAGGCCCCTTTTCAGGAGCCTGGGCCCTTGCCGAGCGCCCCTCGGTGGGCGAAGGAGCCACGAGCGCCGTCGTTACGGCAGCCCCAACCCTCACTGCGGAAGGGACCCGAGCAACGGCAGCAGCATCATCACTCTCGAACACCTTGTGCGCTAGCACAGGGATCTTTTCGGCAAATTCATCATTTGCCTCTTGATCCCTTCCGGCCTCTAGCTCTGCGGCCGCTGCGCACATAGAAGACAAGAAGAAGAGAGGTTAGTATGGAGGTGCCAAACTCAAGGGTAAACAACCAGGAGATAATAATACTTACTCCACGGCTTGCTGAGCCCGTACTTGACGAGCATGAACTCGGTCACATAGCCTTCTCCGTTCCGAACACCTGCTCGGAGAAGCTTGTCCGACGCCTTTGCCTCGTCCTGGATCAGATGCGGAAAGCTGTCCTTCCGCGCAGATCGCATAACAGTGGGGAATCCCCACTCAACACCACTCCGGTGGCGCACGAAGAACAGTCTGTCCATCCAACCCTTGTTGTTGGAGTATTTGTTGGACAGGCTGATATGCATCCGGTCTGTTCGGTGCTTGGCGTAGTAGATGTCTGCTCCTGATGCCCGCGAAGCAGACAGCTTGAAGTGTGCTCGGAAGACGTCCGCCGAACCCCGGATCTCCTTCAACTTGCAGACAACACCGAAGATACATATGTATCTCCAGGTATTGGGCGTCAGCTGTATAGGCGAAACGCCCCACGTATTCAGGAGCGCCTTCGCCACCTCCGGCAACGGCAGCCGGAAGCCTGCCTCCAGATGGTCCACGGAGAGCAGCAGGCAGCCTGGTTTATTCACCAGGATTGTGTCGCTTTCCTTGGCGTCGATGATCTCGTACTCCTCCCCGATCCTGAAACGCTCACGGAGCCCGCTGTAGTGACGACATCGTACTCCACTGGCCGCTGCGACGGTCACCCCGCTCGCTCCGGCGACAGCCTTCCCTTTGCTAGCCATTTCAGGAAGGATCGTAGGCGGTGACGGCGGCACGAAGGGACGGAGGAGGAGACGGAAGCAGGAGAAGGCAAGAAAGTACGAGAGCTGAAGGTCGAAAGATTTCTGGGAGGCGTAGCTCCCGCCCTCGTCTTTTCCCCTCCTTATAAGGAAAGAGGATGGAACGAAATTCGAGGCGGGCCCCCAAAAGAGCCGCTCCTTCCCGTTTTTTGAATGTGCCCCTTCGGGTACGGCGTTGGCGACCGTCCGAACGCGACGGCAGCACCTCAAGCATGGTGTGGTTTCGTACCCATCATGAGGGGTTAACCGCCTGCCCAGGCTCCAAGCGGCGGCATCCCACAACGGGTCGTCGCATTAAATGCGGAAATGACGCCCTCGAACTGCTCGCCTCACTGAGCCACTCGAAGGCGTGGGGGGCAAGTGTGGTGGCCAAATCTGGCCGCCTATACCCATAATGGCCCACTACGTCCCTTAAGCGTCCTGTCAACTGACGTGGCCCCATCCCAACGGACCGCGTTCATCCCAAGACAGTGTGATGATCTCAAGGATACCGCCAGCTTGATCAGGCACTGTCAAGCCTCGTAGCTATATGCCCCCGAACGGGTCTTTTGTTCCTCCGCTACCGAACACTTGCGGAGAGGTTCCGAACAGGAACGGCAGCTTTACTGCACGGGACGACCCTCAACGTCACCGAACAGCGTTCGTGACCTCCCTGTAGGTCACCTGCTCGGAAGTTGCTCCCCAAAGGTTTCCGAGCAGGCTCCCTGGCTCACAGGACGGTTGTAACCGCCCTAGGCCACGATCTCCACCATTAAGGGGCGTGGGCTGCCTGGCAACCCAACGGGCGCCTGAGTCTTAACTCCTCCCGTTATGCGCGTGCGTCCAGGCGCCTCTTCAGGCACGATCTGCCCAACGTTACGCACGTTGGCCTCGACACTAACGCCTA
The DNA here is from genome assembly GCA_014218235.1 of Colocasia esculenta. Classification (NCBI taxonomy): domain Eukaryota; kingdom Viridiplantae; phylum Streptophyta; class Magnoliopsida; order Alismatales; family Araceae; genus Colocasia; species Colocasia esculenta. The sequence continues at coordinate 88,003,177 of CM024765.1, read as the reverse complement.
TAAAAGCACAGGTATAGTACCATGCAAAGGTACGTTCCCCCTCACGCGAACACAACTCTCACATTCCGAAACCCCCTGCCTCTCAAGCTCCTCACTGACTTAGGCATCGGAGGGTTTCCCCGGTCTTCACCGGGCCTCCTGATCCTTCTCTGGTTTTGTAGGCCTTCGTCCTCACCAGCGATCGTCTTCCCTCTCTCATTCTAGTGGAGGCCCGTTTGGCTCAGGCCCAAACAGGATCACGCCACCACACTACCCAAGGGTACAGTCCCCCTCAAAGACACTTACACATCCAACCGCAGTTGGCATTCTCTTCACAACCCGAAGAAGAAAACAACACCCTGATTCATAGGTCTTCTTTCAACACGAAGGGAACACTCTCCACTTGTTTCCAACAGCTCTTCTCTTCACACAAGAAGAGGAACTTCTCAAGAAAGTGAGAAAAATAGGCGAAATGCCCCTAGACCAAACTTATAGCAAATGCTTGATCTGAGGCAGTGACTGAGAGAGAAAGATTTACAATAATGAAATCTCTCAAATCACAAGGGCTCTCCAAAAATTAACAACGATGAGGCACTGGAGAGCAAGAGCTACAAGGTTGGAGTGGAAAGCAAGAAGCTTTTTTTTTGCTAAAACTCTATCACTTCTAGATTTTTCGTTGAGATATTGAATCCTTCAAAAGTTCTATTTACAGGAGTCTTCAGTCTTGTATATATATCTTCTCTTGCTGAATTAGCCGTTTAGATGACCGTTGTCTCTAGGCTTTAGTGAACGTTAGACTGCATAGCTCGTTGCAGTCAACAGTCCTTTACGTTCCATGCACGCAAGGAGAAGATCTTTATTGATATTCTTCAGCTTCCACTTTGTCCAACATTGTATGGGGTTGTGCTGTCAGAGATCTGCACACAATAAATGCTAAATCATAGACAGCTACGCTGTCGCTTGTTGTCAGTCAACGTTTAAATCCATGTAGTAAGACATTTCACAAAAATGGAAATGACATTCTGCTATATAAAAAGTGTTTCATATAGAAGCATGATAATAGAGGATATCTAGATATGCATCGTGCAGAGAAATGTACAGTCACATTAAATGTATGGATATTAGAGAAACATGCGGGAGGACTTTGCCTTTCAAAATATTTGAGTCATGTTTGAATGTCAAGTCGTTGTAGTCCATGAAATCGTTATGAGTACGACTTATGAAATCGTTGTGTGAATAAGTCGTCATTTATGTAAATCGTTATTCATCCATAAATAAATCGATGTGAACACAAGTCGTTATACAATCATAACCAAATCGTTGTAGAGACAAATCGTTATGAGAGTATAAGCAAGTCGTTATAACCAAATCGTTGTGAGCAAATCGTTGTTTCACACATAAGCAAATCGTTGCAGGTATCGAATCGTTGTTTTACTTATCGAATCGATACAGTGATCAAATCGTTGTTTGTTTTATCGAATCATTACACTGACCAAGTCGTTGTGTAACTTATCGAATCGTTACGGCGACCAAGTCGTTATGTAACTTATCGAATCGTTACGACGACCAAGTTGTTGTTCTCACTTAACAAATCGTTGTGAGAGTAAATCATTGTTCTCACTTAACAAATCGTTGTGAGAGCAAATCGTTGTTCTCACTTAACAAATCGATGTGGCGATCAAATCGTTCTACTCACTTAACGAATCGTTGTGAGATCGAAATCGTTATGCTCACTTGGCGAATCGTTGTGAGATCGAATGCTCACTTAGTGAATCGTTGTGAGATTGAATGCTCACTTAGCGAATCATTGTGAGATCGAAATCGATGCAACACTTATGAAATCATTATAAAATCGAAATCAGTATGATACTTTATTAAATCCTTGTGAAAATGAAATCGATAGAAGTGAAAATCGTTATGACACATAGAAAGTCGATGTGTACTTAGAGAAATTTCATGTTATGTACTTTAAATGCTACAGTGTAAGAAATATTTACATATTTTCTTGATTTCGCCTGATTTACCTCACATGCCTAAGTTTCATGAAAACTTGGTAGATAATACTTTATTGAAATTTGATTAATCACTAAAATAGATATATAATTCATAAAATTATATGGGAATGAGCTGATCATCATAAAGGAACCATAATATGTCATATTTTTGCATTTTCATCAAAATTCTATAGATGATTTTTTTTTTTGCGCTAGAATCGTGGTGTGATGTAACTTTTAGAAATCGTTAGTGGAAGGTCAGGACATGGTCTTACTTATCGGAATAGACTATAATGTCCTTCCGTCATAATAAAATAATATATTATTTTTTAGAGACAAAAGTGTATAATAGTATTTAATGGTGATTGAAATAGCTGTCAAGAAATATTCTAGATATATTCCAAAGTTCCGTGACAGACTTTTTGCAGTAAAAAAATGTCTAATAAAGTTTTTCATTCAAAGATATGACAGAGAATCTAATTATATTTTAACAGGAATATATATGAAAAAATATACATGTTTTTCTGCAATAATAGATCACGGTTCAATCAGCCGCAAAGTAAAAGTTGGGATAAATATTTGGAAAAATTATTTATATATCTTTTAAAATCTTCTATATTCAGTTATATGCCCTCAATTCAACTATTAGATTATATATCTCTTAAATAGAAAAAAGTATCATATATACTCCTACTATTTGATTCCATTTATTTAACTCAATTAGTTGAATTAAGTGAAGAAAATAATTTAGACGTCTCTTCCTCTCTCTCCCCCCCACCCCCTGCTTGAACCTCTCTTTCTTCTCTCTTAGGAGTACCATTTCTATTTTTTTTTATCTCTTTTAACAGTTGCATCTAGTTGAAGATGGAATATTCTTCGTATTTCGACGGTCAATTAACCACATGGATATAAATAATATTTTTTTTCAATTTTAGAGATATATAATTTAATAATTAAAATTTATGAATATATCATTGAATATGAAAGATTTTAGAAATATATAAATAATTTTCTCTAAATATTTTGATGATTAAATCACTTTTTTTTCTTAGATGTTGCTTTATATCACACGAGAAGCATGTGTTCAGTCAAGACTAGTTGAGTTGAGTCACAACAAGAGAATGTTAGCTTGCGGTTAAGATCATTTATATACATTTAGGTGACTAAGATTTAAACCTCACATTATCTGCAAAAAAAGAATTGTATATTTCTTAGCTCTCAGGCCTAATGTTTCCCTTATAAGTTAGAACCCACCTCTTGTGAGATTTAATTTTCCTATCTGGATATTCCTTATTCGCTGAAATTAACTAAAATGCACTTTGACATGCTTGGCAGAATAAACCTGCTGTAACCAAGTTAAGAGTCTTGGGGTTAGGAATTGAACATAAGATTTAAAGACACACATTGGAGGGGCCTTAAAAGCCACATCTTGTATACCCAAGGTAAGAGCCTTGCACCTAATGTTATTATTTTATTAGAATAACATATTTATTATATCCAATTCTAAAATATGTGAAAATCAATCAGTTAAATAATATATGAAAAGTAATTAATTAAAATGCTAGAATATTCTATATAAGATGACCTTAACTGTCTCATTCTACCTATTTATAAAAAATATCCTTGGTTCAAATTTATATTCTCAAAACTGAGGAGCATCCAGCTGCAATTTACACCACCCACCCCACACAAGGCAAGTGGCAACACAGCGTTTAGTCATCACCACCACCACTTCCAAACCAGTGGTGTAAAGCCGGCGGCACTGCCACTTGCGAGGAGATCACGGTGGCCGAGGCCGCGCCGCGCTGCTCCGGCCAAGACAAGACGGTGACGTGTGAAATCAGGATTAAACCACGTGGAACTACGACCCCGCCAAACGGGACCCACGCACCGCGCCAGAGTCGGCGTACGTGGGAAAGCGAGAGACGGCGGCGACCATCCCCACAAGCACAGGGCCCTCCTCTTCTTTCTCCGCGGCACAGGCTGCGTAGCACGTGTGGGCGTGTGGGGGCGGGAACCCACCCACTCGCGCACGCGACGCAAGGCATCGTATGTATCGTTCGTCCTACCTATGATCGAGGATTAGCTCCAACGTTCGAAACTCCATCGAGAGTACTCGTCGTTAGCGAGCGTGAGATGATAGATCAAAATTTGATGGACCTAGTGTATGTGGTTCATTACTTTCGTTATAGGAAAAATATTGTTGTTCAAATTATTTGAATTTTAATTTATGTATTATGTGAATTGTAACAATATCATATATAGGGAAAAAATCATGTTGATCTAATTTATTTGACAGTATTAAACATTATATATTGTAATTTCATATGAATCTTAGGATTACGGGACATCTTTATGACCTCCCGAGGAGGCAAGCACGTACGCATGATGGCCGGAGTTCCGGCCGATCGATGACTTTACTTTAATCCCACGGGAGGATTTTTGTTACCTCTAGAAAGTATGATCTAATTCAAAGTGAAAGTAGAAGTTTTAACTCTTGACAAGGTAATTACTTAAACTTGTGTGGGCACCGTCCAACTCTGATGTTTGTTCCCTTGGAAATCTTATTCACGTCCTTATTTGGTCAAAATCTCACTTTTGTCTATATATCAAATTAAGAAAGAACTATATTTGTTTTCAATTGAATAACTTAATGTGTGATATATAGTTTTTTCTCTGATCAAAATTGAAAAATTGATTAGAATATTTATGTGGAATAACTTACTTGGTAAGGAGCGGTTTCCTTCTTATTACATCTCTGATTTTTTTTTTTTTTGTAACGAGGAAACCTCATTCCGTGTAATTTTGTGAGTTTAAAGATTGGTGTTCGTGAACTCCAAGATCAGGATTTAGCAGCTCCTACTTTCCGTGTACTCTATCGTCTTTATCTCATTTGACCGAAAAAACTTAAGATCTACACATCTCGAGAATTACATGTAGATTAGATAAACCCCATCAAGAATCAAACTCAAGATCTCTTATTTTTAAACAAAAATTTTAAGCGGTCGACTCAATCAGAGTCCTCTCACATCTCTAATTTTTCTCTTTTGATAAAATTTGTGGTAGGACTTCTATTTTCCTTTCTTCTCGCATTGCATATTGTGGAGTTTGTTTACTTTTCCCCGCTTCTATAAAAAGGGGCGGTGTGGCGGGGACATTGCGGGAATCCGTCTGAGACGCCTCTCGCCTCTATCTCCAAATCCTTATCCTGGACGCCTCCAAATCCCACACACTGTCCTCTTCCGCCCCCCTCTCTCTCTAGTTCTCTCTCTCTATCACCGGCAACAATATCTATACCTTCGCCCCACTTCCTTCTTCCCTTTACACCCCTCTCCTTCTCTCCTCTTCCTTTCCTTTTTTTTTTCCCCTTCTTTTCTTCCTCCACACCGGCCCGTTCGTGGTCGTCTGTCAATCTTGGGGGCCTCCCGTTCGTTGCCTTCGACCTGTTGCCGCGCTGAATTACTGTACAATTGCGACGGCGTCCAGGGTTTTCCTGCTCACCCGCCTGCCTTATCTTCGCCGTCGGCCTCTTGTTGATCCAATCCGTCTGGAAAGGAGCGTTTTTTATCGAGATGGCGCTGGTTCTGGACGCTCTCGTTGAGATTCTAAGGAAGCCGACGGTCGCGGGGGTGGTGTCGGAGCTAATGCTTTTCTGCGGCCCCCTCTGGTTGGCCGTGCTTGTTGGCGTTCTGGTCGGCTGGGCGTGGCGGCCGAAGTGGGCGGCCCATTTGGTTGGCGGGGATGAGGGGACAACGGCTGGCGGCGATCCCCAGTTACCGTCGCCCCCTTCGGAAGCGCCGGTAGGCTCGGGGTTGGGTTTGGGGATCCCTAGCTTGCATTCGTTGAAGGCCCAGCTACCGAGTTGCGTCACTTGTTTGATTTCCGAAGAAAGCGCGGAGAAGGCGAAGGATGCTCTCGCCATAAGGTATGTAGTACATCGATAGAAGGAGGATGAAAGGGGCGGAGTTTGGTTTTTGGTTCTCTGTCTTTCGCGATGAAGCTTTGTTGATTTCCTGTGTGGTTCATGAACTGCCCTTGAATCCAGCCCGCCTGCGGAGGGAGGTCAGGGATTGGCTGTGACAACAGAGGATTTGGAGTACCTGTCCCAGCTTGTTGAGGAGACGGATGGGGGTCCGGCATGGCGTCAAATGATGGAAAGGACGCTGCCTAACATGGGCTACCAAGCTTGGCATAGGGACCGTGAGGTGTGCTTCCACTCCTGATACATAGGGTGGTTAACTATTTCTCAATTTTCTCTGGGAAATTTTCTTGAAAAAACTACTTGTAGATGCGACTCTGATTTTTGTTTTGGTGTTTGATGACCTTTGAGATGCTCATTTTGTTAGATTGGCCTCTCTTTGCATGTGGACTGTTTTTATTAGCTAGAGGAGTGAATTAACCATTTGTTCATGCTCAGGCTTGTTCGAGTAGCTTATGTTTTCTTTCTCTTTTTTTCCCTTTTCGTTTTTGTCTGCCAGAATGGTCCTCCACAGTATCGCAGTAGAACTGTCTTTGAGGATGCAACACCTGATGTTGTTAGGGATTTTTTCTGGGATGATGAATTCCGTATGAAGGGCAAGTGGGATGACATGCTCATCTACCAAAAAACATTAGAGGAATGTCCAACAACCGGAACAATGATAGTCCATTGGGTTAGAAAGGTACATCTTTTAACATTTGAATTGTTGCTTCTTCATGATTGTATCTTCTGTTCCACTGATGCTTACCTTCTTATTATTGTTTCCAGTTCCCGTTTTTTTGTAGTAACCGTGAATATATAATTGGCCGTCGAATTTGGGAATCAGAAGGGGCATATTACTGTGTGACAAAGGTATGTTTGTGTCCTTGAGTTTCCGTTCATCCATTACTTCATAATGAAGAAAATTTACGTTCTCTTAACAGTATAAGTTGTTTGTCAAATAAAAAGAGAAACCCAAGGATGCTAAAATTATGGAAGGAACTCATTCTTCATTCTTCCTGGCTAGGATATGTTGGAAGCATTCTTTCTGTGATGGTAGCCATGTGTGCCTTCTTAATGTGTGGTGGTTTTTGCTCTAGAAGAACATAGAAAGGCCACCTTTTTAAAAGATTGCAACTTGGGCAAACAAATTTTACTGGGATAATTGTGGAAGCTTTGTCTTAGATGAGTACAAACGAGGCCAAAAGAATCCCCCTTGTATGTGATTTTTTGTATTATGAATAAAATCTGAAGGGCTTAGCGGAGGGTCCTAGATGAGTTTAGGCCTTTAAGAAAACGAAAGAAAGGAGTGCAAAAATTTAGGCTGTGTGCGTGTAAGAGCAAGCATTAGTTGTAGTCAAGGAGTGGCCATGAACTTTTTCGTTTTGCTAGTTTCAGACCTGGCCTGAGATTGGATGAATCTTTTGAATGTCATAAAAGTGTGTTAAACAAGAACCAGAAATATTTGGGATTAGTTTGGATGCCAACTCCAGTTTTTTTGAATCATTTGAGTTACTACTCGTGTTTGTACTCTACTTGACAATTTCAATAAAACCGGAACATAATTCTCTTACTTTCTGCCAAAGGGCCATGTCTCAATTGGTAGCGGTAGAGGGGTTAGGAAGAGAGCCACCCACAAACTTGGGTGGGCCAGGTTTTCTGTGAACTGCCTCTGCTGCTGCAGCTGAGGTCCTCAAGAAAAAAAGAGTAAGCAAGAAGTAGATACTGATTTTATTTGTGGGTTAATTAGTCTTTGACATGACGAACCTATTAAATAACAGAACCTCCTTGATTACCTTATGTAAGCTGATTCCTCTAGAGCATGTGGATTGTGAACCTCGATTATGATCACATTTCACTGTTTACGAGTTCCCTCTTCCCTGAAATCTGTCGGTGTCAAGGGTGCAGACCTTTTATCTGAGATTTTAACAATTTAACAATTTCAATCATTAGATGCATGGCCTAATAATCTATGTTGTTTGTCTGAAGCTAAAGCATAATTCAGCATTCCTTGATTTCATGGGGTATTTCGTTGATGCAAGGATATGTGCATGACATCTGATGTATCCCTATATCACAATGAATAACGGAGAACCATAGAATACATCAAACTTTGCATTGTATTTGGACTTCAAATATTTGTGGTTCCTTAAGCATTTTATTTCTCTGGACATTAGTTATTTCTGTGATTGGTGTGCACTCTGGTGTACTCTTTTCATGGTGCAAGACCATGAGTGAGCTTTTAGGCTTCCATTCATGGGAAGGGGTGACCTTGGGACCCTATAGAGCTATATGTTATACATGTGTTTTGTAGTCCTTTTCTCCTCCACCAATGATATTCCTTCTTCAATAGTAAGATTATACCAAACACCTTCAAGAACATTTTGCTGTATGTTGAAAGTAGTTCTCTCATGGCATGCACAAATTCATGTGACTGAAGTTCTCTTCCGGCATCACTTGACATGTGAAATTAACCATGTTTATTTTCTCTCGAAGGCTTCTTTTGGGGGATAACTTATCCCATATGCTTTTTACCTTTCCCAACGAGTTGGATTTTGTTATTTCAGGGCGTGCCATGTTCCTCTGTACCAAGGCAAAATAGACCTAGACGTGTTGACTTGTACTATTCAAGTTGGTGTATTCGTGCAGGTAGTGAAGTTCTGATATTCTGATTTCATATTTCCCTTATCCGGTTGCCTCTTTTCATGAAAGGACAATGCCTTGTGGTCTCCAAGAACACACATTTTTTTTCTTCTCTCGAGTAACAAGTTTTGAAGAAAAACATCTGAACCACCCCATTTCTTTCTTTCTTTCTTACAGTGGAATCGAGAAGAGGAGACGGCCAGCGGACAGCCTGTGAAGTGCTCCTCTTCCATTACGAGGACATGGGCATTCCATGGGAAATTGCAAAATTGGGTGTGAAACAGGGAATGTGGGGTTGTGTCAAGAAGGTTGAGCCCGGACTTCGAGCATACCAAATAGCCAGGAGAGGTGGCGAGCCACTCTCTCGGTGCGCTCTGTTTGCACAAAGAAACACCAAGGTCCACCCTAATTACTTGAGATCATTGGACACCAACAGCGACTCCTCTGAGATTGAAGAGCCACGGAAGGATAAACCATTGGGAAGAGGCGTACCCAAGTTCCTTGTGGTTGGTGGGGCTGTTGTTCTTGCATGTACTCTTGACAGGGGCCTCCTCACCAAGGCATTAATCTTTGGAGTTGCAAGAAGGTTTGCCAACATTGGAGGAAGATGACTACAATTTTGGAAAAGTGTTACATAGTATTGTTCCCCTGGCAATCTTCTTGCGCCCGGTTGCCGTCAATAGGTTGTGTCACCCCTTTCTGCCCTGATTTGATCATATGATGCTGTTTCTCTGGTAGGTCATAAGAAGAAATGGTGTATCAGGGAGGAGGAGATTGTGTGACTGTGATCCATTTCATTGAAAAGTAATATCTCATTCATCAAATCTTCTATACTCTCTCTCTCTCTCTCTCTCTCTCTCTCTACGTTATGGTGTTTGCATGATGCATACGACAGTCTTTCTTCGCTTGGTATCTGATAGACCACATCCTCAACTTTTCATGCAACCGTTGCCACGGAACGCTGGAGCACATGTTTCTTCTGGAGGAGATTAATATCAAACCAGACGTGAAGTAGTAAAGATTTGTATGAAGTATGTCAGAAATGGGAAAATCTTAAAAGTAGGATAGAAAGACATGGGAATTATAGACACAGTTATATTCATTCAAGGGAGTATTTTTTTAAGACTTTCTTTTTAGATTTCAAAAGAGGGGGTTGTGTTGTGCCTGAAGGCCCTGAACATCTAATGCGGTTTTCTGCTGTCTACCAAATCGTACTGTAGGAGTATTTTTGTTGTTCAGTAACGGACCGAACAGGCTTCCCACTGAGAATAGGGAGAGAATGATCGCCGGTGTGGATGACAATTTGTAAAGAACAAAAGACGTTAGGGGAATCCGGTCGATAGATTAGAAAAATCCTCTAATGCCTAAGTTAGAGATGACTGTTCAATGCGGCGTGAAGGAAATGGTTCTTTTTTGAGTGTGTGATATTGCACGTGGGTGATTGTGAGGGGATTCACTGTTCTTACCTGTGCCTGAAGGTTCTGATTCTTTATATAGGTGCAGAGTCAGAAAAGGCTCAGAGTGCTCCCAACGATTGGTATCTCCCAGGACAAATCGTTGAGTTCCCCATGCAGGGTTATCTGCTCAAGATGTCTCGTAGGGGCTTGTGCGAGGGCTGTACTTGGATATGGAGAGAAATGTCGTAGCATCTTATTAATAACCGTCGATAGGCCAAAGGTTGGCTCGCATCGATCAGCGTGGAAGGGTCGAACAAAAGCCCGAAGGCTTATTCGATGAGGCATAGGGCATGCCTTCGAGCAACTAGTGGTGATCACGTCATGTCCGAAGATGTTCGGAGGCCAGGCCTCATGGTGCCTAAGGACACGTGGCGGCTAAGACATATTTGGGAGCCTTTGCTATTTTCAAAGACACGTGGCTGAATAGCCGTTACTCTGCTCCCTTACTAGATCATGATCAGGTCGTGGGCCTAGAAGGTCAGAAATAATCTCCACACATACAAAGTAGGAAGGCTTGACTTTATCCTAACTTCCAAAGGGAGGTGGTATATGGCCTTCTGTTTAGACTTGATCCTAACTTCTGAAGGTCGGTGTTAAATAGTTGATAACCAGATTTTCATGTCTTAGGTTTAGGTCGTATTGGGGATGACTTTCAAAAGTGAAAAATCGGCAATCGCTGCAACGTGATGTGGGCGCAGAGTTTTTCACGGCGCAGGCAACAAGGTGTGCAAAAGATTTTTTTTAAAAAAAAAATGGAAGCGACAACCCGTGAGGCAAATGAACCCGCTTCACCGCGCGAGGGACATTCTCTCTCTCTCTCTCTCTCTCTCTCTCTCTCTCTCTCTCTCTCTCTCTCTCTCTCTCTACTGCAAAAAATGCAGCGCACGTAAGTCGGAGCCGTTGGACCAATATTTAGAAACGCCAAAAATCTTGTCAAAGATTTTAAATTTTAAAAAAAATTCAAACTCCATTCCAAACGTTGCCAATCTCCTTTTCAAGATGATCTTGAGAAGGTCCTCAAAAACAATTATTTCTGTAAACCCACGGTCAGTTGACAGTATTTATGCTAAGGAACATAAAAATGCCATGTTTCCCCCAAATGAGACCTCGACATGCCATATTCTCCCTCATTCTTTTGCAAATGATCACTCCATCATTTGCCTGTCCAGTCACCTATTTTTTTGCAAATGTTTACACCGGTGGACTGTTAACTTACAAACTCTCTTAGTTGATCTCGAATTTAGGGCTGTAAACGGATCCAGATAACATTCGGATCCGATTAAGCATATCCGTATTCGTTTAACAGATATCCGACAGAGCGAATTCGAATACGGATATTATCTGAATAATAAACGGAGCGGACGCGAAAATAGGAGATCTGCTCCGTTTAAGATTCGATCCAAAACTGAATTAATTCTGATCATTAGATCTTACATCTAATGATTTATATGTAATATATATAAATAACCCTAAAGTAAAAATGCTATCTCCCCTTCGCCAATTCCCAAATTCGATCGCCCTATAGCCTCTCGGCGGCTCTGCCCCTCGCCATGGCAGGCCTCCCCGCCCTCCCACCGGCACCGCCCCGCGACCCCCGCCCCTCCCTCCCACCAGCGCCGCCCCATCCCTCTCCCCTACTTGCCGCCCCATTCTCCCATCGTCGTCGCCTTCGCCCCTCGCTGTCGCGGGGTCGCTGTAGATCTGGTCAGCGTTGCCCTTGCCTCCCTGACGCCCTCGCCCCGGAGCCGCCCTGCCCTCCCACTGGCGCCACCCCACCCCTCGCCCCTGCTAGCCGCCCTGCCCTCCCACCGGCGCCGCCCCACCCCTCTCCCAGCTGGCCGCCCTTTTCTCCCATCGGCGCCGCCCTCGCTCCGCGCCTTCACGACGTCTCTCTTTTCACTCTCCACGGACCATGTCGCTACAGATCTCGTCGGTGTCATCAGCGTCGTCCTCGCCTCCCTGGCGCCCTCACCCCGATACTGTCCCGCCCTCCCATTGGCGCCGCCCTTCCCTCCCACTGGCGCCGCCCCACCCCTCGCCTCTGTCGGCCGCCTTGTTCTCCCATCGATGTCGCCCTCGCCCCGCATCGTCATGGCGTCGCGACGTCGCTCTCTCCAGTCTCCACGGACCACGTCGCTGCAAATCTCGTCGGCATCATCGACGTCGCCCTCGCCTCCCTGACGCCCTCGCCCTGGCGTTGTCCCGCCCTCCCATTGGCGCCGCCCCGCCCTCCCACTAGCGCAGCCCCGCCGTTCTCCCCTGCCGGCCGCCCCGCCCTCCCACTGGTGCCGCCCCACCCCTCTCCCTTGGGTTACGACAAATCCGATTTCTGTTCTCACTTCTCACCATCAAAACTGATGGGATTAGTTGAAATCAAGTATGAATTTTCATTATATTTTGTTTGTATGAATGTTAATGTTCAATTTAGATATTATTTGTGAAATTTTTAAATTTTTTAGATTTTTTAGACCACTTAATAATTTTATTACAACTTATGATTCTGAAGCAGATAATATCTGTATTTGCTCCGTATCCGAACATTATTCGATTAAAATATTCGCTCTGTATCTGAATCTTAAACGAACCGAATACGGATAATCCGATTAACTAATCGGATCGGAAACGGAAAAGTCATATCCGCTCCGTATCCGATCCGTTTATAGCCCTACTCGGAGTTGGACAAGTCTGACCGAGACATAGTACTTTGAGCACCAAGGCCATTGATGCTGGAGAAAAATTTGTTGCACTTTTTTATTATATTTTTAATATAATTTAGATATCTCTCATTGGTCAATATGTTATTGACACACTACCCACCCAATAAAAAGTGTAAAAGTGCACCCAAAACGTGTAACGAGTCTTTTTCTTGTTGTTAGGAAAAATGTGGGCGTTTTGAACAAATTAACAAAGAGAAGGGCGGACGATGATGAGTAAAGGTAGATAAAAAATGGATTTTATTATACTTTAAATATTTTCACAAACAAAGGGTCCATAGCTCAGTGGTAGAGCATTTGACTGCAGATCAAGAGGTCACCGGTTCGATCCCGGTTGGGCCCTCTAGACAGTACTTTTTCCTTTTTGTCCATCTATTTTCGAAAAAAAAACTCAGGAGGAAAAAAAAAACGAGAGAGATAGCAATCATTAATTGCAAGTTCTTCCATTTTCAGAGAAGCAGTGGATGAAATAACCAATGCCAGTTGATCCCGGATGTGGCGGATTGAAAACTACATTCGAATCCAAAAAAAACGTTCTGTGCACTTTATGGGAATAATTTTCCAACGTTCAAGTTTCTTTTAAAATATGATATGATAGTTTGATTAATAGTAAAGCTATCGTGTGCCTACATTATAGATGCCTTTGGCGCCATGTCAAATCGTGAAGTGAGGCCATCCCCCACCCTCAGTCACCGCAACTAGCAGCATCTTGGGTCGCAACAGCCAGCTATTGGGCAGCGATGCCGGTCACTCTATCAGCACCGTCAGTATTGTCCAAAAAAAAAAGAAAGAAAAAACACCGTCAGTCAGCACCACCAATGATTAAAGTTGTTGATCGTCATCATCTATCACGGCCGCTTGAGCTGCCACTGAAGTGACCCGTGCCCACAAGACATCACGTAGGCAACCATGTGGACGGATAGTATCCACTTGAGTGAATAGTAAGTAGAATTATCAAAGTAGAATTTAGTGTCTTTATCCGTCAGTTATCATACTTTATTCACGCATCAAACCGGCCTAATATAGGGATATTTCACTTAAAGTACATCATAATGATGGCTTCGTATTCTTTTCATGTCATTAACAAAAACAATTATTTCTAGATGATTGTGAGTGCTATCACCGTGTAAACATCTGGGATTAATGCATGCTTGATCTACTGATTTGGACATAATTGCTTGAGGTCACGTTAGTAGAGAGGGAGTTTATCTCCGTTAGCTAAGAGCTGAAATGACCGCGTTCGCGATGTGATGCCATGTAGAAGCAGTTAACTTCCTTTTAACCCCATCTTCATGGCTGCGCACATACTAGCAGAGCAGACGTTTGAAGTCTCAAGGATTCACATTTAGTAGAAAAGAGAAATATACAAAAGGGGACCCCTACCAAGGCAAGAGAACAGGCCTTTCAGTTTCTTGGAGAAGATTTTTTCTATCAGTTTATTACATCTGCCGATATAAAGTTGTAAGCAAAAGAATGGGATACAACACTATGTACAAAAGATTGTAATTTAGATGGAATCCCGCTGATGAAGAAGGAACGATGCTCTATACTTGTAAAAGAAAAGCTTCCTAACCTTACATGAAAAAGGTGATCCGCACATTCCATGACCATAAATCCTGTTCGCAAACACTGATCGGTGGTCGCAACATTCCACTGCAAATGCAAGAGACTGGATATCGGACAAACCTAGTGAATGCCTTGCTATTTTGGGATGGACGAGAGAACAAAGACCGTCTTCTGTGATTTAGTGGTTGTCATCAAATCTTGTGCCTCCACCTCTCAGGAAAGGCTTCACAGCCATTCTTCAAGTTCCATCCATCAGTAAACAGACTTTTCTCAACGTTACCTAGTTCCGCTCCTCTCTTTACCTGCAAACCAGAATGATGTTTTATGAAACAAGGTCGGATGGGCGAAATAGGAACAGATTCCCTGACTGCCTTGGAGGACATCTGATATGATGTCCTCATCCATAATAGCCCAGACCCGGTAAAGTCTTTCACAACATGCTTGCATGCTCTGCAAAACTTGGAATGAGCCAATAAGAGGGAAATGTCATGTAAGACATCCTACAAAGTGGTCGGGGAAACTGTTCTTCAATGAATAATAACAAGAAGAAGAAGACGGTACAAACCAAAGATATTCGTCTTCAAGGGGAAACGCTTTGAAAATCCCTTTGGTTTTGAATCCCAGATTTGCCGGTTTTTGTTGGGCTTTTCATTTCTCAGAGGATTACTATTTTCTCTCTGCAAAATATCAGTTCCCTTTTGGACCTTTTCATGGTAAATTGATGGAGGAGCAAGTCTCAACTGTGGAAGAGGGTCGACTTGGAGTAGTTTCTGGGCTTCCTGAAGGTTACTCAAGATTTCAAACTGCAATAACAAGGCCCTGTGAGGTCATGGAAGAGAAGAGTTCAAAGAAAAGAGGATACTGAAAGAAAAGAACAAAACTATAAACATATTCACCCTGGACGTCTGTGAATTTCCATGCGACCTTTCTGTTGCTTCAGGTTCATGCAGGTGATAAACACTGCTGGAACCTTTCGTCATTTTAGACTCCGAATTTCTTATCAACCTGTTCTCCATAAGAATTGATTTGCTTCTGGGAGGAAATGTCTTTCTCTTAGGCATACAAACAGGGCATCCAGCAGAGGAATCCCTATCCAAGACTCCATTCTCCTGAGGTTCGCAGTGAAGATGGGTTGCATGCCCACAATTGAATACTCGGATGCTGGATGAAGATGAGACCTTGGCAAGTGAATAACCACATAAACAGCATACAAGACCTTGTGGGGCATAAGCATGGGATACCCCCTTCCTAAGCAAGCTCATAGTGTAAAATGTATCATCCTCAATAAGCAATTTAGCTGTGCCCTACATTGAGAACTTAAGTATAAATATGTGACCACGAGGCATCTTATCAATACAGAGGAGACAAAGAAACAATAGTCCAATCTGAGCATCATTCAGGAAAAAGAAGGAAAAAAAAAGATAATGCCAGCAAGAGCGAGGAAAGTATAAAAATGTCAGAGTTGCCCCAGGAGGAATGTGTTAGGTGCAAGTCTTGAAACCTGCAGATTCTGAAGGGAGTAAAAGGGCGTCTCTTAGAAACCATAACTAGCTTTCTTATTCTCATTCGGTTGAAGGACAACAGCAACGAGGATGGTTCCTTCCTAGACTACTGCTTTCTTTTCAGAGAGCCCTCCTGAACCTCTTTCTGCGTACTTACTTTTTTTTTTTTTTTGGAGGGGACACCATACTCCTTTGGAATTTAGCAAAGAAAACAACTGTCAGCTGCGAATGATGCAGAAGTTCAAGATATTGGGGGACGGTGTCAGCTTGTCAAGGGGAAGCTACACTAACATAGTCAAAGCCCAATCACAGATCATGATGGATAAGGTTTTTCTGGAAAAGCAAATGACCTACTTGCCTGCCAGATTTCATGGGGGCAGATCATATGATTGACTGGTCTGCAATACCTTATTGGTTAATCCTTTTACCACATGTTTTACCTTGTTTGAACAAGCTTTAAATCATTGAAGTTGAAGAACCCTGGAAGCATAAAAAAACCCACTTGCAAGTAAAAATACACAAGAAACACCTTGTTCCTCCATTTTACCTAAATGTTCATTCTATCATTTGCCCAACTGTGGGTCAGAGCTATAACCGTGTTTGATGCAACTTCCAGTTGGAACCACCTTTGGGTTTCCACAGGTTTCAACCTATTCGTTGTGGGAGGAAGGCATTTGATGTGGAAGCCGTGTAGTAGACTTTGGCTTCCAACCAAAAGTTCCTAATTGCATCCACCTCGATTGGGACAAGAATAGGATTCTGATGGCATGTGAAACTTCCCAAATCAGTTACAGCCACCTCCATCAACATTTTTCATGTTAAAAGCATAAGCGAGAAGTAGTTTCTGACTAACAGTTATCACCAAAAAATGCCCCAGGTATTGAGTCTTCCCAATATGTATACGAATTTGAATAGAGATGTTAGACAAATCCTACCAAAACTGGTATCTAGAATTTTGGTTCCCTTGACTGTCTGGAGAAGCTAAACATTCAAGAAAATTCCCAATCCAAAAAAGCTTGCTCCATTATGTTTAAAGTGAAAAAGGAAATCCACTCTGCAATTGATGCTTTTTTGCAGAATAACAGTAAATGATAACATCACTAAGAGTAAGAAGCATCAAACAGAGATATGTTAGAAGACCCATGCAAGTCAAAAGGATCATACCAACTCCAGAAGTTATAGAGAATTATTGCCCTGGGACTTTATAAACAAATTATATACACCTCTTCAGTTGACCAAGACACAGTAAACGCAGGCTTAGTTCTCCACTATTGCGTGAACACCATAGAGCTCAGTTAACTAGTTGAGTTGCAGAAGATAGAGTTTCACACAAAAGAAAGAAGTTTCAGATTCTATGAATATTTTGAAGAAAACGAAGTTTCTGAATCTTAAAACTTATGGACCATGTGCACAATACCAGGATTCTCCTTTCATAGCCATATGTTCCAAGCAACCCCAGTAGGGTAAGCTTAAAATCACCAAACTCCTGACCCCCATTTTCAGCAAGTAGTTTGCCCATGATTGCTGGAAGGGGCACATAGCCAACCATTCCCTCAACGATCTCTTTGATAAATTGGGAAAGTATGCTTCGTAGAAGACCAGCACCTCTACCGAGTTCTCGGAACTTCTGATTCAGCATGGATCTTATTTGAACATCTGGGGCAATTTCTTTGTGATCATATAGTTCTCTTAGTGGTTCACAATACCTGCGATATAAAAGAATTAAACTGTATTTGATGAAGTAGACAGACTAATTACAAGGCTGTACATTTTTTTAGATGGATCAACAACTTTTCATGCAGATTTGAAGTATATTAACTACAGTGACATGGGGGAAAAGCATTTGCGCATGATGTTAAAAGGAAATAGATTCAAGAAAGTTCACAAATGTTACAAAATCTATGATAACATAAACATCAAAGTAGACAGTTATAAATTAGTCAGGAACCTGCATCCATGGTTATCCAAAAAACTGCTTTAATTTACAGTGACCACCCTAAGCATTAGAATATCAAACCATGAACAACTAAACCTCAAAGGTGATTATATAGCCAAACTTTCCTCTAAATGTCTACTTAAGATTCAACGAGCATGCCTGGTGCATGTTCCTTTTCAAGATAATAATGACACCTAGGCTGCAAATATGAGATCCATTGGCATCTAGAAAACAACTTTCTTGGTTCAGTAGTTAAGCTCATAATCATAAACAAGAAGAAACATAGTCATGTAACCAGCATTTGTAGTTTATGAAAGAATTCATGATCGTAGCATTGCTAGTGGCTAGTTGCCACAAAATGTTGTAAGAACCATTCTATGCTAAATGCTAGGCAAGTACAAGGTACAGAACTTACGAATCAAGCAGCCTAAACCAAAGCAACTCAGACTCTAGAGGATCTAAACGCTGTGTATTTCGCTGGCAAAGGCCAATGGCAGAATGCAATGTATCAAAGACAGAGGAAACCTGCATAGAAATTGCTTCAGGGTGATACAGACTGTGAATCTGAAGAGATTAAAAAATAAATAAACATTTCTAGGACACAAGTGGCATGCCTCGTCCATCTTTAAACTTCTGTCCAGCAGCTCCATGAAACATAAACTTCTTGAACTTGTATCTGAAAGTGCTTCTTCCACAGCAGTTGCAAGAAGAGAAAACTTTTCACCAAGTCCACTCATTATAAGTTCTAAAGCACTTCCAACATCACCAACTCTTTCAAGCAAAAAGGCAGCAGCATCATTGACATGATATTCTTGACACAATCTAAGGCAATGTTCCAGTCTGTAATTATCAAATGTTTCGAGGAACCTGAGAACTGAGCCGCGTTCGAATTGACACAATAGCTGCACAATTAAAATACCCCTGATCAGAGCTAAAGATATTTTCAACTGAAATAGATGTAGAGGAGCCACAAGTTGCAAGTTGGAGTAAGCTAAAAACAACAAAATACAAATAGGAGTAAATCCTAGACATCATCTACATGGCAGTGCATATTCCATCGAGGAGTATCTGACTAGAGAAGTTTGGTAATAAATAAAGTTTGGTCCAAGGGAAGCAGCTGAAGACTTGCAGTAAGAAAAATGATCTCTTGCATGCCTAAAACAATTATACTTTATTGTTAACATGCCATAGTAGCCATTCATCAACAGAGAAGAACATAAATCAGACAGGTTCTGAAACAACAGGGAAAGTCTCAACAAATGGAAAAGGGAAAAGCAACAAAGGAAAGACAAAAAGTGGGCTCCTTTTGCTGGACAACCATCAAGAATAGACTTTACTATATTGCACATTCTGAGGTGCAATATTTAAAGAAAATCTTCACAGCTAGCAGCTTTCTTAAGACAAATCCCATTTCAGAAAGATTTTGCTGACCTCTAGATATAGTTCTGCAGCTTTGTCATCAACATTGAATGGATTTTGTTGTAAAAGCTTTGTGAAATTGGAGATTCGATTCAAGTATGTGCCGAGTTCAGCATAACCATCCTTTATTCTTCCCAACAAGACATCTGAAATCTGAGAATCTCCTAAGATGGGAAAATTGAGAGTGCCATGCAAGTGAACATCAATAACTGTCTTTAGGAAAAGAAAGAGGCTCTGTGGATGGGATTGAAGCTGAGACATGATCTGCTGACTCTCTTTGTTGAATTGATCTATAACCAAAAGAAATGTGTCTTCCCTGTGAAGGAGAGCAAAGACAAAAGACAATGTTAAGTATGATCCTTCCAAGGAATGAAGATGTTAAAATAATTTTTGACATGTTTAACTTATTAAGCTTGCAATGAAAACTAAATTAAACACACACCTAATAATGGAGACACCTTATCATTAAATTTTACCTGCTTAACTTGACAAGCTCAGGAATTCTAGACATAACCGCCGACCGGAAGGTTGAAGATTCAGAATCGTTCAATTTTAAGAGTATCTCAAGGACAAAAGCAAAAGCATAGAAAGGTTCATCAGAATCCTTCATATAGCTATCCAGAGCAGCAATGTGCTGCCCCCTGATTGTGTGTATTAAACCACATGCCTGCAAAATCAATGAGTTCAGAAACATCAAAATAGAAAATTCATGGGACTCTGCAAAAGAATTAAGTTCTTTTACAAGGAATATGATCACACTGAAATTTCACTGAGATGCAAGGCTTCCTCTTTCTTGAGGGAGAGGAGATGTGAGGGAACAAGGGAAAACCTGGTAAAAGTGTGCTTCTAGACAGTGATGCAACACACAAGATAAATCCCAGTCCATCTGAGGTACCACCTTCAGAAGAGAAAGCACTTGTTTCTCCCTTTGAAAAGCTTCATTTTTTTTACTAGGGCCAACTGATGGGGGGATATCTGAAGTCAAATACTCCAAAATGTGTTTCAACACCTTTCCTGAAGCAGTGGCTTGCTTACATGTGATGAAGAATGCAATGAACTTGATGACATGACCTACATCTCTTTTTGATGGCCAAGTTTCTATAATTCCATTTTCTTCCACCTGAAAAGACCTTATGGCACTGGACTCCATGTCTAGAATACGTATTAGACTGTGGATAGTTTGGACCAAGATGTTCTGATCCTCTGTGTGCTGAACAGTATCTATTTTCTCCTCCATATTCGTTTCAGTGCAATATCCTGAGTTATTTAATTTTGTAAATGTGTCATCTGAAAATGCACACCTCATAACTTCTAATGTTGATTCTGTATCCAACCATAGCAAATAACATAAGTTTGGGCAAGCTCCACAAGATGACTTGACGCTTTTTATCACTGGAGATGTCAATGCACTGGAGTCCTCCAAAAGAAACTGCAGCAGCACTTTTCTGACTGAGGGCAGATGGCTGGGAGGAATTGTGCCATGACCTGCCAGCAAAAGTTCCAAGGAGACAGATAAGTCAGTGACCAACTGTTTTAGGCTTTTAGCAACAAAACAGTAGTATATTAATTGAGAAACCAAGACACAAACATCTGAACACCCTCCCCCCCACCCCCCCCCCCCCCACAAAAAAAAAAATCCCCAAAAGAAAAAGAAAGATCAAATTCACCATCAAACTTTCATCCAAATCAACCACGGGTTAGGTTGAGCTGGTTTTGATAACTTATAAGCTAGACAGAACAGTTGATATAAATGCACAGGATTTTCAATTTTCAGATGGAAGTATTACTTTAACCTTACTCAAAAAATACACTATTGCTAAAAACTGCCAGAAATTATCTCATCAAATAATTTTCTACTAACTGAATTATCCTTCACAAAGTACCAATCAGATGATTGTATGTAATATTCTCAAATACTATGGTTTAGATGCTTAGGCCTTAAGGTATTTTGACCGGGAAGCAAGGTCACTATTGGATGCCGAAGGTGGCATTTTCCCCTGGGTGCTTAGTGATTCTTCACCACATTTCAGGTTTCTGAGGAGGGTAATGGCGGGCATTTTCCCACTGGGATTTCCTTCTCTAGAAGCCACTTCCATGGCCAAGGAAGGCCACGGAATGATACCCAATGGCACCCTCCTGCCTTATGTATTTTTACAACCCTTTCTTTGAAGCCATGGGGAGTTCACCATTAACCATCCAAGGAGGCCATGGTTGGCGATCAACGGCATGCACCTGATTTAGATACTTCTTTGGATCCTTTGATTTTGCTATGGCATAAAATTATTATCCTCCACCTACCACCCTAAAAGTTTTCCGGGAACAAAAATAAGTTTTTCCACTTTCCTTATGGTACAGATGTCATCAAGAATATGAGTTGATACAGCAGATAAATGGAATCTTACCAAAAGTATCTGCTGTAACTGCACTACATCTTTGTGCTTCCAGCTAATGAACTTGAAGGGCATACATACAGCAACTTAAAGGACAAATTTAGGAGAGTTCGGAATAGCAATAGACAAATCGGAAAAAGGTAATAGACTGCTATCAGTTCTGGGGATCTCAGATACACTGAGAAGTGACTCTGAGAAGAAATCTGAAACTAATTGCCACAGTTGTATGGAGTAGTAGTTCAGGAAGATTGTGAGGATCTAACAGTGTGGAAGAACGGTGATGTCTTTTCAGTTAAAGAACCGTATTCTTTCATTGATGGGCAGCAGCCACAGTAGCCCAAATTTTCACAGGTGTGGAAGGCAGAAAGTTAAAATTCCTTCGAAGGTCAAGGCATTTATGTGGTTGATGTCTGAGAAGAGAATTGTTACAAAATTGTGCAGGAGGAAGTGGCTGCCACAATGTAATATTGATTGTGTTTTTCGTTTAGAAGACCAGGAATCTATGGATCATCTCATTTCCTGTATGTTCTTTACTATACTGCTACACTTTCAATTTAACTTTCTGGCCATGGAAGATATGTAGAGATGAAGAGACAAGCCCACGACAAAGGAAGAAGGAAAACTCTCTTTATTGTTCCATCGGCTATTTGCTGGAGCATTTGGAGGGAGTGGGCTGATATCCTTTTTACGGGAAGTAGATGTTACATTGACAGTGTTTGCTCTAGAGTGTCCTCTCTTTTAATTTTGTGGTGTAGACATCTGTATATGATGTCTTTAGATGATTGGAAAGAGGACCTTGGTATTTAAGGTCGTGTCTGTTTTATTACCTCCTTCTTGAGGCATCTTGTGTCTCTTTGATTGTATCATCTCTGTTTTAATAAATTAGATTGTAAGATCCATTGTTTCCCCAAAAACTCTGGGTAGCCACGATCAATTCTTAAAACTATTTGATTTAATAACTGACATCTACGCCTCTGGTGTTGTAGCATGTCTCTTTTGATGTTAGAAGCACTACCATAGATAAGCATAGGCCAATGAAGGAGCCTTGCTGTTCGTGAAATTAAGTGGTATTGAGCATATTGTCAACGGTCCTGTCAGGCCTGTTCAGGTTTTAGGGTCTGGGTTTATAAGCTTGAAAATGGTCTAGTATAATTCTGCCTGGTTACCTGGTATTTTGTGGTAACCAGGTTAGTTTGACTTTCAGGAGAGATCAAGATGACTCAAGAGAAAAGGATTTATATGAACCATTCAGACCAAATGGGAATGAACTATTAACCTAAGTTATTGGGGTTCAATCAAGCGGGCAGATACATGGCAGAGTGTGACGTCGTGGCCGTCCGGATCCGAGTTTAATGGTTCTGGTGTGGTGCTCTTGGCCAATGTGTGGTCATTGAGCCTTGGTTGTGGTCCCCGTGCGTTATGTGGGTGTTGTGGGCCGTAGGTTTTAGCCCATATCGTCCGCATGTTTTCAGGTGAAGACGACAACGGAGTAGGTCGTTGTGTTTTAAAAGCGACGGCTTCCCACGTCGCGTTCTTCATATCGAATGTTAGGTCGACTGTTGTTGTGTTTTTGAACACGTCGGGTTGGTATGTCGCGATTAAGTGACACGACGGTTCCCTACGTCGCATTCTCCGAACCGCCTTTCTATCACGCGGCACGATTGGCAACGGTCAGGTATGTCGCGTTTAAGCTGTTTTAAAGGCGACAATTGCCAACGTCGCGATTTTGACTCATGTTTTAAATCGGTGGTTTCGGGCCAGACAGAGCAGAGGAAGCCCTGTCCATCCGAGGAGGGTGCTGTGGCAATTCTCCGACGATTTCGGATGGTTGGTGGCTCGCGCGGCGCGGTTCCCACGTGAGGAGGGCGTCCGAAGTGTGGACACGTTGGCGATGTGGATTTCTTCGCGTTCTTCATGCTCTTCAAATTGGTAGGGAGACTTCCTTTGTGTTTTAGTTTGATTTGAATGGTTTGGAGCTTAGCAGATCATGCTATGATAGGGTACCGTAGTTTATCTTTTGTTTTAAAGATTTACAATTCAATATAATGGTGTTTGGAATGAATTTCTTGAGGTAGAAGGGGTCCGACGGTTCTATCTGAAAAGGCGACCGTTCGACCCGTCGCATTTTGTTGTGAATCGCGACTTGGTCCGTCGCGTTCTTGACATGTCCGTCTGATAATTCGCGTTCTCATTGTGAACGCGTCGCTTAGGTTTGTCGCGTTTTGGGTGTATCGATTGGTGTATATCAATTGACATGAAGGCGACGCTTTGGTCTGTCGCGTTCTTGAGCTTCGGTAATCGATTGGCTTGTAGGCGTCGGGTTGTCCCGTCGCGATTTGCACTCCGACTGTCAGGGTTATACCGATTGATGTGAAGGCGACAATGCGAGTCGTCGCAATTTGCACTCCGACGGCCAGGGCTATACAGATTGGTTGGAAGGCGACAAGTCGAGCCATCGTGATTCTTGAGGCAACATATGTGTCCATCGCATTTCAGATTCCAAGGTGTGTATTGTGGTAGTTAGACAGTGATGGTCCTGTGTGGGCCTAGCTTTGGTTTTATGGTGATGTTTGGTGGTGTTTTAAGTTGGTTAATGTTAGTAAAGCATGTTATAAGATTAATGGATTGGCTTATGGCTAGTTAGTGGGTTATGCTAATCATGTTAATTATGTTATTATATTAAGGTTATGTGGTTTTTGTGTAGAGCGGTGTTTTAAACACGCGAGATTTTCTTTTCAAAATCTTTTTTCTTCTTTTTTTGGGAAAAAGATAGATTTTGATGTTCGTCTATTTTGCGGGCGTGCCAGTCTGTTAAAACAGACAAATTTCATTCATGTATCAGGCGATTTGGGTGTCGTGTATTGGACCCTTCCCCGTCGACAATTCGACGTTTTATTTACACCGAGAAGAACTCGAACACCTTTGATACATGGCTAGACCTGGTTATCGAAAACATATTATAGGCAAAGGAGACACCATTCACCATGAATTCATCCTCCCACGTGGAATTATGGCCATCTCGTCGATGTATTTATCCACATTGGGGGCTGTTTTAGAAACATTTGTTTATCGTGTTTCCCCCCCCCCCCCCTTTTTTTTTTGGAATGTTTCATAGAGATGCCCATTTAAACGGGGACTTATTAGCCTCATTCTTCATGAATTGAGGACGGATTTGTCATTCCCTTTGTTTCTAGGGGCTAATTCATGACTTCATCCAAAATGTGGACTGATTCTTCGTTCCCCAATCTTCTAGGGACTGATTTGCAACTCCACCCCGAAAAAATGAGGACTGGTTTGTCATTCCCCGCATTTTTTTAGGGACTGATTTATAATTTCATCTTAAAAATGAGGACTGAATCATCCTTCCCTGTGTTTCTAGGGACTGATTAACAATTTTGTCCCAAAATAGGGACTGGTTTGCAAGATCCCCCTTTAAAACCTGGACTGATTCACAGTTTATGGCCACACGAGGGTTAATTTGCAATTTTTTAATAAGGAGGGGTTGTTTTGTAATTTTTTTTTTTTTGATAGGTAAAGGTTATTTGCAATTTTCTACCGGGTCCCTATTTTTTTTTTTTTTAGAATATTTCTGATTTTTTTTGACATTTATGCAGATATAGAATCTAATTGGCTTAAAACAATCGTATATCCGGGCCATTTATACAGATAAAAATAAGACAGGGATTTTTCTGCAATTTATTTGTTCAGAAAAATTATCATTTATTCATATTACTCATGTACATCATTTTTTGTCCATATGGTCATCATTTTTTTTTTTACTCATACGGATGTGTTTTCCAAAAACATTCAAATGATGGACTTATCTCCTCCATCCAAGGTAAGTTTTCATAATTCAGAATTTGGCAAGGACACAAGAGAGGCAGGGGGCGACCTCCTCTCTCTCTCTTCTTCTTCTTCTCTCCGAGTCTTCTTCCTCTCTTCTGGAGTTCAGGACTTGAAGTTTTCCGGAGTTCAAAAAAGCTCTCCTCTTTCTTGGAGCTCCTCTCCTTTTATAGGAGATTTGAGGGGAGGTGGGCATTCCACCGGAGGATTCTTCAGGACACCGGGGGAGTCACCACCAGGTAAGTTTCTCCCTCCCCCCTCTCTCTTCTTTTCTTTCGAGCAGCAGAGGAGGAAAAGCCCCCGGGGGAAGCTCCATCGGGCACAGCAGGGCGGGGGGGCGCGCCACCCCGGTGGGGCCCACTGGGGGCTCGCGACCCCCGGTGGGGCCTCCACCGGTGGCCGCAGCCCTGGTGGGGCCTCCACCGGTGGCCGCGGCCCCGGTGGGGCCTCCACTGGGGGCGCGCGGCCCCTGGTGGGGCCTCCACCGGTGGCCGCGGCCCTGGTGGGGCCCACAGGGGGCTTGCGACCCCCGGTGGGGCCTCCATCGGTGGCCGCGGCCCCGGTGGGGCCTCCACCGGTGGCCGCGGCCCCGGTGGGGCCCACAGGGGGCTCGCGACCCCCGGTGGGGCCTCCACCGGGGACGCGCGGCCCCTGGTGGGGCCTCCACCGGTGGCCGCGGCCCTGGTGGGGGCCCCCCGAGTGCCGCGGTGCGGGTGGAGCCCCCACTGGGTGCTTCAAGGCTGGTGGGACTCCCACCGGCTAATTTGCGGAAATCCCGATGGGGGTCCCATCGGGTCATTTGATGAAGACTTCTTTATAAGCTCTTCCCCACGGGTCATTTTCACCACGTGGAGTCCAGATCATCCGCTTTTGGCCAGTTCTTGCTCATTTTTCCGTGCCATGGGTATCGGCTCCTTTCATTTTTGAACATTAAATGTCGTTCGCCCGATGCTGGGTTTAATTCCGGACATACGGGCGTACGGGGTTGACTGATTTCTGTTCTTGGTCAACCCCGGGAGACTTTTCTTCGTCACTTCGGCAGTGCACAGATCTGGTTTCTTCTTCCGTCTCAGATTTATCCGGAAAATCATAAACAAGTGATTTCATTCTATCCACTCATTCTGAAAATTCCTGAATAAGTAACTTCGAGGGCTGTCCTTTCATCGGGGCTCGGATAAATATTTTCCTTCGTGTATTTGTTCCGGACACTTGGAACGATTGAACGACGAGGATTCTATCCAAGAGAATATTGGGGATTATACGGTTTCAGCCCCAACCCAATTCGGAATGACCTCCATCCGAGATTCGAACATGAGTAGAAGGCTATTTCTGTTCATCCATATTGAGAAATCAGAACACATAATTTTCTGTCTTTCACGTGTCCCGAAATTTCTGAATATCTGGACAATACATTTTGTTCTTTTCTTACACTCGTTCTTAACATCTGAAACAAGTGTTTTCCAATGTATTGAGGGTCTGGGGGATATTTTATCCCGGGAACATTGGGGTCATGTGATTTCAGCCCCAAGATGATTCGGAATGACTCCTACCCGAGCTCCGATCATATGCAGAAATTTATTTCTGTTTTTTTCGCTGTCTTTTCCCATTTTGAAAATTCAGGGGAACGAGTTTCTTTCTTTCGCTCGTTCCGAGATTTCTGAATAAACGGGTTTGAGGGTTATTTTCACCCAGAGTTCTGGATCAAATATTTTTTCTCCTCATGTCCTTGCTTTGAATATCTAACACAAGTATTTCTTTGACATGAGGAAATTTTTCATTCAACAAATGCCCCCCGCGGGCTGCTCGTCGGGCATGACGGCGGGCGGCCCGTGCCTTCCTTCTTCCTCTTTTTTTTTTGAGGGGATAGTGTTCTATTTGGCCATAAAATTGACAATTTCTATGCTTGCAATTTTTTTTCTTTCTCCAATGAAATTATTCTAATCATCTCCACCTTTTTGGTTCGTTTTTCTTCATGCAGATTGCGAGATGTCTCGAGGTCGCGGAGCCGTTGATCAAGGGCGCAGTCGGGTTGGCACTTCTATGCTTACCCAGGTTCGGATGCCCCAGCTGGCTCCGCGGATGATTACACATGAGAACTTGTTTTCTGTTGATAGGGGTTTTCTATCTTGTGCGAGGGGTCCCCTGGAGACCCAGGCACCTGAGGAAGGCCAGGTTGACTTGAACTTGATTATCAAGCGTGGCGGCTACTATCAGTATCTGAGGGATAATGGCTATCCAAAGTGTTTCCCTCTGGATGAGCATCTCTTCCCCTTTATCCAACAGCTTACCATAGATGATCCGGATGCTGATGATGCTACCGTGGTCTCAGAAAGAGAGCAGTTGGAGCGGGCCATTCTGTCAGGCCGCGATAGCATGATGGGTACCTGTACTTTTTCATATCTCAGTTTTCCCCCAGACTGTCCTACCTTTATTCAGTTTCCAGACATTGAGCAGTTGGGCTTTTTCGGTTCAGTTACTGATTCTGTCACAGAGACGTTGACGATTATACCTGCTCTCTGGGAGGTATATGGACTGCCAAAGTCAGGCTTTTCTTTTCCAGGGCTGAGTCTGCTGCCTTCTGGCTCTGCTTATACATCAGATGATTATTCCCAGTTTTGCCTCCTTGGTCAGATTTTAAAGGAGTCAACACCGAGCTGGTACGACGGATGGTCAGTGGTTTCATCACATCGATTCCGCCTTGGAGCAACTGAGTGGCTCATGGGGGTTCTACATCATTATTATGATTTGCTGGATCATGTTGGGATTCGTCATGCTGTGACTGCCGCTTTATACAGCTATCCTTGTCATACTGGCCTCTTGCAAGCTTTGGCAGAGAGGTTTAACAGGCGATTCAACACTTTTGCTACCGCAGAGGGTGAGACTTCCATTGATTTATGGGCTTTTCACCGAATATCTGGTCTGCCCATTTGTGGACGTCTGTACGAAGAAGTGTGCTTAGATGACCTCCATCGTGACAATTCGAAGGGCAAGGGATCCTATTGCACCCCGTATAGTCTGAGGTATCTGACAAAGGTCTGGCGAGACCTGGCCCGGGCGGGCAAGGATGAGCCTCCTTCAGCATGTAAGTCCAGTGTGAGAGTGTCGCTCCATGCATGGGTTGCCTTTTTCTACAACGGCCCCTTCTGTTTTTATAACAGCTTTGCCGGCGATACCACTTCGTGGAGTGACTATTACCAGTTGTCGGTTGAGCAGGAGAAAAATGTCAGATTTCTGCCCGCTCCTAAAAACAAAGGTTGGAATCCCCGTGGACTGCCCGATAGGACATATTTGGCGGCATATCTCGCCTATTGGTTGAGCACATTTGTTGTACCTTACGGGGAGGATGGATATATTCGGCCGGAGGTGCTTTACCCGGCTTGTGCCCTTGCGGACGGAGTGAAAATTGCATTAGCGCCGGTGGCCTTGGCTTCTATTTTTCATGGCTTGGGAAATTTGACTGCCAGTCTTTCGCCTCGGGACCGTGCTGTGGTGTTGCCGACACATTATTTGAGTGCCTGGGCCGGTTTGTTATTGCCTGGGTTGTGCCAGCAGACGCATTTGGAGAATGCCTCAGCCCCTCTCCTTTTTCTGTTCCGCAATTGCCCGAATCATGCTTCTTATGATCAATTGCGAAGTGCCAGAAGAGCTTTATCTTTTCTGCCCTCTAGAGACCAGGCGGGTCTGAATTTTCAGCACTGTTCTTGGGGATTTCGCCCTTTCGGGGTTAATGGTCCTGGGGCTACACAGTATTTCCTTCCTGGGCAGCCAGAGGCAGATCCTTCTTTCTATAAAGGCTGGTTATGCAGTGTCCGGCCGAGTGTCCTTGTGTTCCGGAAGGGCACGGCCGTGATTTTGGAGCCTTACTACCCGAATCGGTTTGCCCGTAACTTCGGGTATGATCAAGCGACCCCTCCGAATGCTGATTTTCCTCTCAGTGCCAGATTGTATAGGGGTAGTGATAGACATTTGGTGGCCGCCAGCTGGTGGTGTTACTATATTCGGCGCGGTCCTCCCCTTGGATGTGTTCTACCCGATACAGAGAGGTCTGGACAGGTTGATATTTACTATGCCCGTTGGTGGTTCCGGCATAGTAATGTATTCAGAGAGCAGCTCGACCGTATTAAGGAGGCTGAGGAGAAGCGGTTGTGCAGGGTGGATTTGCCACCCCTTTCGATATCTTCTGCTTTTCTTAAGCAGCAATTCCCCGCTGTAGACCGGTCCCTTCATGGGTCTCGCCGGAAGAAGGAGGGACCCCAGAAGCCCCCTTCGACGGAGAAGCATGCGTACACAGGGGCTATGAAACCTTTGGAGCGGTCTTCTATTTTTGGTCGAAAGGACAAACAGAGCCTTCCCCCGCAGAAGCATTACTCTTGGTGGCAGCATTTGCTTTCAGATTGTGGGTATCCCGCCAATGCGGCTTTATCCAGCCCCATTCTTCCTGATGGCTACACCAATGACCTTTGGCCGCATTGGGAGCAGCATTTGAAGGACTCCATTGCTCGGGTGGGTCCAGTGGAGTTTATTTCTCAGCTTGATAATTGCACCCGTCTTCAGGATCTTTGGGATGCCGTCAGTAAGGCAGGGAAAGTTGTGAAGCTGGGCCCGAGGGCGGTAGTATTGCCACCCTCTTTTTCGCCTGTACCCGACGGTATGTGTCTCATTTGCCAAATAGGGAGACTGATGATTTTTTTTTTTTTTTACCATCATTTTTTGCTATGTTTTCTTGCTGATTTGACCTCCTGATTTTTTTTTTCAGCAAGCTATGTCTTTGAGCCAATCAAGAAAAAGTCATCTTCTCCTCGCCCGAAGAGGCGGCCAGCCGTTAAAGCTGACTGCGGTGCTTCTAAGAGAGTAGCCCGGGAGAATGTCATTGAGGACCCTCTGCCTGAGGAGCCTGGTAACTTACTTATCATTTCCTTTTTTTTTTTGGCGATTCAGCATGGATTGCTTAATTTCTGAATGTATATCTTCTGCATATGAGTAAGCCTCAACATTTGGCATAGTAGAGGATGCTGACTTTGGCCTGTTCTCGTCCAGCTCCTTCCGACACCGTAGTAGTAGAAGCCGACTCTGGTGTGCAGGATGATGAGGAGTTCGGCGATATGGAGACAGATGATTATCTCCCTGTTCGTGATGGTGCCCCGTCCCCAGATGAGGGGGGTATTCCAGTTGCAAATGACCCCGGGAGAGGTAAAGAGAACGACAGCTATTTTCAATTTTATATGATTAGTCGTCGCACCCTTCACGTATGGGGGTCCCCCTCTTTTCGGAGGGTTATGATTTCTTTCCTCCCCTTTCGATATCTTTTTGCAGGTGATGTTGAGGAGGACATTGGTGTTGGCGAGACACGTATAGGGAGCGATGATCAGGGTGACTTTCCCTCTTATGACGAAAGCATGTCCGCCTCCTTTCAAGAACTTCATGACTTACTTGAAATAGAGGCAGATCCAGGATTGCCTGAGTACCAGGAGGGGACCGCTGTTGGCGCACCTGACAGCGACTGGACGGACATTCTTCAGAGCGCCAGTAAGCAATCTTGACTTCTGGTTACGTCCATATGTCCATCTTCTTGTATGCTGATCTCTTTCTTTTATTTTTTTTTTTGCCAGCAATCATAACCTCGGGTGCTGAAATTTCGGGATTCCCAACCCTCGAGGAGGGAGAACTCCCAAAGGAAGTAATACCGGAGGGGAACGGTATGGAGTTCCTTTGTCCTTTTCATTTCGTCTTCTTTCAAAAAAAAATTTTGTGTCTTCAGTTTGCTCATTCTCCCCTTTCAGGTTCAGCTTTTGTCGATTCAGGCCCCACACATCCTGTGGAGGGGGCCATATCTGGGGATTTGGAGATTACCCCGCATGCTCATTTAGGAGGAGAGCTGACAGGTAGATATGCCGTTTCCTCCGCCCGCCATAGTTGTGGCTGACTTCCCTTTAGTTTCTTGGCTTCTTCACGCCTGCGCTCCTTGCCTTTCAAGTAAATGACTTATCATTGCGACTTGTAGGAGCATCAGAGCCAAGTCAGCCAGTGATTAACGCCCCCTCACACGGATATGAAATCGTGGAGGGCGCTCTCATCGGCGAGGGCAATGTTGATTCAGGTAATTCATTTGTCGTCCTGGTCTCCATAATGCCTTGATTCCGTCTTCGCCTCTTCTTGTGCTGACCCCTAAATTCAGTATTAATATCACCAGGGGGCGTGGCTACAGGGGATGTCCCTGTAGTGGATGACACGGTCAGGAGTTCGCCAACCCCCGAGGTCGGCGCAGATGTCGAGGCTTCAGGTGAATGACTCATGCACATTCTCTTTCTTCATACCATAGGGCGGCAATGAGTGTTTCTGAATCGCCGTGTGCTTTGAACCTCTTAATTACCAGGGATGACCTGTTCCGCCGCAGACCAGGTGGATGATCCGGTCATTACTGGGGCGGTCTCCACTCGTGACACTTCATGTCTTTCAGGTCTGGCACAAGATGGTGTACATTCCGCCCATACTGGTAACTTTTTCATTGCTTATTCATAGCACATTGTATTGATGTTTTGCCTTCTCTTCTTTTTCAGTACTTGATATATCAGCGCATTTCCTTTCTTTTCTTTTCAGTTTCTCAGGATATCACTCCTTCCATCATGGTAGAAGAGAAGGCTATTTTCATTCAGAAGTTCAGTCTTCCGCCACATGGCATAGTATGGCCGGATGACATTCAGACTGGTTCAGCTCGGGGGCTTGATTTTATGGCGGAGTCATTCATTCGATCTATCCGCTCAATAATAGAGGCCGAATTTCCTCCCCCTATTGGCGAGGTGCGTGATCGCATGACGACAAGCACCAAAGCATATCACTTGATGGGGCTTCCTCGAGATCCCTGGATGGCGAGCATAGATTCCCTGTGGGCAGAGGTTCGGGATCTTCATGCAAAATCAGCATGGGAGAGTGTTGGCCTGCAGATTTTTCAGCTTGGAGGGGATATTGCAGCATTGGAGAATCAGCTCGCCGATGCCCATATGAGAGAGACGGCGATTGGGGCCCGACAGGCCGAGTTAGATTCATCCTCCACGGCTTTTATGGAAGAAGCATCAATGTTGGAGCAGGCAATCGAGCGCGCATCAGCTAGGCTCACAGAATTGAGGCCGATTTTGGCAGTGATGGCCGAGGATAAAAGGAAGGTGGCGGCCGACAGGGAGGCGTCTGTTAAGGCGAGGTTGGCACTTGAGCATGAGCTTGTCGCCAAGAAGTCGGCGATGGAGGACTTGCAGATGCAGATATCTTCTTCATCTTGAGCACCTTTCATTTCATTGTTGTATTTTGTGGGCTTCCCGAGGGCTTGTCTCGGGCTCCTATCTCATGATTACAGAAATGAAACTTGAGAAGCCAGAAGTTGTATATACATCTTTCCTTCCACCCGTCATTTTTTTTGTGTAGGTGTATTGTCTTTCTTCATCTTTTCCGAGGTGGGTTCAAATTTCCTCCCATTTCTCATGATGACAGGAAGACGTATTCATCGTTGCCTCAGTTATGACCCCTATTTTGGCCACTTATAAAGTGAACCTAGGGGTGGTTTCGTCATTGGCAACTCTTACATCTCCCTTTATCATAAGATTTGTGGGAAAACTCAATCCTAGCCTCTTCCGAGGTGAGAGAGACCTCCCTTTCATGAATATATTTTTTTTTTTTTGTCCTTTTTTTTTTACCAACTCCCGCGCCCTCTCGGGTTTTCACGCGAGCTGGCCCCCTCTGACTTTTTCCAACGCGCCCTTGCGGGTTTTCACGTTGAGGGGTTACCCATTTTTGCCTGAGGCGCCCTTTCGGGTTTTCACCTCAGCCGGATTTTAGGCTTTTTTGCCCTTGGCCATTATTTGGGAAGTGACCAAGTCTGCCGGGGCACCTCTGTTTTAAGCCCCATTTTTTTTTGTAAGTGGAGTTTCTGAATTCTGGGTTTGGATTTGGGTTTTGGCCCGGTCTACCTTAGTGGTTTGTCGGCCGGGGAATAGTTCAGATTTCAAGCATAGCCTCCCTTTGTGGTTTGTTGGCAAAGGGGGTAATTCAGATTTCGGGATTAGCCTACCTTTGTGGTTTACTGGCTAAGGGATGATTCAGATTTCGGGTTTAGCCTACCTTGGTGGTTTGCTGGCTAAGGAGTAATTCAGATTTCGGAATTAGCCTACCTTTGTGGTTTGCTGGCTAAAGGGATGATTCAGATTTCGGGCTTAGCCTACCTTGGTGGTTTGCTGGCTAAGGGATGATTCAGATTTCGGGCTTAGCCTACCTTGGTGGTTTGCTGGCTAAGGAGTAATTCAGATTTCGGAATTAGCCTACCTTTGTGGTTTGCTGGCTAAAGGGTAATTCAGATTTCGGAATTAGCCTACCTTTGTGGTTTGCTGGCTAAAGGGTAATTCAGATTTCGGGATTAGCCTGCCTTTGTGGTTTGTTGGCTGGGGAATGGTTCGCTCTTCAACCTTGAATTTGAACCTGGCCGGCTGTAAAGGCTTGTAGGCCAAAGATTCAATAGAGATTTTTCGTTTTGTTTGTTTTTGTTTTTTTTTTTTTTTTTTTTTTTTCACGTTACCAATTCCGGCGCCCTTTTGGGTTTTCGCCGAAACTGGCCCCCTCTAGTTTTTTCCAACGCGCCCTTGCGGGTTTTCACGTTGAGGGGTTACCCATTTTTGCCTGAGGCGCCCTTTCGAGTTTTCACCTCAGCCGGATTTTAGGCTTTTTTGCCCTTGGCCATTATTTGGGAAGTGACCAAGTCTGCCGGGGCACTCTATTTTAAGCCCCATTTTCATTTTCATTTTTTTTTTTCAAAGACCTAGGATCTACATGTTCGGAATGTGATTCTCGGGTCTGTTTCTTGGGGAAAACAGGAAGCTGGCTTTCATGGTTTTAATAGCTAAGGATTCGAGGTTTATTCCGGCCCAACCTATTCTAAGGATTTTCTCTCTCCCTGTTCACATAGATTTAGGGTATGAATTTTCCAGATTTGACCTGTCTCTAAGGTTTGATGGGCAAAGGTTTGGGTATCTAGGGAGGTTTATGAATTTTGTGGCTAGGGATTTGAGGTTTCACTCTGACCCGCCCTTGTGGTTTGTCAGTCCAAGGTTTGGAATTTTGGGATTCAAGGTTTTGGTTGGCTTTCACGATTCTGGATCAGAGAGATGGTTGCCAAGGTGGGACAAGGATGAGTATGTCAGAGTGGGGTACATGATGATTCCCCATCGTTGGTGATTCATTCATTCCCACTTTTTTTTTTTTTTTTTTTTTTTACCGGCCTCGACGCCCTTTCGGGTTTTCGCCGTGGTCGGCCCCCTTTAGCTTTTTCCAACGCGCCCATGTGGGTTTTCGCGTCGAGGGGTTACCCATTTTTGCCTGAGGCGCCCTTCCGGGTTTTCACCTCAGCCGGGTTCTGGGCCTTTTTACCCTTAGACACTCCTTTTGGGGAGTGGCCAAGTCTGCCGGGGCACCTCTATTTTAAGCCCCATTTTCATTTTCATTTTCATTTATTTATTATTATTATTTTTTTTTGCCAATGTATCTCACGAGGATCGCCCAGAAAATTCATGTTCTGGCGCATAGTATGTTTTCAAGTGTTTGCCATTCAACGGGGGAAAGGGCCTTTCTCCTTTGCTGTTGACGAGCATGTATCCACCCCCTTCATAGACTTCTGAGACAACATAGGGTCCATGCCAATTAGGTTTGAGCTTACCAGCTGACCGGCCTGCCATGACTTCTTTTTCTTTGACCATGACAAGGTCACCTTTCTTGAATACGCGGAGCTTGACTAGCTTGTCGTATGCTCGCGTCATTTGTGCTTGATATGCTTGGAGATGCTTGTAGGCCTCTAACCTTTTTCCTTCCAGGTTAGACAATTCTTCCAACCTTCTTTCTACCTCATCTTGTTCTTGAGGTTGTAGGCCGGTATGAATAGCTATCCTGTAGGAAGACATTTCAATTTCAATTGGGATCATTGCTTCTGCTCCGTATACCAAGGAGAATGGTGAACATCCGGTAGGAGTTTTATAGACTGTTCGGTATGCCCAGAGAGCTTCATGTAACTTTTCTCCCCACTCCCGCTTGCGACTGCCGACTATCTTGGCCAGTAGCTTGCACAAGGTTTTATTGAAGGCTTCAGCTAAGCCATTGGCTTGTGGGTTGTAGACGGTTGATGTCCTCCAGTCTATATGAAACTTGGCTGCCAGTGCATATACCCTTTTGTTTCTGAATGGTGTGCCATTATCCGAAATGATTCTGTTGGGAGTACCAAACCGGTATATGATGTGTTGCCTGACAAATCTGGCGACGGTTTCTCCTGTCACTTCCCGAAGGGGGACTGCTTCAGCCCATCGAGAGAAGTAGTCAGTTGCAGCCAATATGAATTTATGCCCTTTAGAGGATTGTGGGAATGGTCCCACAATATCCATCCCCCATTCTGCGAACGGCCATGTGGGTGCCGTTGGATGGAGGGAGGTGGGGGGTCTCCTTGGTATAGTACCAAAAGCCTGGCATTCATGACATGAACGGGCGTATTGATTACAATCCGCGTACATGGTGGGCCAATAAAACCCTTTCAGCTTGATATTCATCTTCATTTTATCTCCCGCTTGGTGCGCGCCGCATAGTCCGGAGTGAACTTCATGCATAATGGCTTTTGCCTCCTTCGGGGAGAGACACCTTAGAAGAACAGACCTGTCTTTTTCATGAACAAGTCTATAGAGTTGATCAGCAATTAGCTGATAGGATGTCGCCCTTCGTAGCAACTGCACCCTTTCTGCCCGGTCTGGGGGTAGCCAGCCATTCTTTATCTTGATGATGGGCTCACGCCAATCTTCTTCTTGGGCGGCATTGTCTTCTTCCAACAGGTTAGCTTCTAAAGTTCCTGGTTCAGGTTCTTCTTCAAGCATACTGGGCATAAGCCTCCTGTGTCTGACTGTTATATCAAGCTCTCCTTCGGGAGGTAGCTTTATGGCAGAGGCTAATTTGGCTAGGGCATCCGCCTGAGAGTTCTTGCTTCTGGGTACATGGCTTATCTCAAACAGGTAGAACCTCTCCCTGAGTTTCAGCACCATGGTATGATAAGGGACTAGCTCCTGTTTCCGGACATCATAATCCCCCGTGACTTGTCGGACAATCAGTTGAGAGTCCCCATAGACTTTAATGCATCTGATGTTCATTTCAAGCGCCAATTGGAGCCCCACAATTAGTGCTTCATATTCTGCCTCATTGTTGGTCATGGGTTTCATGAGAGCACAGGAGTTATGGAGGATTCCCCCCTGGGAGTGACCAGGACGATGCCGGCTCCCGAGGCAAATGCTGTAGAACCATCATCTTGTTTGATCGTTCGGGAAGCGCCATCAAAATAGAGCTCCCAACATGGTAAATTGATGGTGAGGGCCTCCTCATCTTTCTGAGGAGAAATTTCTGCTTGGCCTTCCACCTCCTGGTGAGGTGAAAGTGTTTCTTCTTCAGGGAGTTGGAGGTTGAGAGGAGAGTCTGCTGGGAGCGGATGTGCTGCCAAGAAATCTGCCATCCCCTGACCTTTAATTGCCTTTCGTGGAATGAATTTGATATCAAACTCCATGAGGAGCAAAGCCCATTTGCCTAGTCTTCCTGACAATACCGGCTGATTGAAAAGAACCTTGAGCGGATCTATTTTCGATATTAGTTCCACTTGGTGGGACAGTAGGTAGTGCCTCATTTTTTTCACAGCAAAAACCAATGCCAGACACACCTTTTCTATGGGTGGATAGCGGCGTTCAGGGCCAACCAATTTCCTGCTGAGGTAGTATAGTGGTTGTTCTTTGCCTTCTTCATTTACTTGTGCCAGTAAAGCTCCCAGCGAAGCATCCATGGCGGCTATGTAGAGGATGAGTGGTTTCCCTTTGATTGGTACCCCTAGTACAGGAGGGGTAAGCAGATAGTCCTTGATCTGATCAAAAGCACTCTGACATTCCTGATCCCATATAAATGGTGCTCCTTTCTTCATCAACTTGCCAAAGGGGGCGCATCTCCCTGAGAGATTGGAGATGAATCGCCTGATATAAGCTAGCCTGCCTTGAAGTGACCTCAGCTCAGTTATGTTTCTTGGTGAGGGAAGTCCTCGGATTGCTTTGATTTTGTCTGGGTCAATCTCTATCCCCCGGTATCTGAC
Source organism: Colocasia esculenta (assembly GCA_014218235.1). Classification (NCBI taxonomy): domain Eukaryota; kingdom Viridiplantae; phylum Streptophyta; class Magnoliopsida; order Alismatales; family Araceae; genus Colocasia; species Colocasia esculenta. Next base: position 87,965,640 of record CM024765.1, on the reverse strand, counting down.
AATAAAGCCGAGGAATTTGCCACTTGACACGCCGAAGGCGCATTTCATTGGATTCATTTTCAATTGATATTGGCGAAGCCTTTCAAAGACCCGCCGCAAATCTGCCAGATGGTTCTCTCGCCTTTTTGATTTAACGACGAGGTCATCAACATAGCATTCGACCAGATCATGAATCATCTCATCAAAGATTTTGGTCATAGCCCTCTGATAGGTGGCGCCAGCATTTTTCAAGCCGAAGGGCATTCTCTTGTAGTTGAAAATCCCTTTGGGGGATCTAAAGGCAGTGTACATTTTGTCTTCGACAGCCATGCGGATTTGATTATATCCTGACGAGCCGTCCATGAATGACAATGCCTCATGTCCCGTTGTCATATCGACCATGGTTTCGGTGATCGGGACTGGGAAGTCATCCTTCGGGCAGGCTTTGTTCAAATCTCTGTAGTCAATGCAGATTCGGACTTGGCCACTTTTCTTCTTCACAGGGACTATGTTGGCGAGCCAATTGGGTACATGCATGGCTCTGTGAAATCCACCTGCAACAGCTTGTCGACCTCAGCATTGACTTTGAGCTCCAGTTCATGACGCATGCGTCTTTGAGGTTGTTTCACTGGTCTAGCATCAGGGAATATTGACAGCTCATGTTCAGCCACCAAGGATCTAGGCCAGGCATCTCTTTGTAAGTCCAGGCAAAACAATCTTTGTATTCCGTCAGGAGTTGTTTGTAGGACTTCTTTCTTCCTTACTGAGTAGAGCACTTATGAATATCGGTCGAGGATCGCCCGGCTCCCCGAGATTGAGTTCAATTAATTCATCTACAGTAGCCTGTCCGCCATCTTCAAGTTCACGCGGGGCTGGCTGCAGATCGATGAAGTTTTCTCCTCATCTGAGTCAGCAACATGTACCTCATATTGTTCTAAGTTGACAGCGACAGTTGCCCAGAATTGCTGATTTTCTTCTTCGGAATTTTCTTGAGGCGGAGATGCACTTACTGGTGTGGGTTGTTCTCCCTGTTCTTGTTCTTCATTTGTGGAGTCAGGTTGCTTCTCTCCCGATTGCTCCTCATTTGACAGGGGTAAAACCCCTAAGGTATTGACCGTATAATAGACTTCAAAGTCTGACTTTCGGTCATACCCAAGCCCTCTTGTATCTTTCTTGGCGAAGGGCGGTTGCCCTCGGACATGCTTTGGGTTCCACATCTGTTGGAAGTATTCACGCCGGGAAGCTTCTTCTGCCTGTGATATCTTTTGCTTTTGGCACATCTTCTTGATACGCTGAGGCATGTCATCCATCTCTTCTACAGGTTGGAGGATATCCTGTGGTGTTTTAGTCCACCCGAAATCATCAACTGGGGGGGCATGGGGGACTAGGTTTCCCCTATAGAAGACAATGGGCTTGATTTCTTCGTCCCTTTTCTGCATTTCCTTTGTCTGATGTGTGACGACAAATGTCTTCAGTCTTTCAACTTTGTATTCCTCTCTCCGAAAAGGCAGCTGCATGGACGCCGGTGGCAGAGAAATGCTTCTATCAATGGCCCGGCCAATCACATTTGCTTCGAAATTGATTTCTCGCCTTTCTGGCTGATTTGGGGTTGCCTCTGGAGCATCATTTTGGAGACTTAGCCGGTGAATTTTCAGGAGTTGCTTGTTTACCGTGAAGAGTTCATCTTCCTCCTCATCATCATCTTCTTCAATATTGATTTTCTGCTTGCCTTTGTCCTTCACTTGACCTGGTAACTCAGCTGAAGGCTCGCCGAAATATAGTTGGGCGTCGGTCAAGTTGCATTCATTTGGCCGAAAGGGAGCCCGATCAGCGAAGACCGTATGTTGTTCACCACCTTTTGCATATTAATGCACTGGTGGAGTGTGGAGGGGATGACCCAATTTTCATGGAGCCAGGGTCTCCCCAACAAGGCCTTGTATGAGGTATTGGCGTTGATGATGTAGAACACCGCCTTCGTGGTGAAGTCGCCCAACACCAGTTCTACTTCGACCCTGCCTAGGGCGTTTTCTGAATTTTGGTTGAACCCGGAGATTCTCACATCATTCACCCTCTGTAGGTAGGGGACCAGGTATAAAGACTCGAAGGTCTTGAGGGGCATTATATTGACTGACGCCCCGGGATCGACTAGGATCCGATTGAGTTCGTGCCCGTTGACTTTGCCTTGCATATAAAGCGGGCGGTTATGGCATGGCGTGGACAGCAGCATGTCTTTGTCAGAGAAAGTGACCTCTGCAGCTAATGCTTCATAGGTTTGGGCCTGAGCTTCAGCTACATGGGTTTCATAAACTTCAGGTTGCTGGAGAATCTTTACAAGAGCTTCCCTCAATTCTTTGCTCCAGGCAATGGCATCCCACACAGTCACACTGGCGGGAAACCGCTTCATTTGCTGGATGATTTTTCGATCAGCTCTAGCCCGGATCTGGTCCAGTGGCGCGACCATTTGCTCCAGAGATTTGGGAGGATACATGAGTTTACTACTCTCCTCAGGTTCTGGTTTGTCGCCTTCCTTTTCTCTGAATAGCGGGGCCAATGAGTCTTCATCCGGGGGTGGTGTTTCAACATTGTCCCCGCCTGAGGGACCCGGCTGAGTAGCTTGTTCTGCTTGCTTCTCTTGAGGGGCCTGGGCAACGACCTCGTCCTCCTCATCTGACGGGTCGAAGATAAATGTGTTGCCCCGGATTTCCACCTCCGGGGTAGGTTCAGGTTCTTCTCCGCGGAAGACTATCACCCTGTTGAGGTTGGGCGGATTGGGATTCCCCCGAGTAGGTGGGGCGGAATTTGTCCCGCGACCTCTGCCCCGGCCTCTTCCTCGGCCTCGTCCGCGACGTTGATAGGTCGCAGTGGCCGCCTTGCCCCCTGAGGATGACAAACTTTCAGGTGGCGGTATCGACACCATATTGCATGAGAAGTCTTTCAGCATTTCTTCTAACTTCTCAATGGTGAGTTCGTCATCTTTATAGAAGATGGCTAGTTCTTCTGGGAGAGGGAACTTTTCACCTTCCCGCATTTGTTGGAGTTTCTGACGAAGCCAGTTCTTGAGCCTTGTCTTGCGCTCCATCTCCTCCCAAGGGATATATCGGTCCAAGGGGACGCCGTTGGAAGGCTTGGAAGGGACATATTCTTCCAGTTCATTGATCAATTTCTGAAGCTTTTGCAGGGGGCTCAATTTTCTGGGAGCCTCCATCAAGGCGGCTTGCTCGGCCTGCTTCTTCAGTCTTCTTTTCAAGCTTTTCTGTCTGTTTCTTTCTTGCTTCTTCGCCTGAGCAAGCTTGGTCAGGGAAGGACCATGGGCTTCTGTAGGTGGCTGAGAGGAGCCCCCCATATAAGGGCGGCAGTATGGAGCCTTGTTTCTGATTAACTTGGGTTGCCCATGCTTTCTCGGGGTCATTGTGACCCAATTACTTTCATCCTGTTGGGATTGAAAGGTAGCATTGATTGCCTGCTCAGTGATATGGAGAGGCAACTCTTGGAACTCAGCTATGGGAGGATTCTCAGCTTGCAAGTTCACTTCGGGGGCAGGTTTCTTTTCTTGTCGGACCTCCTCCTGCTGTATGTTGGTACTGGGCAACTCAGCTTTGTCTTGCCCTTTCAAGGCTTGCTCCGGGCCATGTTCAGACGACTCAGACTTGATCTGATTTTGTTGACCTTGTGCGAGAGCTAGCTTTTCTCTTCTTTGCCGAGCTCGGCCTTTCCGACCTAGCTTGGGAGTTGGCTTTGCAACTTTTTCACAGTGTTGCTTATTTGGGTCTGATCACATCCTGCCTGAGGCTCATTTTCCTGGGGGTTATCTCCCTGGCTTTGCCCTGTCTTCAATTCAACATTTTCTTCATGGCTTTTGGCTTCACAACCTTCTTCATGATTGCAGTCAATTTCCAACTGTTGAGTTTTGTTCCTCGGGTTTTGCTCCCGAGCCTTGGAGCCCTGGTGACTTCAAAGTCGGCGACTCGGCAACGATCTGACCTTTCCTCTGTTCAAGGGTTTCTTCTTGGCTTGTTCGGCTTGACTGTCCAGCAGGCTTTCTATTTCAATGGGAGTCCTGGCATGGAGTGGCGGCCATCTAGGCTTAAGACAATCTTCGACGAAGCCAAAGCGGCATATGTACCCTTCTATCCGAAGCTTGGCATACATTCTTTCGGTGAAATTCCCATCAGAGTCGATCTCACCATGTCTGATAAAGGCCTCTAATGATCTTTGTACATCTTTGCATTCACTAGTAGGGTGCGATACCATGCAGTGATATTCGCAGTATGCAGGGTGCTTCTTTTCCGCCTCCGTGCGGATAGCTCGTGAGCCGATAGCCAATATCTTGCCAGCTTTGCGGAGCTTGTTAAATATCATGCTGGTATTTTCCTTTCGGAAAGAAAATTCCCAGGGAGCTGGTTCAGCAGGGCGCTCCGAAGCAACTTCACATGGAGGGGTGGTGTTATCAAGTGATTGTCCTTCCTCTGGGCTGTTGGTGCCCATACTAAGGCTGATCACATTCACAGAATAATTCATCCTGGAGGCATTCGGAGCAGAATTGTCTTCAGGGTGGGACATTGATGGGACCCCATCAGAGGTCGGCCTTTGAGCATCACTGGTCCCAGCCATAAAGGCAGGCTGCCCCAGTATATCATTTTGGGCTGGCTGATGAGCTGGCGCCGGGCTTCCGGAGATTTCGCGCTGAACAAGAGCATCCACTGCAGCTGTGAGGAGGTGGTCTTTTATGAACGCCACTTCTTGCGCTTGCTGAGCTTGCTGACGCTTGATCTGGTCAAGGTCACGGAGAACCCATTGAAGCATCTCTATCACTGTATCACGAGAAGGCTCCCTGGGTGCGGCAGCGGGCACCGGCCTCCCTGCCTGCTGGTTCTCAACCGGTGGAGGAATTTCTTGTATCTCATCCTCCGAGTCTTGATGTACCGCATGGACAGATAGCCCATGGGGGACTGGTGTAGACATCTGAGTGGGATGAGCTTCATGAACATTTCTAACTCGGACGCCCCGATGGATCATGTTTTCTAGGACCATGGGATGAATCTTTCTGATAGGGAAAGGTGGCCATATCATCCTCCTTTGGTGTATACATCTTGGGAGGTTCATCATCCGACCCCGTCTTTTCATCGCCTGGCAACTCACCCCCATGGCCCTTAAGGCTTCAACTCTGGCTGGCGGGTGAGTGGGAGTTCGGTTCGCGGCCACTGGTTGCATTTGAGGCGGTGGCGCCTCGGCTTCTGCCTCTGCTAGGAACTGGAACAGATGCTTATGAAAATCAGCTGTCTGTTCGGCTTCAACTGGCACAATTGCTGGGGCTTCGGGTGGTGGGTTCGAAGACCCTGCTTCATCATCATTGTCCCTGGGGAGACTATTGTAGAGGAATTCATAAAGTCTCCCCCTGGCCTTCTCTTTATCAGTTGACTTATGGATGACGTTGACTGAATAGGTGACAACGTCAGTGGCTTGGTTTGCTCGCCTTTGGTTATGTGGTTGGGGTGGGTCGACCAAAAGGCTTCCCATGTCAATTGTTCCTTCGGCAATCCAGGCTTCTACCAAGTCTTTGAAGGTATAACAGTCTTCAAGATCATGACCACTGACCCGGTGGTATGGGCAATAGCCCGGCCGGGCATATATTGGTGTTGGCCGATATAGCAGCCCTCCGCATATGCATGCGCGGAAAATCGCCAAAGTTTCCCGGCGTGGAAAGGAATATAGCCTCTCCACCATCACATTCTCTGTTGAGCTCGAGGACCCTTCAGGAAGCCATCCTCTGGCCGATGGACGGGCCAGGGAAGTAGATGCATTTGCTCGGCGATGAGGCCTGTGACTGGGAACTGGTAGCTGTTCATCCATGGCTCTTAGACGGCTCAATATTTCCCTTTGGCCGTGTTGCAATGATCGGACCCGTCTTTCGAGACTTTGCATTGCCTTTGGCATCCACCGGCGCAAAGGCTCCTGAGTGCGGGGGGCTGCCCGCCCGTAAGACGGTTGGGCGTTCGAGGTAGCACTCTCCTGGGTATCAGGTCCATAGGTTGTAGCAGTGATGTGTATCACATTAGCAGACTGCCTCTGCTGATCTTGATCATGAGGTTGGGGGGGATCCACAAGGCCTGTCTTCATAGTAATCAGCTTGCTCTGGATCAGTTTTTCTACTTCGTTTTTGAAGACATAACAATCCTCAATTGTATGCCGCAACATTCTGTGATATGGACAGTAATTGAGCTCATCTGTCTTGTCAGCTTCATGCGGCCTTTTAATGTTTGGCAACTTGAGCAATTCATTCTTCATACAGAGATCAAAGAGTTTCTTCGTATGATCTTTCTGAAAAGAATATGGAGTCTTCAGACGGTCTGCCAATGTGATTGTTGGAGGTGCTTTTCCTTTTGTCTTGCCCCCAGAACCACCTGAAGTTCCTTCACTTTGACCGCCGCTCTGAGGCGAGAAGTCCACAGCATTTACTTCTTTTCCTGTGGCACGTTCTTTGTTGGGCTTGGCTTTAAAGCCCCAAATGTCGGGTTTTCGGCGAAGAACATTTCAATCTCCGCCACTACAGCATTGAGCTGATCAAAACCCCTTATGTTGGTTCCCAAGAGCTTTTCACTTACTTCAGCTGCCAGGCCCCGCCGGCATATGGTGATGGCATCTTCTTGGGTGGGCGGATTATCACACCTCATGCTGAAATCTCGCCACCTTTTGATGAAATCTAGAGCAGTCTCCCCTTTTTTCTGCTTCAGGGAGCAAAGCTCAGCCAAGGACACCTTTCTTTCTGCAGTCTGGAACCGATCTAAAAACTTCTTCTGCATGTCGGCCCAGTCAACGACAGAGTTTGGCTTCAATCTCGAGTACCATTGGAAAGCGGTGCCCGTAAGAGATGTCGCGAAATACCGCAACAAATATGACTCTTCTAATGCCAGCTCACCCATGGCCGTTAAATAATAGGCCAAGTGTTCGTGTGGGGATGTCTGCCCACCGAACTTCTGCAATTTTGGTGCCTTGGGGCAATCAGGTGGCAACTTCTTGAACTGGTGATGGATCGGATACGGCACCCTGTACAAATCCACAGTGGCGGTACCCTCACCATGTTGTGCGAACTTGTCCTCAACAATCTTTTCAATCAAGCGTCGTTGAGCGACAGCGTCTTCAATTGCAGAGGCTTGTGGGGATTGAGAGCTTGGACCTTGCACTGGCTGTAACTCCGGCATAGCACCTGTATCATTCACCGGGATGGGCTGGCGGAGAGCCATAGGCGCACCGCCGGCCTGCTGTTCTCTTTGGGCATTGAAGTTGGGGGCCGACCTCAACGGCCGCTGGACATTAGCATTCTTCTGCCGCTTCATTTCCAGCATGAGATTGGTCATCTCGATGTGCCAGCGCTGCATGGTTTCATATCTGGCGTCATCAGACATTGCATTATATGCTGCCCTGGAGGGCGGTACGAAGACCACATGTTCATCGGGGTCTTCGTAAGGGAGATTCACATCCCCTCGGACACTGATGTTCTCATCTCCGTCATTGTCCTGTTCTATGCCATGGAGGGTATGGTGTTGTTCTTGAGGAAGGCGCTCATCATGTGCCTGGCTCTGGCTAGAAGTGCCACCCGGGCCGCCAAACTGGGCTTGGAGGTTCCGCTTGGCATTTCGCGTATTGCGAAATATTGCATCTGTGTCTGGGTTGGATGCCCCTGCGCCTGCTGCTTCTGTAGGTGCATTCACGGGCTCAACTATTTCTTTTCCTGACACATAACAGGAGTGGATCTTCAAATCTACCCCGTACTGGGGCTTCTGCACTAGCCTCCGCCTCTTCATATTCTGGCCCCCTAGTTGGGGCACTGCCCCCAATCGGTCAAAGACCGAGATGCGTGAGGGCTGCTTCACATCATGTCGTTTGTCCTCCTGACGGGTCATTTCCACCCGCGTGGAGACAAAGTTGGGCTTCCGGTATACCCCTTTTCTCTTTTGCCCGCGAGGGTGTTGAGATCTAGGAGGTTGGATTACCGGGTAGTCCTCTTCTTCTTCCGCTTGGGCATTTTTCTCTGCCCTGAGCTTTCTGATTCTTCGGGCCTCCTCCTTGGTGACCCAAATTTGTTTCATCTTGAGCTGGCATTTCTGGACTGCAACACCCGTGGATCGGGCGCGAGTGCTTCTAGGTACAGCAGAATCCTCTTCCCGCATGTGCCGGAGCAATGCGAAGCGGTTGGAGGTGGATAGTGGGGACAATGTTGCTTTTCGGCAATATTGGCTTGCCCCCGTCCAGGTTAACTCTGATATCACCGACAAGAACTGTCTTGCCGGACTTTGAGACAATGGCCCTAGGCTTTCTGCCTTTGCGGGCCATATGCCGTTCCCTTTTCACGGGTACGGCACTGGTGGAAACGGTGTTCACCGAGAAGATTTGACCTTCGTATCGGGGCTTGCTGCCCCCAGCTGGAGTCAGCTTCGTTTCCTCCGTTGGCGCCTCCTGTACCGCGGGAAGGACCCCGAGGAAGTATGGCGAGCCGACCACCGCCGGGAAGTCGCCAAAACACAGCGGGGTGGTGAGGTAACCGAAGCGGGCATGGTTCGCCACCACTTGCGGTCCGTACGTCACAGCCGCCATTGTTTGATGTTTTTTTTTTGTTGACTTCCTGTAATGGCAAAGCCAAATAATCAGGAGCCAAGTATTAGCATCAGGTCTAACCCATGTATGAAAGGTAGGAAAGGTCCCACCGGGCGTGCCAATTTGTTTTAAACACGCGGAAATCTTCTTTTCAAAATCTTTTTATCCTTTTTTTTTTGTAGGAAAAAGATAGATTTCGATGTTTTATCTATTTTGCGGGCGTGCCAGTCTGTTAAAACAGACGAATTTCATTCATCAGACGATTTGGGTGTCGTGTACTGGACCATTCCCCGTCGATAACTCGACGTTTCGTTTACATCGAGGAAAACTCGAATACCTTTGATACATGGCTAGACCTGGCTATTGAAAACATATTATGAGCGAGAAAAATTCCCTTCACATCGGGTTCATTTTCCCGTGTGGGATTACAACCATTTCATCAATATATGTATTCACATTGGGGCTGTTTTAGAAACCCTTGTCGAAACGGGAACATATTTATCATGTTTTCCCATTTTTTTTGGAACTGTTTCATAAAGATGCCCCATTCAATGGGGACTGATTAACCTTATCTTTCATGAATTGAGGACTAATCAGTAATTTCACCCTGAACATGTGGACTGATTCGTTATTCCCTTCATTTCTAAGGACTGATTTGCATTTACACCCTGAGAATGAGGGCTGATTTGTTGTTTCCCGCGTTTCTCGGGACTGATTTGCAATTTTGTTCCAAGGGAAATTTTTTTATGGAATTTTCTAACCCTTTAAAAGATATTTCCACAATTTTTTGATCTCTTGAGGGTGTTTCCGTAATTTTCTACAGACTACATTCATTGCGAAAATATTTCCTTGTTGGTCATATCTTGCCGAAATATTGTTTCAGATTTTTTTTGAAACTTTTGATATTTATTTTCATGTGATATTCATTCAATTTAAAATTGACCATGTTCATTGGTCGTTTTATAAAAATAAATCAGATTTTTCTTCTGATTTATAAAACAAATATCATTACTTCATGAAATTCGGGTACATCTCCATTTTTTTTTTTTATTATTTCAATTTTTCTAAGTCCATGGAGTCATTTTTGTTGACTCATATGGGGTGTTTTTACATAAATTCAACGTAATGGACTTAACCATCCATTTTTAGCAAGCTCCAAAAGGGAAAATACATAAGTATGAGAAGGGGGAGACCTCCTCTCTCTCTCTTCTTCTTCTTCTCTCCGAGTCTTCTTCCTCTCTTCTGGAGTTCAGGACTTGAAGTTTTCCGGAGTTCAAAAAAAAAGCCCTCCTCTTTCTTGGAGCTCCTCTCCTTTTATAGGAGATTTGAGGGGAGGTGGGCATTCCACCGGAGGATTCTTCAGGACACCGGGGGAGTCACCACCAGGTAAGTTTCTCCCTCCCCCCTCTCTCTTCTTTTCTTTCGAGCAGCAGAGGAGGAAAAGCCCGGTGGGGAAGCTCCATCTATGTTTCATAGAGATGCCCATTCGGGCGTGCCATTCGAACCTGAGGAGGTCCCACCGGGCGTGCCAATTTGTTTTAAACACGCGAGATTTTCTTTTCAAAATCTTTTTTCTTCATTTTTTGAGAAAAAGATAGATTTTGATGTTCGTCTATTTTGCGGGCGTGCCAGTCTGTTAAAACAGACAAATTTCATTCATGTATCAGGCGATTTGGGTGTCGTGTATTGGACCCTTCCCCGTCGACAATTCGACGTTTTATTTACACCGAGAAGAACTCGAACACCTTTGATACATGGCTAGACCTGGTTATCGAAAACATATTATAGGCAAAGGAGACACCATTCACCATGAATTCATCCTCCCACGTGGAATTATGGCCATCTCGTCGATGTATTTATCCACATTGGGGGCTGTTTTAGAAACATTTGTTTATCGTGTTTCCCCCCCCCCCCCCTTTTTTTTTGGAATGTTTCATAGAGATGCCCATTTAAACGGGGACTTATTAGCCTCATTCTTCATGAATTGAGGACGGATTTGTCATTCCCTTTGTTTCTAGGGGCTAATTCATGACTTCATCCAAAATGTGGACTGATTCTTCGTTCCCCAATCTTCTAGGGACTGATTTGCAACTCCACCCCGAAAAAATGAGGACTGGTTTGTCATTCCCCGCATTTTTTTAGGGACTGATTTATAATTTCATCTTAAAAATGAGGACTGAATCATCCTTCCCTGTGTTTCTAGGGACTGATTAACAATTTTGTCCCAAAATAGGGACTGGTTTGCAAGATCCCCCTTTAAAACCTGGACTGATTCACAGTTTATGGCCACACGAGGGTTAATTTGCAATTTTTTAATAAGGAGGGGTTGTTTTGTAATTTTTTTTTTTGATAGGTAAAGGTTATTTGCAATTTTCTACCGGGTCCCTATTTTTTTTTTTTAGAATATTTCTGATTTTTTTTGACATTTATGCAGATATAGAATCTAATTGGCTTAAAACAATCGTATATCCGGGCCATTTATACAGATAAAAATAAGACAGGGATTTTTCTGCAATTTATTTGTTCAGAAAAATTATCATTTATTCATATTACTCATGTACATCATTTTTTGTCCATATGGTCATCATTTTTTTTTTTACTCATACGGATGTGTTTTCCAAAAACATTCAAATGATGGACTTATCTCCTCCATCCAAGGTAAGTTTTCATAATTCAGAATTTGGCAAGGACACAAGAGAGGCAGGGGGCGACCTCCTCTCTCTCTCTTCTTCTTCTTCTCTCCGAGTCTTCTTCCTCTCTTCTGGAGTTCAGGACTTGAAGTTTTCCGGAGTTCAAAAAAGCTCTCCTCTTTCTTGGAGCTCCTCTCCTTTTATAGGAGATTTGAGGGGAGGTGGGCATTCCACCGGAGGATTCTTCAGGACACCGGGGGAGTCACCACCAGGTAAGTTTCTCCCTCCCCCCTCTCTCTTCTTTTCTTTCGAGCAGCAGAGGAGGAAAAGCCCCCGGGGGAAGCTCCATCGGGCACAGCAGGGCGGGGGGGCGCGCCACCCCGGTGGGGCCCACTGGGGGCTCGCGACCCCCGGTGGGGCCTCCACCGGTGGCCGCAGCCCTGGTGGGGCCTCCACCGGTGGCCGCGGCCCCGGTGGGGCCTCCACTGGGGGCGCGCGGCCCCTGGTGGGGCCTCCACCGGTGGCCGCGGCCCTGGTGGGGCCCACAGGGGGCTTGCGACCCCCGGTGGGGCCTCCATCGGTGGCCGCGGCCCCGGTGGGGCCTCCACCGGTGGCCGCGGCCCCGGTGGGGCCCACAGGGGGCTCGCGACCCCCGGTGGGGCCTCCACCGGGGACGCGCGGCCCCTGGTGGGGCCTCCACCGGTGGCCGCGGCCCTGGTGGGGGCCCCCCGAGTGCCGCGGTGCGGGTGGAGCCCCCACTGGGTGCTTCAAGGCTGGTGGGACTCCCACCGGCTAATTTGCGGAAATCCCGATGGGGGTCCCATCGGGTCATTTGATGAAGACTTCTTTATAAGCTCTTCCCCACGGGTCATTTTCACCACGTGGAGTCCAGATCATCCGCTTTTGGCCAGTTCTTGCTCATTTTTCCGTGCCATGGGTATCGGCTCCTTTCATTTTTGAACATTAAATGTCGTTCGCCCGATGCTGGGTTTAATTCCGGACATACGGGCGTACGGGGTTGACTGATTTCTGTTCTTGGTCAACCCCGGGAGACTTTTCTTCGTCACTTCGGCAGTGCACAGATCTGGTTTCTTCTTCCGTCTCAGATTTATCCGGAAAATCATAAACAAGTGATTTCATTCTATCCACTCATTCTGAAAATTCCTGAATAAGTAACTTCGAGGGCTGTCCTTTCATCGGGGCTCGGATAAATATTTTCCTTCGTGTATTTGTTCCGGACACTTGGAACGATTGAACGACGAGGATTCTATCCAAGAGAATATTGGGGATTATACGGTTTCAGCCCCAACCCAATTCGGAATGACCTCCATCCGAGATTCGAACATGAGTAGAAGGCTATTTCTGTTCATCCATATTGAGAAATCAGAACACATAATTTTCTGTCTTTCACGTGTCCCGAAATTTCTGAATATCTGGACAATACATTTTGTTCTTTTCTTACACTCGTTCTTAACATCTGAAACAAGTGTTTTCCAATGTATTGAGGGTCTGGGGGATATTTTATCCCGGGAACATTGGGGTCATGTGATTTCAGCCCCAAGATGATTCGGAATGACTCCTACCCGAGCTCCGATCATATGCAGAAATTTATTTCTGTTTTTTCGCTGTCTTTTCCCATTTTGAAAATTCAGGGGAACGAGTTTCTTTCTTTCGCTCGTTCCGAGATTTCTGAATAAACGGGTTTGAGGGTTATTTTCACCCAGAGTTCTGGATCAAATATTTTTTCTCCTCATGTCCTTGCTTTGAATATCTAACACAAGTATTTCTTTGACATGAGGAAATTTTTCATTCAACAAATGCCCCCCGCGGGCTGCTCGTCGAGCATGACGGCGGGCGGCCCGTGCCTTCCTTCTTCCTCTTTTTTTTTTGAGGGGATAGTGTTCTATTTGGCCATAAAATTGACAATTTCTATGCTTGCAATTTTTTTTCTTTCTCCAATGAAATTATTCTAATCATCTCCACCTTTTTGGTTCGTTTTTCTTCATGCAGATTGCGAGATGTCTCGAGGTCGCGGAGCCGTTGATCAAGGGCGCAGTCGGGTTGGCACTTCTATGCTTACCCAGGTTCGGATGCCCCAGCTGGCTCCGCGGATGATTACACATGAGAACTTGTTTTCTGTTGATAGGGGTTTTCTATCTTGTGCGAGGGGTCCCCTGGAGACCCAGGCACCTGAGGAAGGCCAGGTTGACTTGAACTTGATTATCAAGCGTGGCGGCTACTATCAGTATCTGAGGGATAATGGCTATCCAAAGTGTTTCCCTCTGGATGAGCATCTCTTCCCCTTTATCCAACAGCTTACCATAGATGATCCGGATGCTGATGATGCTACCGTGGTCTCAGAAAGAGAGCAGTTGGAGCGGGCCATTCTGTCAGGCCGCGATAGCATGATGGGTACCTGTACTTTTTCATATCTCAGTTTTCCCCCAGACTGTCCTACCTTTATTCAGTTTCCAGACATTGAGCAGTTGGGCTTTTTCGGTTCAGTTACTGATTCTGTCACAGAGACGTTGACGATTATACCTGCTCTCTGGGAGGTATATGGACTGCCAAAGTCAGGCTTTTCTTTTCCAGGGCTGAGTCTGCTGCCTTCTGGCTCTGCTTATACATCAGATGATTATTCCCAGTTTTGCCTCCTTGGTCAGATTTTAAAGGAGTCAACACCGAGCTGGTACGACGGATGGTCAGTGGTTTCATCACATCGATTCCGCCTTGGAGCAACTGAGTGGCTCATGGGGGTTCTACATCATTATTATGATTTGCTGGATCATGTTGGGATTCGTCATGCTGTGACTGCCGCTTTATACAGCTATCCTTGTCATACTGGCCTCTTGCAAGCTTTGGCAGAGAGGTTTAACAGGCGATTCAACACTTTTGCTACCGCAGAGGGTGAGACTTCCATTGATTTATGGGCTTTTCACCGAATATCTGGTCTGCCCATTTGTGGACGTCTGTACGAAGAAGTGTGCTTAGATGACCTCCATCGTGACAATTCGAAGGGCAAGGGATCCTATTGCACCCCGTATAGTCTGAGGTATCTGACAAAGGTCTGGCGAGACCTGGCCCGGGCGGGCAAGGATGAGCCTCCTTCAGCATGTAAGTCCAGTGTGAGAGTGTCGCTCCATGCATGGGTTGCCTTTTTCTACAACGGCCCCTTCTGTTTTTATAACAGCTTTGCCGGCGATACCACTTCGTGGAGTGACTATTACCAGTTGTCGGTTGAGCAGGAGAAAAATGTCAGATTTCTGCCCGCTCCTAAAAACAAAGGTTGGAATCCCCGTGGACTGCCCGATAGGACATATTTGGCGGCATATCTCGCCTATTGGTTGAGCACATTTGTTGTACCTTACGGGGAGGATGGATATATTCGGCCGGAGGTGCTTTACCCGGCTTGTGCCCTTGCGGACGGAGTGAAAATTGCATTAGCGCCGGTGGCCTTGGCTTCTATTTTTCATGGCTTGGGAAATTTGACTGCCAGTCTTTCGCCTCGGGACCGTGCTGTGGTGTTGCCGACACATTATTTGAGTGCCTGGGCCGGTTTGTTATTGCCTGGGTTGTGCCAGCAGACGCATTTGGAGAATGCCTCAGCCCCTCTCCTTTTTCTGTTCCGCAATTGCCCGAATCATGCTTCTTATGATCAATTGCGAAGTGCCAGAAGAGCTTTATCTTTTCTGCCCTCTAGAGACCAGGCGGGTCTGAATTTTCAGCACTGTTCTTGGGGATTTCGCCCTTTCGGGGTTAATGGTCCTGGGGCTACACAGTATTTCCTTCCTGGGCAGCCAGAGGCAGATCCTTCTTTCTATAAAGGCTGGTTATGCAGTGTCCGGCCGAGTGTCCTTGTGTTCCGGAAGGGCACGGCCGTGATTTTGGAGCCTTACTACCCGAATCGGTTTGCCCGTAACTTCGGGTATGATCAAGCGACCCCTCCGAATGCTGATTTTCCTCTCAGTGCCAGATTGTATAGGGGTAGTGATAGACATTTGGTGGCCGCCAGTTGGTGGTGTTACTATATTCGGCGCGGTCCTCCCCTTGGATGTGTTCTACCCGATACAGAGAGGTCTGGACAGGTTGATATTTACTATGCCCGTTGGTGGTTCCGGCATAGTAATGTATTCAGAGAGCAGCTCGACCGTATTAAGGAGGCTGAGGAGAAGCGGTTGTGCAGGGTGGATTTGCCACCCCTTTCGATATCTTCTGCTTTTCTTAAGCAGCAATTCCCCGCTGTAGACCGGTCCCTTCATGGGTCTCGCCGGAAGAAGGAGGGACCCCAGAAGCCCCCT
The DNA here is from genome assembly GCA_014218235.1 of Colocasia esculenta. Classification (NCBI taxonomy): domain Eukaryota; kingdom Viridiplantae; phylum Streptophyta; class Magnoliopsida; order Alismatales; family Araceae; genus Colocasia; species Colocasia esculenta. The sequence goes on along the minus strand of CM024765.1, from coordinate 87,950,141 downwards.
TCGACGGAGAAGCATGCGTACACAGGGGCTATGAAACCTTTGGAGCGGTCTTCTATTTTTGGTCGAAAGGACAAACAGAGCCTTCCCCCGCAGAAGCATTACTCTTGGTGGCAGCATTTGCTTTCAGATTGTGGGTATCCCGCCAATGCGGCTTTATCCAGCCCCATTCTTCCTGATGGCTACACCAATGACCTTTGGCCGCATTGGGAGCAGCATTTGAAGGACTCCATTGCTCGGGTGGGTCCAGTGGAGTTTATTTCTCAGCTTGATAATTGCACCCGTCTTCAGGATCTTTGGGATGCCGTCAGTAAGGCAGGGAAAGTTGTGAAGCTGGGCCCGAGGGCGGTAGTATTGCCACCCTCTTTTTCGCCTGTACCCGACGGTATGTGTCTCATTTGCCAAATAGGGAGACTGATGATTTTTTTTTTTTTACCATCATTTTTTGCTATGTTTTCTTGCTGATTTGACCTCCTGATTTTTTTTTTCAGCAAGCTATGTCTTTGAGCCAATCAAGAAAAAGTCATCTTCTCCTCGCCCGAAGAGGCGGCCAGCCGTTAAAGCTGACTGCGGTGCTTCTAAGAGAGTAGCCCGGGAGAATGTCATTGAGGACCCTCTGCCTGAGGAGCCTGGTAACTTACTTATCATTTCCTTTTTTTTTTTGGCGATTCAGCATGGATTGCTTAATTTCTGAATGTATATCTTCTGCATATGAGTAAGCCTCAACATTTGGCATAGTAGAGGATGCTGACTTTGGCCTGTTCTCGTCCAGCTCCTTCCGACACCGTAGTAGTAGAAGCCGACTCTGGTGTGCAGGATGATGAGGAGTTCGGCGATATGGAGACAGATGATTATCTCCCTGTTCGTGATGGTGCCCCGTCCCCAGATGAGGGGGGTATTCCAGTTGCAAATGACCCCGGGAGAGGTAAAGAGAACGACAGCTATTTTCAATTTTATATGATTAGTCGTCGCACCCTTCACGTATGGGGGTCCCCCTCTTTTCGGAGGGTTATGATTTCTTTCCTCCCCTTTCGATATCTTTTTGCAGGTGATGTTGAGGAGGACATTGGTGTTGGCGAGACACGTATAGGGAGCGATGATCAGGGTGACTTTCCCTCTTATGACGAAAGCATGTCCGCCTCCTTTCAAGAACTTCATGACTTACTTGAAATAGAGGCAGATCCAGGATTGCCTGAGTACCAGGAGGGGACCGCTGTTGGCGCACCTGACAGCGACTGGACGGACATTCTTCAGAGCGCCAGTAAGCAATCTTGACTTCTGGTTACGTCCATATGTCCATCTTCTTGTATGCTGATCTCTTTCTTTTATTTTTTTTTTGCCAGCAATCATAACCTCGGGTGCTGAAATTTCGGGATTCCCAACGCTCGAGGAGGGAGAACTCCCAAAGGAAGTAATACCGGAGGGGAACGGTATGGAGTTCCTTTGTCCTTTTCATTTCGTCTTCTTTCAAAAAAAATTTTGTGTCTTCAGTTTGCTCATTCTCCCCTTTCAGGTTCAGCTTTTGTCGATTCAGGCCCCACACATCCTGTGGAGGGGGCCATATCTGGGGATTTGGAGATTACCCCGCATGCTCATTTAGGAGGAGAGCTGACAGGTAGATATGCCGTTTCCTCCGCCCGCCATAGTTGTGGCTGACTTCCCTTTTAGTTTCTTGGCTTCTTCACGCCTGCGCTCCTTGCCTTTCAAGTAAATGACTTATCATTGCGACTTGTAGGAGCATCAGAGCCAAGTCAGCCAGTGATTAACGCCCCCTCACACGGATATGAAATCGTGGAGGGCGCTCTCATCGGCGAGGGCAATGTTGATTCAGGTAATTCATTTGTCGTCCTGGTCTCCATAATGCCTTGATTCCGTCTTCGCCTCTTCTTGTGCTGACCCCTAAATTCAGTATTAATATCACCAGGGGGCGTGGCTACAGGGGATGTCCCTGTAGTGGATGACACGGTCAGGAGTTCGCCAACCCCCGAGGTCGGCGCAGATGTCGAGGCTTCAGGTGAATGACTCATGCACATTCTCTTTCTTCATACCATAGGGCGGCAATGAGTGTTTCTGAATCGCCGTGTGCTTTGAACCTCTTAATTACCAGGGATGACCTGTTCCGCCGCAGACCAGGTGGATGATCCGGTCATTACTGGGGCGGTCTCCACTCGTGACACTTCATGTCTTTCAGGTCTGGCACAAGATGGTGTACATTCCGCCCATACTGGTAACTTTTTCATTGCTTATTCATAGCACATTGTATTGATGTTTTGCCTTCTCTTCTTTTTCAGTACTTGATATATCAGCGCATTTCCTTTCTTTTCTTTTCAGTTTCTCAGGATATCACTCCTTCCATCATGGTAGAAGAGAAGGCTATTTTCATTCAGAAGTTCAGTCTTCCGCCACATGGCATAGTATGGCCGGATGACATTCAGACTGGTTCAGCTCGGGGGCTTGATTTTATGGCGGAGTCATTCATTCGATCTATCCGCTCAATAATAGAGGCCGAATTTCCTCCCCCTATTGGCGAGGTGCGTGATCGCATGACGACAAGCACCAAAGCATATCACTTGATGGGGCTTCCTCGAGATCCCTGGATGGCGAGCATAGATTCCCTGTGGGCAGAGGTTCGGGATCTTCATGCAAAATCAGCATGGGAGAGTGTTGGCCTGCAGATTTTTCAGCTTGGAGGGGATATTGCAGCATTGGAGAATCAGCTCGCCGATGCCCATATGAGAGAGACGGCGATTGGGGCCCGACAGGCCGAGTTAGATTCATCCTCCACGGCTTTTATGGAAGAAGCATCAATGTTGGAGCAGGCAATCGAGCGCGCATCAGCTAGGCTCACAGAATTGAGGCCGATTTTGGCAGTGATGGCCGAGGATAAAAGGAAGGTGGCGGCCGACAGGGAGGCGTCTGTTAAGGCGAGGTTGGCACTTGAGCATGAGCTTGTCGCCAAGAAGTCGGCGATGGAGGACTTGCAGATGCAGATATCTTCTTCATCTTGAGCACCTTTCATTTCATTGTTGTATTTTGTGGGCTTCCCGAGGGCTTGTCTCGGGCTCCTATCTCATGATTACAGAAATGAAACTTGAGAAGCCAGAAGTTGTATATACATCTTTCCTTCCACCCGTCATTTTTTTTGTGTAGGTGTATTGTCTTTCTTCATCTTTTCCGAGGTGGGTTCAAATTTCCTCCCATTTCTCATGATGACAGGAAGACGTATTCATCGTTGCCTCAGTTATGACCCCTATTTTGGCCACTTATAAAGTGAACCTAGGGGTGGTTTCGTCATTGGCAACTCTTACATCTCCCTTTATCATAAGATTTGTGGGAAAACTCAATCCTAGCCTCTTCCGAGGTGAGAGAGACCTCCCTTTCATGAATATATTTTTTTTTTGTCCTTTTTTTTTTACCAACTCCCGCGCCCTCTCGGGTTTTCACGCGAGCTGGCCCCCTCTGACTTTTTCCAACGCGCCCTTGCGGGTTTTCACGTTGAGGGGTTACCCATTTTTGCCTGAGGCGCCCTTTCGGGTTTTCACCTCAGCCGGATTTTAGGCTTTTTTGCCCTTGGCCATTATTTGGGAAGTGACCAAGTCTGCCGGGGCACCTCTGTTTTAAGCCCCATTTTTTTTGTAAGTGGAGTTTCTGAATTCTGGGTTTGGATTTGGGTTTTGGCCCGGTCTACCTTAGTGGTTTGTCGGCCGGGGAATAGTTCAGATTTCAAGCATAGCCTCCCTTTGTGGTTTGTTGGCAAAGGGGGTAATTCAGATTTCGGGATTAGCCTACCTTTGTGGTTTACTGGCTAAGGGATGATTCAGATTTCGGGTTTAGCCTACCTTGGTGGTTTGCTGGCTAAGGAGTAATTCAGATTTCGGAATTAGCCTACCTTTGTGGTTTGCTGGCTAAAGGGATGATTCAGATTTCGGGCTTAGCCTACCTTGGTGGTTTGCTGGCTAAGGGATGATTCAGATTTCGGGCTTAGCCTACCTTGGTGGTTTGCTGGCTAAGGAGTAATTCAGATTTCGGAATTAGCCTGCCTTTGTGGTTTGCTGGCTAAAGGGTAATTCAGATTTCGGGATTAGCCTACCTTTGTGGTTTACTGGCTAAAGGGTAATTCAGATTTCGGGATTAGCCTACCTTTGCATTGCCTTTGGCATCCACCGGCGCAAAGGCTCCTGAGTGCGGGGGGCTGCCCGCCCGTAAGACGGTTGGGCGTTCGAGGTAGCACTCTCCTGGGTATCAGGTCCATAGGTTGTAGCAGTGATGTGTATCACATTAGCAGACTGCCTCTGCTGATCTTGATCATGAGGTTGGGGGGGATCCACAAGGCCTGTCTTCATAGTAATCAGCTTGCTCTGGATCAGTTTTTCTACTTCGTTTTTGAAGACATAACAATCCTCAATTGTATGCCGCAACATTCTGTGATATGGACAGTAATTGAGCTCATCTGTCTTGTCAGCTTCATGCGGCCTTTTAATGTTTGGCAACTTGAGCAATTCATTCTTCATACAGAGATCAAAGAGTTTCTTCGTATGATCTTTCTGAAAAGAATATGGAGTCTTCAGACGGTCTGCCAATGTGATTGTTGGAGGTGCTTTTCCTTTTGTCTTGCCCCCAGAACCACCTGAAGTTCCTTCACTTTGCCCACCGCTCTGAGGCGAGAAGTCCACAGCATTTACTTCTTTACCCGTGGCACGTTCTTTATTGGGCTTGGCTTTAAAGGCCCCAAATGTCGGGTTTTCGGCGAAGAACATTTCAATCTCCGCCACTACAGCATTGAGCTGATCAAAGCCCCTTATGTTGGTTCCCAAGAGCTTTTCACTTACTTCAGCTGCCAGGCCCCGCCGGCATATGGTGATGGCATCTTCTTGGGTGGGCGGATTATCACACCTCATGCTGAAATCTCGCCACCTTTTGATGAAATCTAGAGCAGTCTCCCCTTTTTTCTGCTTCAGGGAGCAAAGCTCAGCCAAGGACACCTTTCTTTCTGCAGTCTGGAACCGATCTAAAAACTTCTTCTGCATGTCGGCCCAGTCAACGACAGAGTTTGGCTTCAATCTCGAGTACCATTGGAAAGCGGTGCCCGTAAGAGATGTCGCGAAATACCGCAACAAATATGACTCTTCTAATGCCAGCTCACCCATGGCCGTTAAATAATAGGCCAAGTGTTCGTGTGGGGATGTCTGCCCACCGAACTTCTGCAATTTTGGTGCCTTGGGGCAATCAGGTGGCAACTTCTTGAACTGGTGATGGATCGGATACGGCACCCTGTACAAATCCACAGTGGCGGTACCCTCACCATGTTGTGCGAACTTGTCCTCAACAATCTTTTCAATCAAGCGTCGTTGAGCGACAGCGTCTTCAATTGCAGAGGCTTGTGGGGATTGAGAGCTTGGACCTTGCACTGGCTGTAACTCCGGCATAGCACCTGTATCATTCACCGGGATGGGCTGGCGGAGAGCCATAGGCGCACCGCCGGCCTGCTGTTCTCTTTGGGCATTGAAGTTGGGGGCCGACCTCAACGGCCGCTGGACATTAGCATTCTTCTGCCGCTTCATTTCCAGCATGAGATTGGTCATCTCGATGTGCCAGCGCTGCATGGTTTCATATCTGGCGTCATCAGACATTGCATTATATGCTGCCCTGGAGGGCGGTACGAAGACCACATGTTCATCGGGGTCTTCGTAAGGGAGATTCACATCCCCTCGGACACTGATGTTCTCATCTCCGTCATTGTCCTGTTCTATGCCATGGAGGGTATGGTGTTGTTCTTGAGGAAGGCGCTCATCATGTGCCTGGCTCTGGCTAGAAGTGCCACCCGGGCCGCCAAACTGGGCTTGGAGGTTCCGCTTGGCATTTCGCGTATTGCGAAATATTGCATCTGTGTCTGGGTTGGATGCCCCTGCGCCTGCTGCTTCTGTAGGTGCATTCACGGGCTCAACTATTTCTTTTCCTGACACATAACAGGAGTGGATCTTCAAATCTACCCCGTACTGGGGCTTCTGCACTAGCCTCCGCCTCTTCATATTCTGGCCCCCTAGTTGGGGCACTGCCCCCAATCGGTCAAAGACCGAGATGCGTGAGGGCTGCTTCACATCATGTCGTTTGTCCTCCTGACGGGTCATTTCCACCCGCGTGGAGACAAAGTTGGGCTTCCGGTATACCCCTTTTCTCTTTTGCCCGCGAGGGTGTTGAGATCTAGGAGGTTGGATTACCGGGTAGTCCTCTTCTTCTTCCGCTTGGGCATTTTTCTCTGCCCTGAGCTTTCTGATTCTTCGGGCCTCCTCCTTGGTGACCCAAATTTGTTTCATCTTGAGCTGGCATTTCTGGACTGCGACACCCGTGGATCGGGCGCGAGTGCTTCTAGGTACAGCAGAATCCTCTTCCCGCATGTGCCGGAGCAATGCGAAGCGGTTGGAGGTGGGGATAGTGGGGACAATGTTGCTTTTCGGCAATATTGGCTTGCCCCCATCCAGGTTAACTCTGATATCACCGACAAGAACTGTCTTGCCGGACTTTGAGACAATGGCCCTAGGCTTTCTGCCTTTGCGGGCCATATGCCGTTCCCTTTTCACGGGTACGGCACTGGTGGAAACGGTGTTCACCGAGAAGATTTGACCTTCGTATCGGGGCTTGCTGCCCCCAGCTGGAGTCAGCTTCGTTTCCTCCGTTGGCGCCTCCTGTACCGCGGGAAGGACCCCGAGGAAGATTTCCTCGCTCGATCCATCACCAGTTCAAGAAGTTGCCACCTGATTGCCCCAAGGCACCAAAATTGCAGAAGTTCGGTGGGCAGACATCCCCACACGAACACTTGGCCTATTATTTAACGGCCATGGGTGAGCTGGCATTAGAAGAGTCATATTTGTTGCGGTATTTCGCGACATCTCTTACGGGCACCGCTTTCCAATGGTACTCGAGATTGAAGCCAAACTCTGTCGTTGACTGGGCCGACATGCAGAAGAAGTTTTTAGATCGGTTCCAGACTGCAGAAAGAAAGGTGTCCTTGGCTGAGCTTTGCTCCCTGAAGCAGAAAAAAGGGGAGACTGCTCTAGATTTCATCAAAAGGTGGCGAGATTTCAGCATGAGGTGTGATAATCCGCCCACCCAAGAAGATGCCATCACCATATGCCGGCGGGGCCTGGCAGCTGAAGTAAGTGAAAAGCTCTTGGGAACCAACATAAGGGGCTTTGATCAGCTCAATGCTGTAGTGGCGGAGATTGAAATGTTCTTCGCCGAAAACCCGACATTTGGGGCCTTTAAAGCCAAGCCCAATAAAGAACGTGCCACGGGTAAAGAAGTAAATGCTGTGGACTTCTCGCCTCAGAGCGGTGGGCAAAGTGAAGGAACTTCAGGTGGTTCTGGGGGCAAGACAAAAGGAAAAGCACCTCCAACAATCACATTGGCAGACCGTCTGAAGACTCCATATTCTTTTCAGAAAGATCATACGAAGAAACTCTTTGATCTCTGTATGAAGAATGAATTGCTCAAGTTGCCAAACATTAAAAGGCCGCATGAAGCTGACAAGACAGATGAGCTCAATTACTGTCCATATCACAGAATGTTGCGGCATACAATTGAGGATTGTTATGTCTTCAAAAACGAAGTAGAAAAACTGATCCAGAGCAAGCTGATTACTATGAAGACAGGCCTTGTGGATCCCCCCCAACCTCATGATCAAGATCAGCAGAGGCAGTCTGCTAATGTGATACACATCACTGCTACAACCTATGGACCTGATACCCAGGAGAGTGCTACCTCGAACGCCCAACCGTCTTACGGGCGGGCAGCCCCCCGCACTCAGGAGCCTTTGCGCCGGTGGATGCCAAAGGCAATGCAAAGTCTCGAAAGACGGGTCCGATCATTGCAACACGGCCAAAGGGAAATATTGAGCCGTCTAAGAGCCATGGATGAACAGCTACCAGTTCCCAGTCACAGGCCTCATCGCCGAGCAAATGCATCTACTTCCCTGGCCCGTCCATCGACCAGAGGATGGCTTCCTGAAGGGTCCTCGAGCTCAACAGAGAATGTGATGGTGGAGAGGCTATACTCCTTTCCACGCCGGGAAACTTTGGCGATTTTCCGCGCATGCATATGCGGAGGGCTGCTATATCGGCCAACACCAATATATGCCCGGCCGGGCTATTGCCCATACCACCGGGTCAGTGGTCATGATCTTGAAGACTGTTATACCTTCAAAGACTTGGTAGAAGCCTGGATTGCCGAAGGAACAATTGACATGGGAAGCCTTTTGGTCGACCCACCCCAACCACATAACCAAAGGCGAGCAAACCAAGCCACTGACGTTGTCACCTATTCAGTCAACGTCATCCATAAGTCAACTGATAAAGAGAAGGCCAGGGGGAGACTTTATGAATTCCTCTACAATAGTCTCCCCAGGGACAATGATGATGAAGCAGGGTCTTCGAACCCACCACCCGAAGCCCCAGCAATTGTGCCAGTTGAAGCCGAACAAACAGCTGATTTTCATAAGCATCTGTTCCAGTTCCTAGCAGAGGCAGAAGCCGAGGCGCCACCGCCTCAAATGCAACCAGTGGCCGCGAACCGAACTCCCACTCACCCGCCAGCCAGAGTTGAAGCCTTAAGGGCCATGGGGGTGAGTTGCCAGGCGATGAAAAGACGGGGTCGGATGATGAACCTCCCAAGATGTATACACCAAAGGAGGATGATATGGCCACCTTTCCCTATCAGAAAGATTCATCCCATGATCCTAGAAAACATGATCCATCGGGGCGTCCGAGTTAGAAATGTTCATGAAGCTCATCCCACTCAGATGTCTACACCAGTCCCCCATGGGCTATCTGTCCATGCGGTACATCAAGACTCGGAGGATGAGATACAAGAAATTCCTCCACCGGTTGAGAACCAGCAGGCAGGGAGGCGGTGCCCGCTGCCACACCCAGGGAGCCTTCTCGTGATACAGTGATAGAGATGCTTCAATGGGTTCTCCGTGACCTTGACCAGATCAAGCGTCAGCAAGCTCAGCAAGCGCAAGAAGTGGCGTTCATAAAAGACCACCTCCTCACAGCTGCAGTGGATGCTCTTGTTCAGCGCGAAATCTCCGGAAGCCCGGCGCCAGCTCATCAGCCAGCCCAAAATGATATGCTGGGGCAGCCTGCCTTTATGGCTGGGACCAGTGATGCTCAAAGGCCGACCTCTGATGGGGCCCCATCAATGTCCCACCCTGAAGACAATTCTGCTCCGAATGCCTCCGGGATGAATTATTCTGTGAATGTGATCAGTCTTAGTATGGGCACCAACAGCCGAGAGGAAGGACAATCACTTGATAACACCACCCCTCCAGTTGAAGTTGCTTCGGAGCGCCCTGCTGAACCAGCTCCCTGGGAATTTTCTTTCCGAAAGGAGAATACCAGCATGATATTTAATAAGCTCCGCAAAGCCGGCAAGATATTGGCCATCGGCTCACGAGCTATCCGCACGGAGGCGGAAAAGAAACACCCTGCATACTGCGAATATCACTGCATGGTGTCGCACCCTACTAGTGAATGCAAAGATGTACAAGGATCATTAGAGGCCTTTATCAGACATGGTGAGATCGACTCTGATGGGAACTTCACCGAAAGAATGCATGCCAAGCTTCGGATAGAAGAGTTCATATGCCGCTTTGGCTTTGTCGAAGATTGTCTTAAGCCTAGATGGCCGCCACTCCATGCCAGGGCTCCCATTGAGATAGAAAGCCTGCTGGACAGTCAAGCCGAACAAGGCCAAGAAGAAACCCTTGAACAGGAGGAAAGGTCAGATCTCAGCCGAGCCATCGACTTTGAAGTCACACAGGGCTCCAAGGCTCGGAAGCAAGACCCAAGGGACAAAACTCAACAGTTGGAAATTGACTGCAATCATGAAGAAGGTTGTGAAGCCAAAAGCCATGAAGAAAATGTTGAATTGAAGACAGGGCAAAGCCAGGGAGATAACCCCCAAGAAAATGAGCCTCAGGCAGGATGTGATCAGTCCAAGCAAGCAGCACTGATGAAAAAGTTGCAAAGCCAATTCCCAAGCTAGGTCGAAAAGGCCGAGCTCGGCAAAGAAGAGAAAAGCTAGCTTTCGCACAAGGTCAACAAAATCAGATCAAGTCTGAGTCGTCTGAACATGGCCCGGAGCAAGCCTTGAAAGGGCAAAACAAAGCTGAGTTGCCCAGTACCAACATACAGCAGGAGGAGGTCCGACAAGAAAAGAAACCTGCCCCCAAAGTGAACTTGCAAGCCGAGAATCCTCCCATAGCCCAGTTCCAGGAGTTGCCTCTCCATATCATTGAGCAGGCAATCAAGGCTACCTTTCAATCCCAACAAGATGAAAGTAATTGGGTCACAATGACCCCGAAAAAGCATGAGCAACCCAAGTTGATCAGAAACAAGGCTCCATACTGCCGCCCTTATATGGGGGGCTCCTCTCAGCCACCTACAGAAGCCCATGGTCCTTCCTTGACCAAGCTCGCTCAGGCGAAGAAGCAAGAAAGAAACAGACAGAAAAGCTTGAAAGAAGACTGAAGAAGCAGGCCGAGCAAGCCGCCTTGATGGAGGCTCCCAGAAAATTGAGCCCCCTGCAAAAGCTTCAGAAATTGATCAATGAACTGGAAGAATATGTCCCTTCCAAGCCTTCTAACGGCGTCCCCTTGGACCGATATATCCCTTGGGAAGAGATGGAGCGCAAGACAAGGCTCAAGAACTGGCTTCGTCAGAAACTCCAACAAATGCGGGAAGGTGAAAAGTTCCCTCTCCCAGAAGAACTAGCCATCTTCTATAAAGATGACGAACTCACCATTGAGAAGTTAGAAGAAATGCTGAAAGAATTCTCATGCAATATGGTGTCGATACCGCCACCTGAAAGTTTGTCATCCTCAGGGGGCAAGGCAGCCACAGCGACCTATCAACGTCGCGAGCGAGGCCGAGGAAGAGGCCGAGGCAGAGGTCGCGGAACAAACTCCGCCCCACCTACTCGGGGGAATCCCAATCCGCCCAATCTCAACAGGGTGATAGTCTTTCGCGGAGAAGAACCTGA